>VZTD01002913.1:294830-477380 GCA_013397725.1 Rhagologus leucostigma
TTTTTTTTTCTTTTTTTTTCCTGTTTTCTTTTTTTTTTTTTTTTTTTTTTTTTTTTTTTTTTGAGCAGCTCCAGTCTGTGCACAGTTGGCTCCCAGCTGACAGACAGAATGTGGGGTGGGCTTTGTCACCAGAACGCTGGGTACTGCATGCCCAGCTATGCTCGCAATTCCACAGTGCCCAGAAACCTGCTGCTTATGTCAGGGTGCAGCCAGCCTGAACACATAGAAATTGGGTAGCTTGATTGTTTGGTGTTTTTTTTTTTTTATATATTATTTTTTTTTTATTATTATTTTTTTTTTTTTGCCTCTTTCTTCCCTGCAAAGGTTATATAATGAGGGGATTGCTGCTAAAGTAAAAAGGGAAAATGAAGTCTTTGTTAAATGCCTTCACAAAGAAAGAAGGTAAGCGATGAAAGCAGAACACTTTGATGTTTCAGACTGGTGTTTTCTTGTGTACAGTTAATATGATGGGCTTAGTGACTCTATAATTAATCAATTCCTGTGATTTCTTTTTCAAAATTATTTGATGTTAGACAGTCCATTTAGGCAAGTGGTTATTAAAGCTGGATGTGACTTTATTCCTTTTAGGATTTTCTCTGAAGGATCAAGTAGTTATAAAAATGTTTTTGTTCCCTAAGAAATGCATTTGGAGACACAGAAGGATTTTCCTAGGTGAATTTTGTCAGTGAATGATGCTGAACTGCCCCTTCAGATGTATGAAGTGCCAGGAATAGAATTCAGAGAGCTGGAGGAAGGATTATGTGGTACTTTCGAGTATGCTTTTAGGGATGATAAATTTAAACTTTTGGGGCATGGAATTAGTTTAGGCGTTTTCATGTCATTTTATATCAAGTGTTTTTCCCAAGCAAGTTTTGCCACAGTTATTCTTACAGTTCTGAAGCGTGGGGAAATATTAGGGAAAAGCAGAGTCCAACAGGGATTAAAGCATGGACATTTGCATTTCATCATTTTGTGTTGTAGTTCTGTTTTTTAATTGTGAAAATAATATAAATAATGCTGATAAGAAGCAGCTAAAAAAATATCCACCCACTTACAGTTTGCAGATTGCTGGGGAAAAGAAACAGTTGGGTGGAATATTAATCACTTCAGGCACAGAAATGCTTATTTTTAACTCTTTCTATAAAAGATTTGTGTTAGACACACATCAATTGGTGTCATTAGTTGTCCCCTTCCCTGTTTATTTCCTGTAGTAAAGGCTAATTTTGCTCGTAGTTCTCTCCTCAAGAATAAAACATTAAAAGCAAAGCAGAAGCTAAACTCTTAAATGGGCTTGTAAAATGCTCCTGAGGTGTGTGAGGGAGAAAGGATTCCTTTGCTCTGGTGCCTGGAGGGTGGTTTCTCCAATCCGTCAGTACAGATGTGCTCCGCAGCTCGCTGTCCGCGCTGTCACCGTGCCCCAGCACCCTGTCCTTGTCCTCCCTCCCCCTCCCACCAGCAGAGATCCCACCAGCCTCTCCAGACTCCCAGCAGACATCCCCAAAAACCTGGCGATACTTCGTTTTCTCAGCCTGTGGCTGGAAGGGCTGGGCAGGCTGCTTTCAGCTTCATGGGAAATTAAGATCTGAGGGTCAGACCCGATTCTTGCGGAATCCAAGGCAAACTTTGGTGACCCGGGGGAACAGCATTAGACCTTCGGGTAGCAAACCTCAGTGTGCCGAACACCCCCTGTATTCAGCTTGGGTGTTTTCTCCTTGACTGAATTCTCCTTTGTTGTACCTGGGAAAGATCCCCATCTTCACTGAAGTAATTTCTGGAGTCGTATTCCAAATGCCAGAAATAAAGGAAGGCAGGAATGTCCCATCTCTGCCCCACACATCAACCTAAGGGTCTGTATGTGCCAGTTTCGGAGGTAAATGCTGCAAGTTTGCTGTAAGTTAGCACTAACTGGGGTTTTCACTGTGACATCTGAAGCACCAAGGTGCTCTCATGACACCCTCGGCTGCTTTGAAACCTTAAAGAAATATGGAATGGGAAAGAACTCGAAATGTCAGGAGAATTATACAGAGTTTCTGCCAGTTTCTAGCATAAGCACTGGACTTCTGTGCTTTGTCCCCTTTAACAGCTTTTAAAGGCTACTTCCTTTATTCCAAAGGAAACATGGACATGAATTGAAGCCCTTTCTGTGCACGCTGTTCCCATGTTTGGTTGTTTGATGTTGTCGAGTTGTTTACTAGAGAGAGTTTCAGCTCACTGGAAATACAAAGGATGTTATTGTAAAATATTCGGAATTGTAGTTAATCATAAACTGGTTCTGGTGACGATGATGCAAACCATTCTTTTACTTGCAGTTCCATCTCTATTTTATGCTATAAATACGCTCTCAGTTTGACTCTGAAACCTTAAATTTTGCTTTGTTCTCTCAATTAAAGGCTCTATTTCAAGGCAGGACAGATTGATTCCTATGTATATTCATATTTATGTGAATTTATTTACTTGCACAGTATGACAGACATTCTTATTCTGTTTTTTGTGTGGTTTTGAAGGGTATTGAATGAGTAGACATTTCTGTCTCTTTATAAATGGCACTTACTGGCACCTTAGACATGTAGGATGATACTTTGTGGGACTTCTTTCCCAATTTAAATATGATTTTTTCCTTTGAGAATCACAACAGCTCAGTGAAGCCCTCAGGATAATGCCTGGCTGCCTTTGTTAGTTATGCCACTGTGACTTTTCAGATGTAAATCTGTGTGCTTTGGCTCAGGTCCTGTGACCCCACGAGCTCCACCGAGAGAAATTAATGAGGGCAGTTGCAATAATGGGGATCAAGGCCAGCATGAGGTTTTTGGGGTCAAATCCTTTATGATAGGGCAGGAAATTCCATCACATCTGGTGGTAACTGGGTGCTGTTTTGTTAGGGACTTTGTCTTCTAAGTTGCACTTGGAACAAACTGACGCGCAGGAGTGGGAAAAGGAGATCTGGAAAACGGTGGGAGTGCTCGCGTGTACCAGGAACAGGCACGGCGGGCTGGACCCTCTGCTCTGAGTTGGATTTGTGCTGCCCTGGCTTTGCTTGGCGGTGTGGCTCTTTCATTAAGGAGTTTATTGGAGCCTTCGGATGCAGTGGTGTTCCCTCTGGGCCGCAGCACGTGACGGAGCCAGGGTATTACCCTGGGGCGGTATGCTCTACATACAATAGTAATGGATGTGGTAGGAGGGCCAGGATTAGAAAGAGGGGAATGCCTAGGGATTGCAGCAGTGTAATAGAGTTCTGCCAGGAGAGGAAGCCGTGTCCTCGATTCTTAACCTGGAAGATGGGGATAAGGTGACTGTTCACAGATTTCAGGTTAGGCCTGAACTTGAGATGGACCAGTTTGGGTGCCAGGGGGGCATGGAAGCTGCGAGTCCACGCGTCAGGAATTCTGCTGGGCAGCCCTGTTCTATGCCTTTCTGACTGAATGTGACAACACAGCAGGAAAATGAACTTTCTGAGCCTCAAACTTGGCAATAATGAGGTGTTTTGCATTTCCTAGAGCACAGTTCAGACTGTTCAGCAGGCTCATGGCACTGGTGTTGCCTCACCATGTACCCAAGCCAGCAAACAGGTTAATGTTGCTCGGTTGTTTTCGATTTAATGATGTTCTAAAGATAATTTGATCAGCTGTGCTGGCAAGGTGGAGTTTCTGTCTCTGCAGAAGAAACAATGCCATATGTTGCATGTGGTGGTAAACACACATGAATGTGAGATCCTCTGAGATCACCCTCCATGTCTCTCTTTGCACAGTGCCCTTTAGGGAGGCTCCCACCTACTCCAACAGGAGGAGGAGGCCTCCCAGCACCTTGGCAGCCCCCCGGATCCTGCTCCGCTCCAACAGCGACAACAACCTGAACATCAACAACCTCCCCGAGTGGTCGGCCTCCTCCTCCGCCTCTTCACACCGCAGCCTTTCCCCTCACCTGCTCCAACAGATGCAGAATAATCCCAATGGAACTGTAAAAACTGTGGGGAGTTACACGCCGTCCTCCCGGAGCCGCTCGCCGTCCCTCAACAGGCTGGGTGAGGATGCCAAGAGGCAGCAGCACAGGCACATCAGGTGAGTTTTGGCTGTTTCACAGCACGAGGTTCCCTAAAGGCACCAGGCTGGGCTGCCACATTCCTTTATGTTATTTGCACTCTCTAGCATGTATAGCTATTCGTTCTCAGCGCACTGGGCTGTGCCCAAGTGTGAATATTTTAACTGGCAGCACCAAAGCCTGCTGTTCCCTCACAGAGCTCCAGCAGCCAGGCAGACTTTCAAGTTCAGCAGTGACTTAACACAGAGTTACACCTCCAGATCAAGGTGCTGGCTCTGCACATCTTCCCATAGCTGAGATAAGGATTGCATTTAACAGCAAAGCCAACTGTTTCTGGGATACCTGGTCCCTTCATGGAACTATTGGTCGTGCCTGGAAGCTGTGTTGGAGCTGCTCGTGGGTGATGGAGCAGAGACCGTTTAAGTTCTCTCTTCTGTAGGTGTGTGCTGAACCAAAGAGTGAAATAGAGGGAGTGATGTGATCTAGCAGGCATTCTGGGCAGATATCCTGCAGCTCTGTCCCACTGGAGAGCAAATCCTGACTAATTAGAGTCATGTTGGTATTGTAAGCCATGGAATAAAACAGAGGGCTGAGGCTAAGTTTGGATCACAGCTGGGGGCTGCAGCTTTGAGAAGCCACTGCCCTGGACTCAGGAACTCCTGTCAAATGTGAAAGACATGGAGCTGCACCAGGAGTTGAAGTGCTGCAAAAATTCTGGGAGGCATCGGAGCTGAGCACTGCTGGAGAGAACCAGAGCTCACACGTTTTGGCCAAACACATTTAACTCACTACTCATGTAAAAACCAGGCTTTGTCTCCCCTGTTTCCTAATATATATATATATATAAATATCTGCATTTCAGAGTAGAAAAGGACTTGGGCATTGTCAAGAAATGCAGCTCTTGGTTTCTCTTTGCCGTTTGTAGGTGTAAGGGATCTTCAGTGGAGTTTTCAAGTCAGTAAAACAAAATGTCATGTAGCTGACACTGCCTCTGTTACCTTGCCTGTTCCTCTGCTCTCCCTGGGCACCCGAACTGACGGGCACTGTTTGGGATGGAAACAGCGCTGCCAGACAGGGGAGATCTGCTGTGCTGTGAGACAACGTTATCTGGAATGCAAGAAGGAGTGAAATTAAAGGGAAGGAAGGGGATACAGATTTCTCATGCCAATGGTTTCATGTTCGTCTTGCTTTGTTGTATGTTACAATAATGGCACAAGCTCATTTAGGTATAATTTGGGTGGCATTTCCTCACAGAGCCCAGTACCAGCTTAAAATCAGTCTGTAATGTCAGGCTTCCACTGGATGAGGAGTTGAAGTGAGGAGAGGCTGTGAGGTGCTTTTTGGAGAATGAATATTCTTGTGTTCTGCTGGATCCTGCTGATGCCACCAGAAAGGGAGGTTCTACCTTAGAGTCAGTGATTGTTTTAGCTGAAAGGGATAAAAAGTGCCTTTTCATCAGTGTTCCTGGGATAACACACTTCAAATTCTGGAAGTATAAACAATCCTTTGAGCTGGGGGTAACAATTAGTTGGGTTTTTTTTGACTAAGCAAACATTTACTTGCTTTGACTTTATTCAGCCTCCTTCCTCTTCCCTTTCCGAGAAGTAGCTCAGGTGAGAGTGGAAACCAGTTTAATGCCTGAGAGTTTGTGGATATAAAATTTTGGTCTTTCTCTTAGTGCATCAGCATCACAGCTACTGACTCTGCTACCCAGCTGCAGAGTTCCCTCTGTGCCACCACGACTGGTTTCAGAGAAGTCCAGAGTACGTGCAAGTACTGAGAAGACAGCTGGAGGCTCTCTAAATTTAAAGGCACCTAAAAGGATTTTATATCTAATTTTTCCTGCAAATAATGCCTTTTCTTGCCACAGGCCTATTTTGCAGTCAGGAATGGCACCTTATATGAGACTTTCCGCACAGATTTTGTTTAACTGCGTGACCACCTACTTACTGCCAGCTAAATGTGGGAATTGTTGCTGTCTCTGCTTATTATTTGCAAATAATAACCAATATTACCAGTCACCACGAAGCTGTTGCTCCCCTGAGATGGAAAAGCCCTTTTTGACAGAGCAAGAGGTTGGGCTGTGGAGCAGAAGCAACCAGAAGGGGCAGGGTGATGGAGAAGGTCAGACTGTGACAAAGGGTTAATGAGGTTTGTGGGATTTGTGTTGTGGAGTTGTGCTGGAAGGCGATGCTGGAAGGGGCTCGTGTGACTTTTGCAGCCCGTGTGGCTCAGGTGTTTTATCTTCTCAGACTGAAAGAGGAGAGATTTGGATTGGATGTTAGGAAGAAATTCTTTCCTGAGAGGGTGGCGAAGCACTTGAACAGATTTCCCAGAGAAGCTGTGGCTGCCCCATCCCTGGAAGTGTCCAAGGCCAGCCTGGAACAACCTTGTCCAGAGGAAGGTGTCCCTGCCCATGGCAGGGGGTGGCACTGGATGGTCTTAAAGGCCCCTTCCAAGCCAAACTGTTCTTGATTCTCATGAGGCTGTTGCTTTCCCCAGCACAGTGGTCGGGGGGGAAGCTGGGAATACGAGGGAAGGGACAGCCTTCCTGTGGGACTTATCCCACAGAAATTGGTGAGTGAGGTGCCGGCACAGCCTCAGTCAGGGCTGAGCTGCCGAGGATGGCCACCTTCTTCTGGCTGAGGGGGAAACATGTCCACACATCTCCTGAAATCTCCACATCCTCCTCCTGCTCCTTCCTGGCATGGCACTTGCTCGGCTTGGAGCCCACGCTGGGGACAAGCAAGGGAGAGGAAAGATCTCTTTTTAGGAAGCCCTGCACCCCACGTTGCAGCCCTGATTTCCATTAGTGAGCCTGTTGCCTGAGAAGTTCTGCATTCCTTGTGTGGGTTTAATGTGCCATTTCCCTTTTCTCTTTCAGCAAGAGAGAAAATGAATGTATCTTCTGTGCTCACAGTTAAAGTAGATGCTGGGAGATAACACTGGGGATAGCTGCCATCAGACTAGGCAGAAACACAGCTTGATACAAGTGGAAATCAGATGTGTAGCTATAGTTTATAGATCTGGATTTTTTTTATAGTGATGACTGTTCCTTCACTTACAAGGAGAAAGGAATGGAGCAAAAGAACTGAAGTCTGAACGTCATCTTTTCCAGGCTTTCTTTAAACAACTGAGAGTTGGCTGAGGTTTCTGGTGCAAACTCCATCACAGACATGCAACCAGAGCTCACTTTTAAACTCCTGAGTTTGGCTTACCATGATCAGCACCTCTTCACAGTAATAGAACAGAACAAGGTGAAAGGGGGATGCAATTGCAAATGGTGAAGAAGTTACTGCAGGAAAACGGGAGTGTTCCTGATGGGAAAGTTCCACTGGGTTTGGGTTTTTACCAGACTTCTTCTGTACCTATCGACTTCCTGGCTCCCATTTTGGTAGGAAACTGGTTAAAAATAAAAAAAGGGGTGAAAACCCAGCAGACCTCAGCCCTTGTACTTCATTTTGCTTGAAGCAGTTTGAGGTACTTTCTTACAAGAAGGCAAGCAGAGTGTTACAATGCTAACCCACCACTCCATCACCCTTCTTCCTTTGGTAGCCTACCTTTTCCCTCGCAATCTCTGTTCGTATTATTCCTTCTCATGAATATTTTCCTTTTCTAGACTTTGTTTAAGACTGCAAGTTTTTATGCTTTGGGGTTTTTTTAAGTTGACTGCTAGCGTCCTGCAAGTTTGTTATGATATATCCTATAGGTTTCCCACCCTCTTCAATATTTGCCTCTTTCTCTTTTCATGTATCTTTGACAGTTCACTCATTTTCCCACAGGTTTAATACTGATCTTATGAATTGTTCACAACCTTTCAATAATTTCTTCTTTATACACTGTGAGTGCACTGTGAGTTGGTGGTGACCTGTGGCTTTCCTGGGCACATGCTGCAGTCACTGAGTGAGCTGGTGATTGCCATCCAGAAGAAATGATCATTTGGAAAATGTTAACCACAAGCCCTGCGCTTTGTGCAGGTCTAAATTTAGCCCCGGGCCTGGGAGTGATGAAGTAACTTGATTATTCAGTCCATTTAGTTAATAATTCAGTGGTCTCACTTGTTCACTCCATGTTACAAAGATATCCATTCCCAAGGATTGTAAATACAGACGTTTTCAAGTCCCTCTGACAAACGGACGTGCTGGGAATGTATGATGGACATGATAAATTTTGAGTTTAATTAGGGCCTGGGAACGTGCAGGTTTAATTTGCGGAAAAACTAAAAGCTTTAATGTTGTGTGCTTTCTGTTCTAGGCCGTTATGGTCAGGTGAATATTGATCACATTTCGTATTGAAAGATTTCAACCCTTAAAAGCTCCTGTTTGGCATCTTTTCTGCAGGGTTAGATGTCTTGCTGGAAGACAGCTTTGTTATTCACTGCTTAATTTAATCCTGCTAATGTGATGGTAAATGATTAACTTTCTCCTTTTGAATAAGCTGTTAATGATTTTTAATTTCAATTTCCAGTGCCGTTTACAGTCCCAGTGCCAACAAGGATACTCTGTCTGCCTTGGATTATCAGGGTCCCAAAAGGAAGCTCTACAGCGCTGTCCCTGGGAGACTTTTTATTGTCGTAAAGCCATATCAACCTCAAGGGGAAGGGGAAATTCACCTGCACAAAGGAGATAGAGTCAAAGGTGAGCACCTAATTCATTTGGAATTAACCTCTTCCCCTGATAGGTGGGAATTTTACGTGAAAATTCTCTTTTGCAGGGGTGGAAATAATCTGTATGGTGAAAGTGCTTTTATGCATTTGTTTCTTTGCAGGGTATTTTGCTCCCAGCTCTGTTTTGTAACCAATTCATATTTAGCTGCCACTTTAACTTTAACTGACTTCAAACTGCTGCTACAGCTCACAACTCTGTGCAGTAATAGCACCATTGCCTCTTGCCCAGAGCACAGAATTTGCTTCTGGAGCCATTCCAGAGGCACCACTCCAGGGCTTTAAGGGGTTGTAAACATGTCAGCTATCTAAAGAGCTCAGGAAGGGAACGGGGCTAAGGTCAGCTCCGCTTCAGGCCCTTTCCTCCAGGAACATTTAATTGGTTAAGTAGAAGATGTCCCCTCACGGGACTTTGGATAAGTGGGTAGGGAGAACCTCCTGTAAATATAATTGTGGAGGAAGCGTGGTGGTGCATGAGAAATTTCTGTTCACTGCTACACTTCCCTACTAAGACCAGGTTTAAATCAAGGCCAAGCTTTGTTATTGCTTTGAAGGCAGTAAATACATCCAGACCCAGCTGAAAAAATGGGAGATGGGGTTTACAGGACTCGCCTTCCCAAGAGCGAGGTGTGATGGTGTGGTTTTGCACATCCAGGTAAAACAGAATAAAAGAGCCTTTGTGTGGGATCCGTACAAATCAAACAACAGTTACGGAAATCAAACAAAAGGGAATAAATTCAGTGTCCTAAATAAAAGTGTTAAGCAGCTGCAAATTTTCTTGCGAAGAGAACTACTTATCTCACAGAGGAAAACTTCAAATACCTCCTCCCTTGAGCCTGCGAACAGTAGTTGGAAAAAAACAGGGAGCCATTAGAAGGTATTTTTGCATTTTTATTTTTGGATGCACTGATTCTGAAGCGTCTGTGGGTTTAATAATTTCTGTTAACTCCAGCCCTCAGAAGGTGTAGGACAGAAATCTGAAGGATGCTGCACTTAAAGGTAAAACGTGCAAGGTTAATTTTGAAAGCAAGGACGAAGGGAGAAGGTAAAACTTAGAGTCTGTAGGGCTGAAAAGATAATTTTGCAGTTCCCTGATCAGGTAGGAAGCGGTGATTATGATCTCATGGTGCACAAGGACTAGGATGAAATTTTGGGGGTGCTAAATAACTTCCTCCACTCAGAGCGTTCAGAGATGTGGGAGGTGTCAATGGACGAGGAATGAGTGGCTGTTCTGTGGCAGGTGTTGGACACAGGCACGTTCAATTGTCCTGGTGGATTGAAGGGTGCGGGAATATTCTGTTTATGCAGAGGATGTAAGATCAACAACACAGGTTCTTCTCACCAGAATAAGACAACTCTGGGCAGTTCTGGGCAAAGGCAAGACAGAAACTGTGTTTCCTGGCAAAAGAGGAAACACTGCCACAGGTTGCCTGGAGTGCTGGGTATTTTAGAGGCGTTCACTATCTGGCAGCTAAAACATTAGGTTTTGAGACTATTATATGCAAAAATAAGCCCAGAATAAAGGATTTACATTTCAGTGAAGTGTTTAATGTTTTTGAAAAACTAATTCAGGCGGCCTTGGTTCTAAGTTATTATGACAGTCACTGGAAAACATTGCAGGGATGAGTTAGTCCAAGTTTTGTATTTTCTTACAATGGTGTAGTCTAAATGTGAGACCAGTGATTTCTGGGAGGACACTCAAAATGCTGCAATAAAAAATGGAATTATGGCTGGGTTTTTTTTCTTTGTGGGGAAAATGTCAGTTTATTGGAAATAATACATTAATTATTACTATCAACAAAAGGGGGACGTGCCCATCCCACATCAAGTCATTTCTGCCGGGATTATTTTTTTCAGCTTCAAGAATCTGATTTGCACGTTGAATTGAAATCTGGCCGAGTTTTTCCAGGTCCATTTGTTTCAAAGCATTTTAGAGAACTTTGCTGCAGCAAAGTCTGGCGAGGTTTCTATACGTGTCAGCCTGCTTTTGGAGAGGGCTTGGGAAAAGAACAAGTGTACATAGGGATTGTCAGTGTTACTCCTTAGGATGAAACTCTGTGAAATGTAATTTAAGGCTGTTTGCATGGCTGGGCTGGAACAGTGTGTGACAGGCTCGCAGAGCTAATCAAAGAGAGAACTTCCAGAACAAGATCAAATCCTGTTTCGTGTTACCGTGTCAATGGTTCCTCAGCTGCAGCAAAAAATATGTCAGAATGAACACAGCAAGGTCATGGAGAGAACAAAGAGTGCAGGGGAAAAGACAGTGGTGCTTTAAAGAGGTCTCCGTTGTGTAACAGTATGAAGGAGCCTCTCAGACTTTTTGTACCAAAAATCCAGGTCCAATTAAATCTGGATTCCCGTCCCTGTTTCCGTCAAAATGTAATTATTGCTAGAGAATCAGTGTAGTGATAGGACAAGGAGCAATGGTTTTGAACTGAAAGATGGTAGATTTAGACTAGATCTAAGGAAGAAATCCTTCCCTGGGAGGGTGGGGAGGCCCTGGCACAGGTTGCCCAGAGAAGCTGTGGCTGCCCCATCCCTGGAAGTGTTCCAGGCCAGGTTGGAGGGGACTTGGAGCAAACTGGGATAGTAGAAGGTGTCCCTTCCGCTAGGAGAAGGTTGGAACAAGATGATCTTGAAGGCCCCTTCCAACCTAAACTATTCCAGGATTCTGTGATGTTTAAAAAAAATTACTTCATGTGAGCAGGATGGGCTCCCTCTCCACCCTCCAAAAGCACAGGCAGTAGAACTCAGAGTCCTCAGTGCTGTGGGAGTGCCAGAACTGCTGACTATAAGGAGATCCCGCTTTTTTTCCCTCTTTCTGAGCAGGAATTCTTGGTACTGGATGTATTTCCTGTCTTTTGCAGACTGACTTAGCAAGACCATGGCCCAGTCAGCACATGCCTGTTTGGGGTTTAGCACCTTGCTCTGTGCAGTGCTTGGAGGCAATGGGAGAATATGAAACCCCATGGAGTTCAATTTTTCCTTCACTCTGGAAATACCTTAGCCTCCCTGAGAAATGGAAAAGCTTTGTCTGGCAGCTTGGTGACTGCACTGTTCTGTGTCAGACACTGATGCCCGACTCCTGGCTCTTGGATGGCTCTGGGGAATTCAAACGTGGCTGGGCACTGGCTGTGGGTTGTGCCCCGTGTTCAGCCTGACCCCGGGGAGATGTCGTCACGAGTACATCCCATGAGACTAATCACAGCAAAGATGTAGCAAGGCATTTATTGCAGGGATAAAAACCCAGAACAACATATTAGAGAAAGGGATTACTTGGGAACTGTTTTTATGGATTTTCTTTTTTAACTTGGCAGAATTAGAAGGGTCACAGAGAGGGATGAATTCCTAAACTCTTGATGAAAAGTGTTTTCATCAGATGGAGATGAAGCAGGGTTTTTTTTTCTTTTTAAAACTGATAGAAGTGCACGAGTGACAATAGTCCACAGTGTGTGATACGAGGAAACTCCTCAGAGAAATCTGTGAATGGGCAAGGTTCAAAGAAAATGTAAACTAAATAAAATGGTCTTGTATTAATAGGATATTACGTAGCCTGTACAAAAATACCTGCTGTATTTTTAGTTGTTAGTCATACACACTGACATCATTTGTGTGTCTGCCACTCATGAGAGAAGAGCCATGGCTGCTGTAAAAATAAATCTGATATCTTTATTTGTACCAGAACTGCCCTAATCTTATGTTTTCACATAAATGAAGGAGAGCTAGTTTGATTCCTCACTGAAACGCTTCTAATACATTTTGTTTCTTTCGTCCTTCTGTATCTAAAAGTCCATAGCAATAAATCTGCCACAATCCAAATGCACACAAACACGTATAAAATATCTGTAAAATGAATTTGAATCAGCTTTTGTGTTCGTAAATTGAATTCTTGCACTGGAAATCAAGTGGTCTCTTGGATAGCAAAAACTCAGAGAATGCAATGCTCCAAAGTTCCTTGTGGGCAAAGAATTGACAGTCTTCTTGGCCATGAAGATAAAGCAATAGATAAGGTTTTTGGGAAGGTAACAGGTCTAAGTTCCAGGTGCAGACAGGCTCTGGTCACTTGGAAACTAAACAATCAGAATTGTTTTCAGAATCTGGGTTATGTTAAAACATACCTAAAACACACATGAACCACCCTTCACTGACCTAGAAAGAAAAAACCCACCTGATTCGAATACTTTGAGAGCTTTTGAAGTCTCACCTTGCTCACAGCTTTGTTTTTCATGGTCTCCTCAGAACCTTCTTTTTTCCAGGCTGGCCCCTCCAACTCTCTCAGCCTTTTCTAGTGCTCAGTGTCTGGAAAAACGGGGAGTTATTTCAGTATCTCAAATATGCTCCAACAGACTTTTCCATGAGCCTCCCGAGATGCCTCCGGTACAGGCACGGTGTGCACATCACAGAAGGGTTGTGGCAAACCCAAATGTAGCTCTCAGCTCCATTCCTCGGGGTCAGAGGAGCAGGAGTAACTCAGTAGCAGCAACTCAGGCATCTGTTCTGGGCAGGAAGTCAGTAGCTCTGTGCATCAGAAATATTGACCCTTGTGACTCTGCTTTTATTTCAGCGTGGTCTCAGCCAGCAGGGCAATCCAAATATATCACTAACATTTTCATTTCTTGTGAAATCCACTCGTAAGTCATTTCGAAAAAGAAACATTATTAAACCCCTGCTGTGCTTGAAGATATTGCCGACAGACAGTGCTTGTGGGCAGGAGGAAAGTTGGTCTCCCAAGCTTTTGCACTTGTTAGTTTAGTAAACAAAATATTGGGAAGGGAAGAGCCTCAGGAAGGCTGTTTCGTTTCTTGAAGAGCATTTTGTACCTTGTGTGGGTAAGTGGGGCAGCAAAATTTGACCTAAGAGGTTTGCAAGGTACTGTTCAGCTGCTCTTTCACATGAAGAATGAAATGAATGTGAAATGGAAGATTAATCTTACCCACGTTCACTGGTCTGTTTTTCTCCTTTCCGTCTCCTGACTTGATTGCTTTGATTTCGGTTCTTAACATGATAAATTATGGCTCATCACAGGTCCTATCCTAACTCACTCCTTCAAGTTCCTTGTGCCTGTGATGCCATGATGATATTTTGCCTTTTTATATACCCCTTTTATATAGCTTTTTATACAGCTTTTATGTATCCTTAGTGCTTTTAGCCCACACAATTGTAATTCCCCAAGTCTGATAACCAGCTTGGACCCAAAGTTCCGTTAAGCCAAGAGACCAAACATCTTGGAAGCCTCGCAGTTGGGGGTCAGAAAGCCCCAGACACCAAGGTCCTCCCCAGAACACGTTCTGTAAACCAAGATAGGCCCATCCAGGGGGAAGGTTCCTCAGGACGGGGCTTCTCTCGAGCCTCTCACTGGGGAATCTTTGATAGATATGCTGATGTGCAAGGTCTGTAACTGTATACACGAATCATCGTGTGCGTGCATTTCGGTGTGCATTCTGGGGTGCATTTCAGTGCATTCTACCTGGATGTGGTGCACCTGAGGATCCTTAAATAAATACCGAGGTAAAACCCTTTTTTCCCCTCGAATCGTGTTTGGCTTTTAATTTTAAGCCAAGGAAAGGCAACACCTGAAGAGCAGGACAGAGTGGTGCTATCAAAATGTTGTTACAAAGACCTGGCCTTGATCCTGCTCCAGCAGGAGAGTTCCCTTTGCTATCAGAGGCTGTGGGAAGGGATCAGGATGGAAAAGCATCCACAAATCCCCGCTGTCATCGTGCTTGGCTACTGTAACACATCCTTTCTTGAGTAGCTTGCCTGGAGCAGCCTGGAATATTCAGGGGACAGGGAGCACCAGGAGTTGGAGAGGAGCTGTGAGTGCACCAGTGTGGTGCAACACATCACTACAGGCTCTGCATCTAGGTTGGCTTGGGGCCTCTTCTCCATTAATGCTCTCTAAATTTCCCTGATTTCAAGTTTGGGCATCACTGTGGAGAAGAGCACACTTGACTCTGTCTGCACCTTCCTCATCTGAGCTGGGGATCAGCGGGTGGATTTTTGCAATGTTTGATTTCTGACCAAAACCTAGATCAGTGCAGATTTATTTCTCACACTGTTTTCCTCTCTCCCTCACTTTCTCAAAACTGTTTCCTAGACACCTAAACAACAAGGAAAAGGTGATCTTCATAGAAACTTTATGGCAAACATAAAAAAGGGGAAAAAGCTCCCACAGAGGGCCAAATGTTGAACAGCACAACTCACTCCGTTCTACTTCAGCTGAGTCATATTTCCTCAGATTTAGAGGATTACGTGCAGCTTATTGTATTTGTAGGTTTGACGTAGGGAGTGGTTGCTCTGTTAGTAGCCCCAGTCATGTTCTCACCCCGAGGTTCTTTTCCTGAAGTGCTTGTTCGCACTGTTTCTTTCCTGAGAAAGCAGAGGTGAGAAAAGGTGAGGAGGTGTTCTAAGTCAGGATCTCTGCGTTATCTCCCTAATTTGCTGAGCTCCCATAACCCGAGCTGGGAAAGAACTGCTGGATTTCCTTCTCCACCACAAGAAATGTCTGCAGGGCCCCAGTCCAGTCCGAGTGCTCAGGTCCATTAGCCAGAATCACGAGCTGCAGATACACGAGGCTTCCCTTCCAGGCTGTTGGTGGAGGGCACAGAACATTTCCTGGGTGGCAGCTGGGGCGCGGTCACTCGTGCGCGTGCTGGAATCCTCCGAGCCTGGCAGCAGGGTGAGGGGCACTCATTTCCTCCGCGCTCCTGCTGCACTCACCTCAGGTTCTGTCAGGCTCTCTTGATGACGTCTTTGGGAGCCAGAAGCAGCCTGCCCATGAGGCAGAACAGCCAGCTCCTGCTCAGCATTCCTCACAGGGAGGGAGTGTGGACACTGAAAAGCTTCAGCAGAGAAATGTTCCAGTTTTCTGCAGCGTTCTGTGAGAGCTCTGTGGTTCTAACGAAAGCTATGAAAAACACTGTTACGGGTTTTTGTAAACTAACTCTCTATCTTGCACCTGTTGTTATTCAGCAGAGTTGTTTTGGTGTTCTGAAGAAAATATTTTCAAATAACCTCCACCAATCATTCTGAGAGGTGGTGGGTCAAAGAACCAATAACCTTATGCCATTGTAGCGAACTAGGGGATAAAAACCCATCCATATATTAATACATTTTTTTCACTTTTCCTGAATTCTGCCTGGCTCGTTTCTCTCCATCCTGGGTACAACAGCGACAAGAGAGGGATTGCTGTCAGGAGCCAGGAGGGGCAGAGAAAGAAACAGAGTCAGAAAAATCTCTCCAACAATTAAGCAAGATTAAGAGCAAGATTAAGTTGTAGCTTGTGCTGACCTTCATTTATGTTGTGTGTAAAGTTTGTTTTCATCAAACGATCATGGAATCATAGGATGTTTTTAGGGTTGGGATGGACCTTAGGGGTCATCTGGTCCCAGTCCCTGGCTTTGAACACATGCAGGGATGAGACACCACAGCCTCCAATAAGCATTCCTGCATAGATCCTCTGTCATTTGGAAGCTCTCCTGGCAAAGACTGAAATTCTGAAATTTACATCAGACAACAAACATTTCAGCAAGGGAAAAGCCTTAATTATAATGTCAGTTATTTCTGAGAGAAAGAAGTTAGGTTTCCACCAATTAGAAATTAAAAACCTACTGTATTTCAAAGAAGAAGATCTAGAAGATTTTTACCTCAGGACACAAACTTCAGGACACTGTGCTGAGTTCTTACACCAGCACAGGCTCGTTCAGCTGTTAGGTTTTTTTTTTCAGTGGATTTCCAACTTTATACTTTACTGTCATTCTGTTGATTTTTCTTTTTTTCTGCTGGTTGCAGAAATGTTCTTTTTTTCCCGGAACCTGCTCTCTTATCCCCAAGCCATATGATTATTTATTTTCCCAATAAAGAAGAATGCAGTTTATCCAAGCACTAAAAATTGATTTAGAGATTACAAAGACATTTTAGGTACATCCTGTAACAGCTGTAAAGACATTGGCCTGAACTTGGCTTTAAATTTCATTGACTTTTTTTGCAAATAAGGCTGCCTGGAATAATTCACTCCTGGGCATTTCGATATCACAAGGAATTTAGAAATAGTACTCACCATAATTTGTTGGGAAAAAATACTTTCATTTCTAGTTGGGGCATGGGGGGAGCTGTAATGTGGAATAATACAAATTCTACGTTCTTTTGATTAAAATGATTTTTATGGTGTATGGAGTAATTAATCTGTGGGAGATTAGTACGTTATATTAATATCAATGACAATATATACATTGCCAATAGACCTATATTTGCGAGAGACAAAGCATTCTATGCTCTATTCTATTAATTTTAAAATATATAATATTGTAAAATATTTGATATATATAATTTTCTGGCAGCATCTGGCTGATTTTAGGTATGATACTTTGAAGACATTAAAATACGAGCTCCTGATTGGCACCTGCCTGTCCCTGTTTTCCTGTTACTCTGTTGTTCAGTGCTCATCCAATTTTGCTTTGCAGTTTTGTTCATATAATTGGACACAGCTCTTCTTTTAAGCCACACTTTTGTTGTGAAAAGATGTCCCAGGATTCCTGATGTTACAAGAACCTTTATTTCACTCTTACAGCATCAGCTTCTTTTTGTAATTCAGGTTGTGTGTGAAGAGCCTCTGACCTGCTCTTGCCATAGCAACCACACCTTTTGTTTTTACCAAAAGAAAAGGGAAAACCACTGGAAATTAGAAAGCCTTATTAGTAATTTTGGGGAAAGTTATCCTTTGATTTCCCATTGTTTTGTCCTGCAGCAGGGAAAACGTTGATTAGAAAATCTCTTGCTGGTAACAAATCATCTGTTACAATGAGTCTCTTAAACACCTGTGGGAGAGGAAAGATAGAAATTCAGGCCTCATTCTAAAAAACACATTTGTGGGCACAATAGATAAATTACATTTTTCTATTTATCCTTGAAGTTCCCCACACTGGAGTGAGTGAAGTGTTGCCAGTTTTTATAGATCTATAGATTATTATGGCCTTGGCTCTTGCTGCAGGATTTCCTATTAATGGCACCATTAATGGAGGTGGATGGAGATCATTTCAAGGTTTTAGGGGATGCAGAACCATCTAGAGCTCAACTTCTACATTGGAATATGAGCTTGTACCCCATCTCCACAAAAATTTGTCTGTCTCTGCACATCAGCTGAACCCAGGGCCGTCCCTCACTTGCCTCTTGTGCCACCTTTGTGCCTCTTGCAGACCCAGCAGCTTTTCCTTCTTTTCCTGGCCCCCAGCATGATGTTTTTCCCGGAATGCTGAAGGCTGCCTGCATTCCAGCAGCACTCATTTCACCCTTCCACCTCTTCTCCATGGATGTTATGTCTTCAGGCAGGACTGCATGTGTTTTTCCTTTGCTCTGGCTATTAGTGAGGGCTGATAGTCAATAATTCATGTAATAATGGGCTAAAGTGGGTCTGGTTCTGCTCTGCAGGAATCCCTCTTCGCCCTGCGCTCACAGACAGACTTCCAAGGCAAATTTCTTTTCCCAAAAGCGTTGATTTGCATCAGCTGCTACTATCACAAACACATGAAATGACTCCACGGGTCTGAAACACCCAACTTCCTCCTTGCAGTGCCTCTCTCTTTCTAGAGCTGGAAATATCTGTGCAATTTGGAGCGTCAAAACAGTGGATCTGATAATTAATAAAATACCAAATTAGGGAAGTCTGTCTCAATCTCGAAGTAGTTTTTGTTCTGAGCATCTTGCCAGTTTGTGGAGTGAAATCAGGACTGAGATTCAGTGCTGAAAACTCCCCTCAAATTAAAAAAAAAAGCAGCTAATTACTGGCAATAGGAATCTTTAATTGCCTCACATTTGGAAATTTCTTTTGGCTGCAGTCCTACACTGTTTTTTATGACTGAAGTTGAACCAATATACAGTAGGATTCTACAATAATTCTAATATATATATATAGGTTATTAAGTTTTCCTAGTTCCTTATCTCATGTCTAAGAAATACATTCTTATGTGAGCAGAGGTGACATTGTTAAAAATGTAATGGAAGCTGCTGAATTCCCCATTTCTATTGGATGGAGGATCAGGAAATTCAGTGTTTTATGTAACACTGAATTATCAGAGGGACAGTGCGTGTTAGTTAATGTACACAGGCTTTAAACATTTTCAACAGCACCTGGAATATAGCAACATATTTTTCCACTAATTATGCCCCGTGTTTCAATTTAAAAAAAAAGACATGCTAACATCTTTTTATTGAGCTCAGTTTTCAGTGTAGAGTTGTTGGTATCATCCAAGGTCAGTGCCCTCTGCCAGTATCCCATAACTCCCTGAGTTTATAGGAGTTGTAGGTTATAGGTTTCCTCATACACATCAGAAAGGTGCTTGATAAATTGTGCGTTTGGGACCCGTCCAGGTGTAGGATTTTTCCTTAATGGATGTTTCCTGGAACTTAATACGTACTTCTCACTGGCAGCGGTGTGTGAATGTGCAGCTCACGGAATCTGTCTCTTGGAATATACTTCATTAAAAGGCTTAAAACTGACATATTTATAAACATTTGGCTGTCAAATGTCTGTGTTAATAGATGGCCATGCTCTGGAAGTGATACACAAATAACTTAGGGTTGCATTAATAAAAAACCTGGTAAATATTTACTTCCAAATGCAGTTTTGCAGATCCTGGTGTCTCAAACCAGACTTCTTTCATATTACCAAGATTTTAAATTTTTTTTTGCTTTTTTTTTGGGCTGTGATTGATTTGATTTTCATCCTGCTCTGTAATAGTGCAAATCAAGTTCAGCTTTAGTGCCCCTGAGTCACAGCAGTTCCACTGATCCCGAGTTCATTTGCAGCCAGGCAGGGACCAGGGTTTTAAAGGCTGGCAAGGTTTTAACAGCGCCAAAAGCACTGGTGTTGGAGACCATCAAAGCAGCTCTGAGCACATTAATGTCCCTCCTGCACTGAAATACCCTGTACAGACAGTATCCCAGGCCCTGGAATCCCTTAGCAGAAAGATGGATTTGGACTAATTAGCCTCGATTTCCAGTAGAGGCAGATGGGGCTGAGCTGGCACTCAGCGGATGGAGCTGGGCAGATTTGGGGAAGCTCAGACCTCCCCACCCAGCAGCGTGTTTGGTACAGGAGTGCTCTGAGCACCTGTGCTGTGTGTCTGAACCACATTCCCAATCAGCCTGGTTTTGTTGGTAATATCACCTTTGTTTCAATATTAATGTCCAGTATCTTTCTAACAGTACATTTATATTTTTTAAATAGATAGTAAGCACACAGTGGTTTGTAGGAACTTCTATAACACTAATTTAAACATCATAGCAAGTGTTTAGGATCCTTCCATCACCATAATTCACCTCCAGCTGCTTACTAATAAAATTGTTGCTCTGCAGGCTTTTGTCACAATCCTTGCTGAGTCCTAGAATTAATATCAAGATAATTAGAACTGCCAGATAAAAGCCTTTTCTCCTATTGGCAAATCACTCTCCTCCATATTGTCCTTTTCTTCTATTGAGAAAAAAATCATTGAAATGTTTCAAAAGGCATCTCCATTTTGTACCTCACCTATGGGAGGTTCAAGTGTTTGCTGCGTATTCAAACCTTTAAATCATATTACTCAACCTGCATTGTAAATCCCTGGAGCTACCCACTAAATCAAATAATGTGTTTCCTTAGGAGGCAGGAAAAGCAGGAGATATCAAAATATGTATTATTAAAATCCATTTCAGTGTGGGTGCGGTTTTATAATGGGTTCAGCGCTTCATTTGAGCAGACAGGACAGTGGTTTTTGGGTTGTGGTATTACCACGTATTTATCCTTGATAAAACCAGCAGTGAGAACGCTGAAAATGGAAACAATTGTGTGAGGCCCAAGGAAACTTGTGGTAAAAAAAAAAATTGGGAGAAGGTTACGAAGACTGAGCAGGGAGGGTCCTGCTTAAAGATTACTCTGTGCCCATTTTGGGGGTACCAGCATCCGAGTTCCTGCGCACTGTTTGCTTTTTTGCAGTTGTTACTGGATGTGTAACGCAATAATTCTGTATTTCTGCGAGGAGGCAAAGTGTAACGCTGCCTGTGTCTCCCCTGTTTAGTTCTGAGCGTCGGAGAAGGCGGATTCTGGGAAGGCAGCACCCGGGGACACATCGGCTGGTTTCCTGCAGAGTGCGTGGAAGAAGTTCAGTGCAAACCGAGTGAAAGCAAACCAGGTAATCACATCAAGGTCCTGTTGAACCCTAACGTGACAAATGCCACGTGTTGTCGCTGTTGTACCTGGGACGGAGAGAAACAAGCCAGGCAGAATTCAGGGAAAAGTGATTTTTTTTTATTAATGTATGGATGGGTTTTTATCCCTTTTTTCGTTAGGATTGCAAGAGATCATTGGTTCTTTGACCCACCACCTCTCAGAATGATTGGTGGAGGATGTTTGAAAATACTTTTCACAGAAAACCATAACAATCCTTTGGTAAAAAACACCAGGTGCAAGATAGAGAGTTAGTTTACAAAAACCCGTAGCAGTGTTTTTCATAGCTTTCGTGAGAAACACAGAGCTCTCACAGAACGCTGCAGAAAACTGGAAAATTTCTCTGCTGAAGCTTTTCAGTGTCCACAACGTGTCTGTCCCAACAGAGACGTCAGGGCCTTTGTGCACTACGAGAAATGGCAGCATTGGATAAAGCTGAGCTGCTGAATTAAAAAATACAGGTGGGTTTATTGATTGGATTTTACCGTCCAAGCAAACAGACTTGCTCATGAGGAACTATGCTGGGAAGTACCAAGGTTTTTACACAGAGCTGCGTGCAGACATTTTGTATAGGATTATGTTGTGGTTTATTTTCTTGAAGTGGGGGAGAATGTCTAATGAGACAATTAAATAAGGGAAGAAAAACTGGCCAGTCATCTCCCAATGTGAGGGAGTCACACAATGCATTTAGCTCTTGTTCACAGCCCTGTGGACCTTTTCTTGAATGTTAGAGGAGGCATCCTTCGTTGGGATGTCCCATATCCACCCTTACTGATGCCAGAGGAGGTGGAATCCTCCTTTATCAGACATGTGTATTGCCACAAGTGACTGTAAGCAAGGAGCCTTTACAGTCCTGGTATAATGAAAGAAAAAGAAATCTACATTAAAGCAGGTTATTTTAAGAATTACCTACCGTCTCATCATTCCTTTGCTTTTAAGAATTAAGATGTGAGGACGTCCTCTCTAATTAAAAGCTCATTATAAATGAGCTCTGAGAATATAATTAATGTTCTCCAGGAGTGTATGCAGTTTTAAATCAGCTATTGATGTGTTTTTAGATCTCTGTTGTATTGATTAAGAACTTCTGGCACAGATGATACACTAAAATTCATGCACTGTATCATTCATTTACAGATGTTTTTGTTTTATGCATGTCATTATAAACTGCAAGGTGTACTTTTCTTTTTTTTTCCTGTGGAGATGATGTGCTTCCTTTTCTATTTCCCTTTTGAGAGGGGAAAAAAGGAGGAGGCAAAACCAGATGTGATATTTGGAGAGAATGGATCCAGGCTCTGAGAACAGAAGGAGAAGTTCGGTAGCTCTTCAAAGGGCTCGAGAACAAGGCAGAATTTAGAGATGGAGGTGTATTGAACAAGAGGAAGATTGAGGCTGGAAGTGCCCAGTGTAGGAACGGCACCTCTGCATTAAATTTGAGCTGTCTCCAAATCTGAAGAAAATGCTGAGGAGGGCATTACGTGAAGTTCTAAGATAAGAAAGGAGTTTTGCATCCTTTTAGTGATTTTGAAGAGAAAGTAACCAAAGCTGTTTGTCACAAACCCTTGAAGACTTCCTTGAGAATTACTTCAGGAGGTAAATTCAGTATGTGACATGACTGCCTTAATAGACGATGATTGTTTTTTGAGCAAAGATTTCTTCGACCATTCAAAGGAACACAAAAATTAAGAAAAGAATTGCCACGAGAGTAACAAAAGGATTACCAAAGCTGGAAGCAGTAAAAGAATACAAACAGAAGCATGTTACAAATTTTCTGACATGAAATTGTGAAAACTTCTGCCATGTGTCTGGCAAAGCACCAGACATTTAGTGGAATTTATAGCTTTTGCTGCTTTCCAATTGTTTTCCTGTTTGCTTATGGTACAGTGGGAATAATAACGTTAACATAGCTTAAGGCTTTAAATATGCCATTCTTCTGCTCTAAAAAGGATGAAAATGTAATTAAATAGGAACAAAAGGGACACATTTTCTCTGGCAGTGAACTTGTGCACTCCCATATTTTTTGCTGGGCTGTCTCAAAAAATGTCCCGCGCCCAGAACGAGGTTCAGAGCTTCTGTGTGTAATGTGATAGAGGTTAGGGCTGGGAGGGAAATGAAATATATGGAATGCACAGTATGTGCCATATTATTATTGAAATACGGCATGGAGTGAAAGCAGCTGATCACGGAATTGCTCTGTGCATTCCCTCTGCATAGGAGACAATGGGAATGAAAGGGGAAAGCTTTATAAGCAAAAATCAGCCAGTATTCCCTCTGAGTACAAATGCAGAAGTAATTTAGAAAAATGTGTTAGGCATGGTGAAATGATTAGAAATTAAATTAGGTCTGCTGGGATTGCTGAAAGAACATCAGCTGAGAAACATCACAAACTTGTGCCGCTTGCAAGAATTTGCATCATGGTCTTTGCAAAGCAGCAGAACTTCTTATGATAATGATTTAGAAAGTAGATCATTTCAATGTGGAGGAAATGAAGCTCAGACTCAGCCTTTTCCACACCAGCACCACAGCAACAGCTCTTTCCCCTCAATGAGATTTAGGAACATTTCTTCCAGCAGCTTCCCTTTGCTATTAAGTTTGAACAATTGTGTTTAATAGAGGCTTGTCATTTGCACGCTGTGAGTGAGGGATAGAGGAATAGTTCTTGGAAAAAACAAACCCCAATTAAACACTCCAGGCCCAGTAAAAGTGCTGGGCAGGTGTTTCATGTCAGGCTGACGTATAATCTCCCTTCTAAGGAAAGTTCAGTTTTTAGGGAACTTTATTGCCATCCCAACTGTTCCCTGGAAGTGGGCAGGACGGAACAGCACCTGGTTCCTGTGCTCTCTTCAAAGATACCATGCCAGCTTGGCAGGTTGTGTTTCCCAAAAAAAAAAGGTACTGACTGGCATTAATTCTACATCCCTTCTTTAATCCTTCATTAATTGTGACTTGTAGGAATTGCTGCATTATTTTCCTAGGGTTGATGCCAGGCCTATGGGCTCCTAATTACCCAGGTTGTCTCATTTGCCCTTTAATAGCACCAGCACAGGACCTGCTGCTTTCCAGTCTGAAGAAGTTCCCTTGACATTTTGAGATCCAATGGAAAAAGAACAACAACAAAGAAAATCGTTATTGTGGCCTGGTAAATTCTTTTGCCTGCTTTTAAGAAAATTCTTGCAAACAAAACCTTTGTGTTACCTCGTTTTAAAAAGTATAGCCTTCGTAGCCAGTTTTTAACATTATCCAGAATTATTTTGAGAGTGGAAGTATTCCTCAGATGAGGTTGCCACATCATCTTGCCTTTTCCTTGCTTGAACACAGAATACAAGTGTCACATATTTACTCTGTCTGCATTGACAGTTTTCTTGTGTTATTCAGTAATGAGCCAATTCCATTCCGAAATGTCTTTGTAGTCTGAGATATGTTAAAATAGAATATTTTTTTTTTGCTAAAATGTTCTGGGTAAGTTGAAAAAAAGTTTCTCCTGCTTAATTTGAGATGTTTCTGTTTGCTTTTCTTCCATCATAAGGTATTACTTGAACTTGAGGGACTTACTGCAAAAATGCTTTGTATTACACTTGAGATTTTATGCTCCACATCCTTCAGAATTGAGAGCTATCTGATTGCCCAAAACTGAGGTGAAGTGTTCATTTTCAGGCTGGAAGTTATCTTTAACTACACTCCAACTCTATCATTTATTATTCCTCCCTCCCTAATGTGCCTGGAGAACTCCTAGATTTTACGAATGATACTGAAATGAAGGCAGACTCAGCGTGTCTGAGAGATTCTTGCTCTCTTTCAACTCTTGGCTTCCTCAGTGCACCTTTCCTTGAGTTCCAGCCTCATTTTTAATATTGTCTCAGGACAAGTTTTCATTCCATAGCCTCCTTCGTGTCTTTTTCTATCCTGTGGCCTTGGGATCCACCTTATTAGTAGCTGTAGGAGCGCTGGGAGTTTTTTCAGACTAGATCTGATGCAGGCACGTGGTTGCAGTGACCATTAGCAGCTCTCAAGAGCTCCTTTTTCCAGGAAAGAATCTGATTTGAGCTGTGCCGGTCCCGGGGGCTGTGGCACGCACGGGAGGCAGCACTCACAGGGCACATCCTGGCCCCACACTGCCGATGGAGCTGTGTCTGTGCTCACCTCCAGTGTCACTGGTGCTCCCAGGGTTGCCTTTCCCTGGGCTTGAAATTAAAAGCCAAACACGGTTTGAGGGGAAAAAAGGGTTTTACCTCGGTATTTATTTAAGGATCCTCAGGTGCACCACATCCAGGTAGAATGCACTGAAATGCACCCCAGAATGCACACTGAAATGCACACACACGATGATTCGTGTATACAGTTACAGACCTTGCACATCAGCACGTCTATCAAAGATTCCCCAGTGAGAGGCTCGAGAGAAGCCCCGTCCTGAGGAACCTTCCCCTGCATGGGCCTATCTTGGTTTACAGAACGTGTTCTGGAGAGGACCTTGGTGTCTTGGGCTTTTTGACCCAGCTTTGAGGTTTTTGAGATGTTTGGTCTCTTGGCTTAACGGAACTTTGGGTCCAAGCTGGTTATCAGACTTGGGGAATTACAAGTGTGTGGGCTAAAAGCACTAAGGATACGTAAAAGCTGTATAAAAAGCTCTATAAGAGGGGTATACAAATGGGGTACATAAAAAAGCGAAAAATCATCATGGCATCACCAGCAGACTCTGCCAGGCCTCCAAACTGGCATTTCCCATCCCAAATGTCACGGAGGCACGGAATATTTGGGTCGGGAAAGACCTCAGGGATCACCGCGTCCAGCCTTGGACTGATCACCACCCTGTCAGCCAGACCGAGTGCCATGTCCAGTCCTTTCCTGTGCTTTTGTTTGCTATCCCTTTTTCCTGAGTTTCCAGCAGCTTGAAAATGTAGTGGCAGATTATCCGGGAATAGCAGAGTTCCCTTGCAGTTTCTCTTTTACCTGTGTAACCACACACAGGTGTTACCAGCACAAACTGCAGCAGTCCTTATCCAGCATTCCCTCTCGATCCCAGAAGTTACCAAACAAGTCCAAGCTGTGTTAATGAAACACATCCTTTTGCTGTTTCTGGAGCACAGAATTTGCTGTTTTCCACGTTCTTAGTTTTTAACACTCTCTGCATGCAGTAAAACCAGACTTGTTCCTCATTTCCACCACCCCTTTTTATAATTAGCACAACACCTTCCCAGGCAATCGAGCCAGCCAGGCTGCTAGAAAATGGATTTGTCTTCCTGCGAGAAGGAAATGTGCTTTACTGTGGCTTGAGGAGCTGACATCTGTACTGGCCTTCCAGAAGGACAAGAGTCTTGGTTTCCCAAATTTGCTGGCTGGACATAATAGATATCCATGTGTGCAACCAGTGCCTAATCCCATATAATTGATTCTATGATTCCGTGTTAAACACAGCAGTGGAGGGGGAAAAAACCAGAAAACAAAAAACCTTTTCACCCAGCCTTAGTGACCCACCTTTTATAAATGACCCGGATTAGCAAAATCCTTTTTAACAAATTATTCCTGATTTGTTATGATCAGTTCTGGCTGGTTTTTAACTAGAAAGGCAACTGAAGAATAGCTAGAAATACTGTGGTGATTATTAGAACTCTGAAAAATTCTATGCACAAATAGCTTTGAAAACCACTAGAAGGAGGAGGGTTTCAACGAGACAGAAGAGATGCTATCTCACCAAATGAGCACTTCAAGGGTTTTGATAATAAATTTTGATAAATTCTCCTTCCACACGATTTCACCTTGAGTAGAAGGTACTTGGGTATCTGGGACAGAATTATTGTGCAACTTAAACTGTTTGGCGTGAGCAGCAGCAGTAAAGGACAAAACATCACTGCAGCTGGAAGGACTAAATGGAGAAAGTATGAAAGAAATTTATATATGTGAGGGAAAGATATTTTTGTTGGGAGAGTTAATCACAAACATTGTCATGGCCATAGTGTCAGGAGCTAAGAAGTTCTGAGAGCTTGGAAACGTGTTCTGACTCAGCAGTGCAGGCTGGACTCAATATGGCCGGGAGAATATAAACACAAATTAAAATCAAATTAAAAGGGCAAGGCTGTCTCACACGTAGCTGAAAAAGTGTGCTGTGATGCAGATACGAAGTCAGCCATTTCAAATGGGTCGAAAACTCGAGGGGTGACTGTTACAGCTTCATAATGTTCTATCTTTGTAATGCCAGTCAGGCTCCTGAATGTGGGATCCCATCAAAATCCTGGTACCCAGAGCCCACACTGACAGGCCAGGCACTGTTCAGTCAGGCCCCCTGCCTAATTGCTGTTGCTTATTCCAAGTGGTTCTTGCTGCTTCTGGATGTTGAAAATGCCAAAAATTAGGTCTGCTTGGTAGTTTTCTAAAATATCTTTACTAAGTGCCTCTTACAGAGGAGGGCAGCTTGAAATGTCGATTTGTGCAGTGGAGCAAAAACTCCAGTGAGCCAAATCTCAATCAAAGTTTAGTTTGGAAATGTATTTATTAGCTCTGATAACAGAGTGAAAGAAAATAGATCCATAAGTACAGTTTTAAAACGGAACCAGAGTAAAACAGGAGATACTGCCTTGAAGGGAGTTGTCCAAAGCTCTGACCTCTGAAATGCCCTTTCCTGCCTGCCTTCTGTGTTTCGCACAGCCTGGCTCACAGGATTCTGAACACTTTCATCTTTTGAGGAGTGATTTTCTGCCACACAACGTTTCCC
Organism: Rhagologus leucostigma; assembly: GCA_013397725.1. Taxonomy (NCBI): domain Eukaryota; kingdom Metazoa; phylum Chordata; class Aves; order Passeriformes; genus Rhagologus; species Rhagologus leucostigma. The sequence continues at coordinate 322,431 of VZTD01002913.1, forward strand.
ATGGACAAATCTGTCATTAAAAAAATGGGAATGGATGACACAACTCAACACGGTGATCATCCACAAAGATATTCCGTGCCTGATTTATGCTTTAGAAAGATCAGGAATGTGCCACATACCGTATTCTAGCTTAAACTGCATTCTCTTCCATCAATCAGTGGGAAAACTATACTGGAACGAAAAAAAATATCAATGCAAAGAGGTAGATGTGAGGTGCTGGCAAGCCGGCCCAGAAAGCCCAGCTGACACAGGAGCTTGCTGCAGTAATAATCAACTAATTCTGACAACTCTCTGTAGCTGAGGATGTAAATCAACCCCTCTTTTTTGTCTCAAGTGATGGAAATTCAAAGAATGAACCTCAGCAAGTTTCTGCACTTTAGCTGTGCTGAGCGAGGCATTTGTGTTCCCAGTAATGATAAACAGCAGTTTGGGAAAAGGCTCTGAAATGAATCATCACTCAATAATAATGGGGATTGGGAGGCAGAGGTAACTGGAGAGCTGCTTTTATCTGCAGGCTGGCTATGGGAAGGGGTCATCTGCTTCCCACACAACCTGCAGGGTGTCTTCTCTGGCCAAAGGCCTCTCCTGCTTTCAGTCTTGATCTTCTGAGCAAGATGCAATAGAGATTTCTTGCTCTAGTAGGAGTATTTGTTAGGAATCCTTGGGAAGATGGAGTCTACCAACCCCTTTCTCAAATGATGGTACGGGTCTGGTTTGAAGGAAGAGTGAAATAAAGGATTCCGTGAGAATAATTTCTTCATTTGTCCAGGTTTTGAGGACAGAATAAAGCCAAAACATGAAAAAATTATTCAAATTTTAAAAAAGCAAGCCTATATTTAGAGCTTGTAGAGAACGTAAGCCTGTCTGCATGCTTATCTCTGAATAAGTAATTTTTAATTCATAATATTTTACTGTCTGGGCTGCTCAGCTGACATGTACTTCATCCCTTTCACTCCCATTTCCACGCTTGCTAAGAGCCACTTAGGAATAACTCTAATCAGCTGGAAAGGAGCAGCACAACTCTCCAAAGCACTGAAATAGGCTAAAAATAAATTGCACCGCAATATAAAATGAGAGTTACGTGGTAGGAAACTCAGCGTTTCCAGTGCATCTGGGATTGCTGCTGCGTGAAATCGGACATGCAGGTGTGGAGTTTTTCCTCTTCCACTTCTTTCTGCTTTTTTTTTCCCCCACAAGAAATCGTCTGTCACACCACAGAGGATCAAAGAAGTACAAACTCTGAGGGGTGTCTCAAGAAAGGAGTTACCACGATGGTTTATTCCTTCTACTTCCAGTGATGCATTCCCATCTTCTGTTCCGAATCACAGCCCGTGGAATATTTTCAAGTCTGAGAGCAGATAGAGACATCAGAGATGTCTGATGTTACAAATTACTGTAGAAGCACCGAAAAGTTAAAGTTATGAAGTGAATGATTTATGAAGTGATAGAGCCTCCTGGGGAATTTAAGCCCAATTATTGGTTTAAGAGAGAATACTTCAGCTTGTGGCAGGATTTGAGCAGCCCTGTTCTGCAACGTGCTAAAAACCTAGCAGTAATACCTAATTTTTTGATTCCCAGTTGTTCTCGTGGAAACTACACATATAACATGGTTTCTTCAACCCAGAAAAATCTGTTTCAAGCTACTCAAATTTTAACAAATCTGGCAGATCTTAACGACTGCTAGTAGACAAAAATCCATGGCTTTCACCTCTTGGAATTCTGGAGCATTTCAAATTTCCTGAAGAATATATATTTTAATGCCAACATCTCTATACTAATTGTTTGGTTTGGTTTGGTTTGGTTTGGTTTGGTTTGGTTTTTAATTAGAGGTACTTCTTAATATCTTATGAACCTGTGATCAGCTATAGTTGATTTTTTGCTTTCTCAAAGTATCTTAAATGACAGTAGCAATAGCTTTTACTTTAACATCCATTTTTTTACCCTGAAATTCTGTTTAGCCAGGATTCTCTGATGCACCTGTGTAAATATGATTTATATCAGAACATGACTTCCGTTGAAATCACTCTGGGTATCTATCAGGATTAAATAAAATGCCATAATTCATCTAACTCATTTCATTGAGCATGACCTAACACTTTTCAAAGCAACTTTGAAAAAAAAAAGTCAAGGCAAGCCTTAGATCTGTGCATATTCCAAAAGTGTTGATAAGTCATCTTTTCCTGCTGTACTAAATGACACATTGGGGCTTTTCTTTCCCTTCTGATTTTTAATGGCTCAGATAAAAGGCTTGACAGCAGAGGCTGAAAACTCTTTGAAACACTCCCCACTTAGCTGAGATCAAATTCTTCTTAATTTAAGGAAGATGATGGAGCAGCCGCTTAAAGTAATGGCAATGCTGGAGGTGATCAGGAAAATGCTGCCTAAATAGAGCAGCTGTCAGATAATCCATATTCTGTCCTGAAATCATGGCCCTGCGTTTTTGCCTCCCTCCCTTGCTCGAGAGCTCAGCTCATTTCGTTATAGATCAGTGCTGAAGGGGCGCTCTGGGGTCAGAAATAGATTATTGGTCTTCAGGTAAAGCAGACAGAGCTGAGTGAATGTTCCCAGTCCTGAACTCGCAAAATGGATTGAATTTTAAGTGGTAATGGAGCTCGGCTGTTATTTACACACAAAAGTGTGTTTGTGCTGGAGTTTGAAACTTTAGCTTTGCTTTCTGAACGGAAATGGAAGATGTGCATCGACTTTCTCAGCCCCCCAGTCAGCCCAGGATTCACAGACATACAGCATGGCTGGGAAAGTCAAGCTGATTTTGTGCATGATTTACAAGCAAAAAGCTCTTCAATGTATTGTTTTGGGTCCTTTTTTTTTGTAGCCAAGGGTTCAACTCTAATTATACAACAATCACCGAGTCTTTACTTCGTGCTTGCAGTTATGTTTTGCACACATCAAGAATTAGTTTAGTGCTGTCTAGAGAGACATTGAAAACTTCTATATTTTGGCTGCTCTCCTGGAAATAATAAAAGTAATTATATTGGATACCCTGTACAACATATTAGTAGTTTAAGGAAATGAAATATAACAGATCTTTATCTCGTATTTTGTCTGTCAGATAAGTTATAAAGCCCTTTTTTAATGTTATATTAACATTTATTATCAATACTTTAATCAGAAGGGAGACAGTTACATTCCTGACTGTAAATCCCTATAGATTATCCTTTTTCTTTCATTTTGCCAGGATCAAACCTATCCTTTGGGTTGATCTCATAGAAGACTTTGAAGCCCTAGGCCACTGAGAGAAAATGCAAATATAGGTAGGAAAATCCACGACACTTTCCCAAAATCCCCAAGCGTTCATGCTAAGATTTTATCATCCAAAGACAAGACACAGCTACATGCAGCAAACAAAAGACTGTCAGAAGAAATAATGCCAGAACTGCTTTATTTTAAGAACCACAGGATGTTTCTAATGTTATAGATTTTTGCTAAGTGCTCACTCCAGAGGAGGGGAAATTAAAGATTCTTGTTCCATTTTTAGAAAACAAGTCCTAAGAGTGTGGCTTGTTTTCAAATGGACACTTGAAATCCTTCTATTACTCTTCCTCATTTGTCTTAGTGCTTTGATTATAAATGAATTACCATTTTCAGGGTGACCTGGTGAGGTCTTACCTGTGTTCTGGGCAGCAGGTGGACAGATGAAAATGGAAAATTAGTATTTTTCTGTAAAATGTCTTCACTGGGGGCAAGGGCAGAGTGTGCAGGAAAACAGGGAGGTGGAAATGGTTGGCAGAGGGGTGATGCACCATCGCCCCGGTGGGTAACCCCTGCTTTTTGTGTTTCCCAAGCAGCCCAGCAGTGGGGTGCGGCCGTTCCTGCCCGACAGCCTGCTGCTGGTTTCCCCCCTGCTGCAGCCGGGGCTGCTGCTCTTAGGAGCGGATGTCGCCAGGTCCCCACTCCCCCAAAACAGATCGCTCGAGTGCCGAGAGGGACAGACACTTCTGGGCACTCACAGGCACAGCCCCAGAGCTTGCCACGAGGGCTCGGTGCCCCTGAGTAGCTCGGGGTGGGAGGTGTTTGTGAGACTGATAAGCGGGGAGGAACACACACCTGGGGAGCAGAAGGGCTGCGAGTGCTGCTGGAGCCCTGAATTCTGGTGTGCCACTGCCTCCCGCTTCTCTTTGTGCGTGTTTTTAACTGCACTTCCAGTGCTGCCACTAACCTGGGAAACATATATATCTGTGTTTTAGGTTAGTTTGTGTGTAAAACTCCCTGTAAATTGTTCCTAAAATAGTGACTGCTGTGTCTAAAGTCCAAGTAACCTTGACCCCAAACTTCTGTTCCCTCATGCTATGTCTGGGAAGAGAACTGTTAAATATTACTGAACTTTTCCTCATTAAACAGCTGCTGAGTTTATTAGCATATGTCTTATTAGCTGCCTAATAAATGCAGGTGATACTGATTATTTAATTAGAAGCTTCACCTCTACCAAGATGTTTTTAAGTATTAATTTGGATAGATGTTTTAGCGTTCAGTTCTGAAAATGTAAAATACTAAAGCTGAGCTGTAATGAGCTACACCATAGTTCCTGGACTTGGAGATTCAGCGAGGTTTCACCCTGTTGATAGAGCTGGAAGACTGAAACGTATTATAAATATTCTTGTTCAAAAATAAATCTTTAGAATTTCTTGAAGTCCTGACCTTACTTTGGAGGATGCTGCAACTCATCACATTTAAAAGTTAAGTGGAAATCATTAGTTAATCAGCCAAACACTTCAGAAAGTTCTTGCAAGGCTGTTTTGATCCAATTTTAAGATGTATCACTGAATCTTTTAAAAGTAAAGAATGAGTAAATAGTTGATTATCCTTCTTCTAGATTGACCTGAGTAACAAATAAGGCAGAATGTAAAATCTACCATCAGATCTGCTCAGAATAAAAAGATACTAAGAATTTTTCCTTAAAAAACACTATCTACTTTCTTAGGTTGTACTAAATGAAAACAATACTGATGAAGTGTTTCATGTGTCATTGAACACGTGTAATTTTGGGATTCTCCCAGTGTTTTCCAGTACAACCATAAATGAATGAATTTCAGCCATAAAGGAATGAATTTCAAGTTGTCGCATTATTTATGAGGGACAAGCTTGAAAAAACATCCAGTATTCCAAGATGTTGGTAGAACAGAAGGGAAATGGTTGCCAGCAGGACAACAGGTACTGTCCAGTACACAGGATCTGGGCTTTCTAACGAGATTCACCTGACAAGGATTTTCCCTTAATAATCCCCCTGTTTCAGATAGCTCAGACAGATTACTCAGGCACTGAAATGGGTAGGCTTAAAACACCACTTATCCCTGATTGCTGGAATCTTGTTCTGGGAAGCATTTGGGAGAACAGCGGTTGTTCTGGGTTTTAAACCAGAACTCGCAGCTTAACTCTGAAAAAACCTTTTATAGTGCGGGCTCTGGAGGATGCAGCCTGTCACTAAGTGGCAGATTTATGGTTTGACTTTCAGCTCCCGTTTCAAAGCCCAGAGAAACCATACTAACCACAACAACAGGTGGTTTTGAATGGAAATCAATGAGCTTGAAGTCATTATTCCTGAATATTACTTAATTCCCAGTCTGGCCCACACCCAGCCCTATCATCAGCTCAGGTTTGGGAGACACAGACTGGGACAGCTGAGAGTATTGGGTCACTAAAAGGTTGTGAGTGGCTTGAAAAGCATTTTGAACTGCAGGTGTGAATTTAAATTGCCACCATCCCTGTCATTCTGATTTAATTTCTTTTTTTAATCCATTCTAACTTCATACCTTTAGATTAAATTAAATTTGCCCAAGTAGTCTCTTACAGTCAAGCTTTTGGTAAAGGTTGCAAATGTCACTTGAAGGAGCATGAAAATAAGAAACCCATTTCACCCACCACCTAAAACACGTTAGAGTGGCTTTAATGTTTTCCCAAACACATACGAAGAGTTATGATTTCACATTATTGCTATTCATAAACGTGTGGGACCAATGAATTCCTGGAAACTGGTTGTTTTTCTGGAGCTAAACTGCATTTTTCTTGAAATGTGGCTGATACGAAGCATGAGGACACTTAAAAATTGCATCATTGCTGATAAAAGATACTTTTAAAGCTTTAATTCTAAATGTATACTGTTTTTGAAGTAGTTTGGGGTGGGTTTTTTTTGAGGGAAGTCTTTATCTTGCAAAGATATATTTTAAATGTTTTTTCTGAAACCTGCGTGGTATAACATTGTGTTTTTCCCTCCTGTGAAATGTGTACATGCCATACGTATTTCAGGCATTCATTTTTGATGCCCTAAGTCAGGTTTTACCTGATTCTGCAATACTCCTTTTGCTTCTACGATCAGGCTTTCATGTGAATATGAAAACACCACTGATTTGTATTGAATTTTCTCTTCCTTGTTGGTTTTCCCCCTGGTTTTCTTGCTGTGCTATTCCAAAGTAAAAAGTAAAAGATACCCTGTAGACCACCTTCCAAATGTACATAAGACATGACCTCAATGTTTTCCAGCATCTCGGAAGCAAGAACATATTCTGAATTGTTATTACATGCGTTTGATGAGCTATTTAATGGTTTAATGACAATATTTAAGTCAGGGCTTCTTGAAGTTAATATATTGTATTACACAAATCAATTAGTTCCATTAGTATCCTAAAATCTGAAGCATCTCTCTAGGAGCTCAATAAATCTGACTGTTCTGGTATCTTTATCTGGGATATCAATATTCAAAAGCCTTCCTACATCCTGAACGTGCTGATTGCACCTTTCTCCTTACAGAAAATCAATTACCCTGCCCTACAGTAGCAGAATTTTAAAAAGATACAATCCAAACTTGAATTTCACTCCCTGATTTGACTTCTGGATGCTCGCTGTGTGTGTGTACAGCTCTTCTGTGGCCCTTGTTCAAATTCAGGATAAGGTCACCAGTGTGCACCTGATATTGTGCAGAAGCTTTTCCTTACATTTTCTAACAGACAGTATCATCAAGGGCTTTGAAGGAGTTTCTCTGGGCTTTCAAACTGGACTCAAGTTTTCCAAAGAGCCATCCCTAGTGAGGTTTTTTTCTTTGACTTGGTTCCACATTCCTGGCTCACCAGAGTTCGGGATTAGCATCCTTCTCTCCCAGCCTGTGCCCTGGGTGCTACCAGAGCCAGTGCTCATCTCCGCTCCTGCCAGCTGCCATCCCGAAATGACTTTTGTCCAAGTTAAGTCAAAATTAATACGTGTGGGTAGCAAGAGCAGACAGGACATTTCCTGGCTGGGAGATGGTGAGGAACAGTAAATGCCTCAGAGTTCTGCTGTTTGTGGATGCACACGGACACGAGCCTGCCAGAAATGTTCCCTGAGACAGAAGCCCCGTTCCGGATGGAGCGGTTGGAGCACGGAAGGAGTGACGGATGTGCCAAGGGATGTCCTTGAATAAAACCACCCTGGCTAAGGACTTAACCCTTCTGCTTCCCGCACACAGAGTGATGGAGATGCTCCTCACAGTTGCTGTGTAACGTGTGCTCTGAGCTGCATTTTCGGGAGCAGTCCCTGCATTCAGTAGGTGGTCACTAGATGGCATCTTTGGGTTCCGAATTTAGGGGAAAATCATCTCGAATGGTTTATTTGTACTCAGCGTTGTTTCAGTTCACCCTTATTTCTGCCTGGATGTGAAAACTTAAGAAAGGACATGCCAAGGCAGCAGGAGTCGGGGGAGAAGGAAGTATTTTTCTGTATTTTTTGTACTTTCTGAGCAGTGGTGTTTATCTTGAATTCTAATAATTATGTGTAAGCATTTTGGAATACTTTTCTAGGTGATATCTGTGGAAATTTTTAGATGATGTATTCATGCAGATTTAGGAATCTGTCATTTGTTGGTTGTTTTTTTTTTTCCCACACTCTTTTAGAGATGATAGTCAGTCACGAGGAAATGTTCCAGATAAAATCACATCATCAAAGCACTTAAAACTGAAAGCAACCAGTCAGCAGTTACCAGCAAGGATTTGCAGGTTAATACCAAAACAACTTCTGCAGCAAAGAAAAATACGTCCAGTACTCTAATCCTTACAAACTGAGACACCTTTTTATGTTTTGATACAGAAGTAAGTAAAAGCTGCTATCCAAATTCTCTTGGTTTGAAGGTAATGTTAATCTCTTTCCTAACACCAGCTGAAGATGAGTGTAACTCAGTAGGTGGCAGTCCTCTTAAGCCAAAGAAACAGTGTGAGTATCAGGGAGTGGGATTTGAATGCAATAAAGTGTTTATTAAACATTTCCATGTCACCGAGAGTCAGTATGGCTTGCATCTTTTATTTAGAATCCTCCAGGCTATTGACACTTTCTTTTCCCTATCTGGAGCTGTAAAATCGTGATAATAACCCTCTAAATGTGCTTGGGAAAAGTTCTTCTTGCAGATTTCTTCTCCCAAATGCTTGTCTGTGTGTCTAAGGCTTGTTTGGGGTTTTTTTCTTTTCTTGCTTCTCACACAACAAGAAGGATCTGTCACTCACACGTTACCCAGTGTTTTCATCTGAATTTCTTATAGGATGATCCTTAGAAGAGGAATCAGTGTTCTCACTCAGTAAATGGCCTGTGCTGTTAAAAATCTCCTCTCTCACTCTTCCCAAAGTTGAACCCTTTGGGAATGGTGTCGGCTGCCTGTTTCCCTTCTACCCCGTGGCAGAGGTGGTTTGCCATGGATTTGTATCCATGATGCTGTAGGATCCATCACACAAATGGTTTCCTCGTCGTCAGCAGCGTGAGGGACCTCTCTTTGATTCAGTCCTCTTGGTTGCCATGGCAGGGAACAGATGCTGGTTTTTTATCTTACCTACACGCTAGATTTGTTACCCCAGCAGTATGCAAACTGTTGGAAAAGTAATAGCACAAAAATACATCCATTTAAAATAAAATAAGCGAGAGTTTTACTGGTGTAGAACAGTGTGCATTCTAAACCTGTTAAATATAACTCCTATTGCCTTCATCCCCCTGTGTGTTTGCTTCACTCCCAGCCCCTTTCAAGGAGCCTACGATCACTCCCCCTCTGTGTGAAAGGAGTGCACTCAGAGATACTTTAAAATAAAGCCAAGGGAGTTGCTTACTTTCCTGAAACACAGAAGATGTGGGTGTCGGAGGCAGAAAGCTCCGATAACCTGCTTAAGCTGCTCTAACAGTGTTGGTGGATGCATGGGGGGCTCAGGTATGAAAAAGGTTGAAGGGAGACTTTGATAACATTCGAGAGTTTTTGACAGTGGCTGTGGCTTGTCCTTCTGTACTTTCCCCTGTACTCGGCACTGGCGAGGCCGCACCTCGAGTGCTGTGTCCAGGTCTGGGCCCCTCAGGTCAGGAAGGACGTGGAGACGCTCGAACGCGTCCAAAGGAGGGCGAGAGGGCTGGTGAGGGGCTTGGAACATGAGCCCTATGAGGAATGACTGAGGGAGCTGGGGTTGTTTAGCCTGGAGAAAAGGAGACTCAGAGCTGACCTCATCACTCTCTACAACTCCCTGAAAGGAGGTTGTAGGCAGGTGGGTGTCGGTCTCTTTCTCCTGGCAACAACTGACAGAACAAGAGGACACAGTCACAAGCTGCGCCAAGGGAAATTTAGGTTGGATGTTAGGAAAAAGTGTTTTGCTGAAAGACTGATAAAGTTCTGGAATCGTCTGCACAGGGAGGTGGTGGAGTCACCATTCCTGGATGTGTTTAATAAAAGATTGGATGTGGCACTCAGTGCCATGGTTTAGTTGAGGTGATGTTAGGGCATGGGTTGGACTCGATGATCTTGAAGGTCTCTTCCAACCTGGTGATTCTGTGGTTTGGTGATTCTGTGATTCTGTGATTCTGCCACGTGTTTGGCCAGATGTAGACTGTGGGTGATGCCTTGAGTGGCTACCTAGAAACAGAGGCTAGACAGGAGTAAGGGAATAAAGGCAGGGATTTATTTGAAAGGCCTCCAAAGGCACACCCTGGGGAGCCAGAGGCTGCATCCAAAATGGACCCCAAGATGGGCGACGAGCCACGAGTTCTTCACACTTTTATAGGTTTGGGTCATTTGCATATCAGCATAAACTCGCCAATTAAAACTTTAGCTAATGATGTAATTTCTTCAATTTCTCCACCTCTCTAGAGGCCCTAGTTTACACCTTTTGGGCCTGGGACAATCTGAGTGTCCTTGAATAGCAATCTCGGAGAGGCTCTGTTGTGTCTGTCTGGCATGAGAGAGCAGCAGTGAGCAGGCTACAAGAAACTGCAGAGTTACACACCAGGCAGTACAGGATTTGAAAAATATAGAAGTTAAAACATAAGGCATCAGGGAGAAAATGTAGCAAAAATACAAATATTGCCTAGGAGGTCACTGAAGATGATGCCAAAGGATGGCTGAGAGAAATGAATAAATGTTGAATAATGTCTTGTACCATGGGGATGGTGTAAAAGTGAAATTCACATGAACTACTGCGGTTGTTTCCAGCAGCTTCTGTGTGTGAAGGTGTGAGTGGGTTACTTCTGTGGGATTTACCCATGTATAGATTGTGTACGTGTGATAAATCACGGCAAAGGTAGTCAGAGAAAACTGTTGTGTCCTGGGAAGCACTTGGAGCAAATCTCTATTGTAGTGGTCTAAAATAAACAGTTGTGTGTTATTTTTTACAGTCTTGTCCACTAGGAATAAAGATGTTTTTAAATGTAGTAGGATTCCATCACTTTGCATAATGTACTGGAAATACAGTCAGTGGAGTAGAAATAATTAAATGAAAAGAGAGTGGTTGATGGTCCTTTAATCTTTTTATGTGCAACATAAATGCCAAAGTAAAATACACAACCCTAATAGCTACTTAATGGCCATGCAGGGTGATGTGCAGTGGGCAAATAACTCTGCAAATGAAGAACTGCTGCAGAAATCCTTAAAAAAAGCATGGAAGAGAGCGACACAAGCTTTTACTGGGTGAAACTATGAAACAGACTGGAATCACCTTGTCACTGCTGTGCTTGACTGGGCAGAAATAACACAAAATCACCTATTTTCTTGGGAATCTTTGAAATCTTTGGTGATCATGATGCCTTAGGTTTTAACTTCTATATTTTTCAAATCCTGTACTGCCTGGTGTGTAACTCTGCAGTTTCTTGTAGCTCGTTAGCTGCTCTCTCATGCCAGACAGACACAACAAAGCCTCTCCGAGATTGCTATTCAAGGACACTCAGATTGTTCCAGGCCCAAAGGTGTAAACTAGGGCCTCTAGAGAGGTGGAGAAATTGAAGAAATTACATCATTAGCTAAAGTTTTAATTGGCGAGTTTATGCTGATATGCAAATGACCCAAACCTATAAAAGTGTGAAGAACTCGTGGTTCGTCGCCCATCTTGGGGTCCATTTTGGATGCAGCCTCTGGCTCCCCAGGGTGTGCCTTTGGAGGCCTTTCAAATAAATCCCTGCCTTTATTCCCTTACTCCTGTCTAGCCTCTGTTTCTAGGTAGCCACTCAAGGCATCACCCACAGTTCTTTGGCACCCCAGATGGGACAAAGAGGCTTCTGAAAATCCCCTGAGACTCAGGAAATCCAGCTCAGCTCCTCCCTGCCTGCTGGCACTCCGGAGGGGAATAGTTGCTTCAGTCCAGGAAACGGAGAAGCCAAGAGCCCAAAGGCATCATTTGGGGCTTCCCAGTGTCTGGAACCTCACCTGTGATGAGGGGAGGAATCAGATTCTGAGGTTGTGTCTGTGGTTGCAGCTACGAACTGCAGAGCTGAATAAATCTTGAGCTAAATTCTGTTTCCAGATCGATGTGTGGATATGACAGGAGATCTTCTCTTCTCTAATTGCTGTTGCTTATTCCAAGTGGTTCTTGCTGCTTCTGGATGTTGAAAATGCCAAAAATTAGGTCTGCTTGGTAGTTTTCTAAAATATCTTTACTAAGTGCCTCTTACAGAGGAGGGCAGCTTGAAATGTCGATTTGTGCAGTGGAGCAAAAACTCCAGTGAGCCAAATCTCAATCAAAGTTTAGTTTGGAAATGTATTTATTAGCTCTGATAACAGAGGGAACGAAAATAGATCCATAAGTAATTTTTAAAATGGAACCAAAGTAAAACAGGAGATACTTCGGCCTGGGAAGTGTCCTCTGGGACTTTTCATCAATCATAAATAAACGTTTAAATTACACTCAATTTATAACATTTAGAGGATGTTTTTATCCTCTCTATATTTTGTTCTTTCCATAAAGCTGAGGAGGCATTTTCTTTTCTTCATCTAACTTCTAATCTCCTGACTTTTTGGGTAAAGAAGTCCATTTCATTGGATCTCTATTTATGTATTCAGGAGACTCCTCATTTCTCTGTTTTTTTTTGGCTAATGACCACTCTGCTTCACTTTATCTCGAAGCAAAATGTACGGTGGCTTTTATTCTTTCAGGAATAAAGCAGATGGCATTCAGCACAACATCTGGGGGGAAAAAAACCCTCAGATCTTTGAAGTGTTTTTAGTAAAGTAAACACTGCTAAAATGAAATGATGTATTGCTGGCTTTACCTAGAATATCCCTGGATGGAAGGCAGGTTGTTTTAGTTCCTACCTATTTTGAGTGGTTTGTATCTAGAGACAGGATTAGAAATTGATACGTGCCAGCAGCATTTCAGTTTATGACATTTTGTGGAGAAAAAGCTTCAAAAAAATCAGTGTTATTCCTACTTTGGTTCTGGGAGGAGCACCCTGATTCCCAGTCCTGAAAACACCTCAGTGGAGCTGGGCTGCTGCTGTCAACACACAACATTGCGATTGATTTTTGTGATTACAGGCCAACAAAACAAATCAAAATGCATCTAAAGCTGGCAGAACTGCAGTTAACTCTAAATCCCACACCGTGGATAGCAAATCTACCTTTATCTGCCTCATTCCCGTTACCCATTTCTAGATGAAGCTTCTTCTTTTTAACAATATTATCTTACAATTTTGACATCATAATGTTCTTGAGGTGACAAGTTGTGAGCTTCAGGTTGTGTGACGGGGAAGGAGATTATCTAAAAGCAGTTATTTGTCCATTTTCTCCTGAAATGCTGGTGACGTACGGCAATAAGTTGAGGTGCCCTAGCAGTCCTGTGAAGAGTAATTAGACAGTGATGCATGAAAGAGTGATTGTAACCAGTTGGATCTTTCTGAGGGTCAGAAGAACTCTTCAAGCTGTGCAAATCATTGTCGCTGTGAGGTGATTATGTCTTGTGCTGTCTTGTGTGCAGGATTAGGGTAAACAATGAAACGGGACTTTTTAATGATATATCTGGAGGATTAGATTTGCACGGCCTCTTTGTGGATTAAGTTTTGATATGCTGAGATGCAGTTTGTATGTGAGACGGAGATAAAGGAGAGGGAGCAGGGGGAGAAGGTGGGAGTGTGATTATCAAGCACAGAGAGATGGCTAATCCAGGTGGGCTTAATACACTCAATTACATTTTTAGAAAAGAATAAACCTACTAAGTAGAGATCTCAATTAAGTGCATCCCATGTTTGAGACAGCACTGCAAAACAAAAATTCACAAAGTCAAAATCTCTCCCACTTCTCTTTAATTGCCTTTTTCCATTCAAATTTGAGAGGTCGCAAAGTCCACAATGTAAAAGCTTCTAACAGGTCAGGGCTGTATTTTCACATTTTCACGTTGCAGATTTGAGAGTGGTTTTGGGAGGTTTTGGATGTCAGTTGGGAGGTTCAAGCTTTTTGCATCATTTCTCTTGAAGAAATACCCAGACTATTTGATTTCTTCAGTTATAACATTTTACAAATCTGATAACTAAAAACCTCATAAGTACAAAGATGCAGCATAATTCCTTTTTTCTTATTAGTTTATAGGCATTAAGCAGCATACGTAATGGAGTTTCAGGAATACTCAGTCTTAGGAGAATTCATTTCCATATCACTGCTTGCTTCCAAGAATTAGTAATTTAGGCTTGCAGAAAACATCTGGAAATTACGACAAGTTTATTTTGCCATTCCTGCTTTCGTAACCTTTGGGCACCTCGGAAATAGGTTTTGACACTTCTGTACCAATCAGCAAATGTACATTTTTATCATTAAATTTACAAGCTTAAGGCTAAAGTGCTTTTTCAGCTGCACAACTTTAAACCAGGTTTATTGCCTTCCTTCGGTGTTTGCCGTGGTCTCTGGGATGCTGTTTGCACTCCCTGTGCATCAGGTACCTCGTTCTCTAAATTGCAAAGCTTTCCTGGGGAGAAACTTCATGAAGGTTGACCCACAGCAATAAGCTGGTCTTTTACTGTGATCATTTCAAGGATGATTTTCACTTCTATTCAGGCAATTTCATCCTAATTGCATTATTTGAATTATGATATGTTTAATTTTTGTAATTCTTGTATATTCCCGCAATTGCATGGTCAGATATTATTCCAAATTTGTGTAAAATCCCACAATTTTTTTAACCTTCACTGGATTTTGGGGAAAACTGGACAAGCCACTCTTCAATTTAAGCAGTGCACAAGTAAAAGCCATGTAATTTTCTAGTGATCCATTCATGAGGGTTTCAGGGTGTGTTAGAAATAAAACTTCTTCAGTTTCTGTCACAGGAGAAGTCAAAAATCTTAACTTCGAAAACAATTTTACTGTCACGTTTAAAATAAATTCTTAATCTAGATTCAAGTAAGTGGTGGAAGATGAAACTTGAAAGGGTCTGGCTTGAGGTGTAGATGAAAGATTGTCACATTTGAGAAGGAAGACCTACTTTCTGCTCCTTTTTTTGAAGACTTCAGCAGATGAAGAAAAGGCATTAAGTGAAATTGTAAGAATAGGCAAACCAAAAGCTAACAGAAAGGATAATGATATGTATTTCAAGCTGATTTTTAGTGTGATCTTTTAGTGTTCTTAATGCATACTTATGTCCCCTCCCCTTTTTCACCCCTCATTCTGGTTTTTACATCCTATGAATTCGAATCTAATTAATCAGACTTTATTCCCAGTGGTGGCTTGGTGTCAGCAAGGAGAACCCCAAGCAGGTAAAAACCCAGTTCTCTGTCTCCTGAGTGCTTCCTCCAGTAGATGTTCCCAGTATAGATGGAGAGTGCTCAGCTGCGGTCTGGAAATACCACATTAATCATTTGAGAGGCCTTTTCCTGCACAAGTGTGTTTCCTCCTCCTCGGTTCCTCCTGGTTGGGGTCCAACTGCGATGTTTATTGGCAGAAATTGCATTAATTTCAAGTAGGTTTGGCACGGGGACTGCACGTTCCTGGTGTACACACAGGTAGCACAGACAGCCGATCTCCAGTGGGTGCTCCAGACTTTGGAGCAGCACTGTTTATTCAGTCACCTCGCTTCTTATCTGTAGTGACAACCACTCGGGAGACATTTTCTGCAAAACGTGACACAGACAAGCAGAACTTGACAAAATTGTCATTAGAATTTGAAAGCTGTATTTTTGTCAGTGTTTTATCAGCTCATTCTTCAAGAGTGAGGGGAAGGGGAAAAATAACGGGGTAGTAACATGAAGTTCAGATAGTCTGAAATAGCTCTCGAAACATTTGTTCAGAATCACCAGCACAGTGTCCGTTCCACAGCATTTGCAATTTTCCTGTTGATGTCTTGAGTGGCTACCTAGAAACAGAGGCTAGGCAGGAGTAAGGGAATAAAGGCAGGGATTTATTTGAAAGGCCTCCAAAGGCACACCCTGGGGAGCCAGAGGCTGCATCCAAAATGGACCCCGAGATGGGCGACGAGCCACGAGTTCTTCACACCTTTATAGGTTTGGTTCATTTGCATATCAGCATAAACTCGCCAATTAAAACTTTAGCTAATGATGTAATTTCTTCAATTTCTCCACCTCTCTAGCAGCCCTAGTTTACACCTTTTGGGCCTGGGACAATCTGAGTGTCCTTGAATAGCAATCTCGGAGAGGCTTTGTTGTGTCTGTCTGGCATGAGAGAACAGCAGCGAGCAGGCCACAAGAAACTGCAGAGTTACACACTAGGCAGTACAGGATTTGAAAAAATATAGAAGTTAAAACCTAAGGCATCACTGTGGGACATGAGGTAGGAACAAGTTGAGTCCAAAGCAATGGGAATGGGGCTGGGGAAGGGCCTGGAGCACCAGGAGTGTCTAAGGGGAGTTCAAGCTGGGGGAAAGGAGGCTCAAGGGGACCTTATCACTCTCCAAAACTCTCTGATAGGAGGGTGCAACCAGATGGGTGTCAGGCTGTGCTCCAAGGGAGTGAGTGACAGGACAAGAGGAAACAGCCTGAAGTTGTGCCAGGGGAGGTTCAGATTGGGTACTAGGGAGAATTTCTTCATGGAAAGGGTTGCCAGGCATTGGAGCACTGGTATTGGAACCCAAGATATTTAAAAGCCACGTGGATGTGGCACTTGGGGACATGGGGTAGTGGTGGCCTTGGCAGTGCTGCGAGAACATTTGGACTCAATGATCTCAGAGGGCTTTTTCAACCTTAATGATTCCATGATCCTGTAGTTCTGTGATCGGTCGAGACCCAGCTGTGCCTGAGCTGTGTGCTGTGGTTGCACATGGATGTTTAGTATTGTATTGATCAGAAATTATATTTACAGCAATTGTTTTAAGGCTCATTAGCCCTTTAATGCAGATCAAAGCGCTCACTCTCCTATTAATCATCGAAATGACTCAAGTGAAGTCTCTTTGACCAGTAATGAAGAGAGAAGCTTTCGGGTGCCATGGATTTTCATTGCAAAACAAATGTGTGGCGTTAACTCCATTTGTGTTCTGCAACTGATACAGTCTGACTTCATTGTGTGCTCGTTACGTGAGAAGTATTTTTATTGCATTTTCTTTTTTTTTCCTCCCTCTTATAAGCAGCGAAAGAGTGGGTTTAAAAAAAAAAATAAAGCAGTATTGTTTTTAGAACACTGCAACAAAATATAGAAGTGATAGCTGTGGCACATTTCTAATAGCTGGGCTGAATCATATTCTGTTCCTCTAATGGCATGCGTAATTGCTCCGGGTTTTCAGGCGTCCTTCAGCCGCACTTATTTAGATTAGTGACTGATGCATTTCCATGGAAACCTGCAGCAGGGAAAAAAAAAAACCCTCTTGGTACAGCGTGGAACTGAAGGGACGTGGGCTTGGAGCCTCGTGTAAAATAAGGCTTCTCGGTTGTGGTCAGCTTGGTTTGGGGTTTTTGTTGTAGCTGCTCTCTGCAAAGGAATAGGAGTTGCCAGCAGCATTTCGTGTAACAATTTAGAACGCTTGTCAAATCCTACATTCCTTGAAAAGCTTCAACTTTTTGAGTGTAGTTGAAGGAGTACATTTTGAAATGAAATGTCTGGGGTGTTTTTCTCTGTGAGGCTGCAGAAGCACCCAAAGCCCAGGTAAACTGGTGAGAAACTGGCTGGGAAAGTCAAGGTCCAAGAAGGGCATTCGTTTTGGAGCTGCTGTGTAGAGCTTTAATGAAGGATCACTGAGTTTTGAAGTGGTAGTGGCAGGAATGGAAAGGTTTTATATGACCTCCATCACTAAAATGCCTGGAAAATATAACTACTTTAGAAAACTTTGCACAGTACCGTTGCTTGTCTCAGTATCTGGTACAATCTTAATATGCATTGCCTAACATATAATAGTGATTTTTAGTGCTTTCTTAGAAAACTCAATTCTCAGCAATTTGTTCTAATTTCCAGGAGTGTTTTAAGGTTGCAGCATGGATTTTCAAATGTGTTCATTTAAAGTAATTGCCCTTATGTGTCTACACAATGCTGTAAGGGCAAGTACCTTCCATACATTTTAAAAAGGAGGAATATTTTCGGATTTGGCTCCTTTCCTGCTGCAATCATCCTAATTATGTGGAATACCAGTGTAGGTTCTCTAGGGGTAAGCTCTCAAACCAATGGTGGTGGTTCCTCGTGTTTGAAAATTAATTATCCTGTGGCCTGGCTCTGAATCCTGTGCTACTTAGCAGTCATCAATGCAAAGTATCTCTAACCATATCTAGAAATGATTTTGGTATTTTATATTTGTTATTTATTTTATTAAGATATCTATACACGGCCATATCTGTATATTCTGATACAGCACCACGAGTTCAGTTGATAAAGTCTGGTACTCCTGTTAAAAGTGATGGGGTGTTTCTAAGTAATTTTTCTTTTGTATTTTTGACTTGTATTTGAATGTTGTATTTTAGACAGATGCAACAGCGTGGCAAGGCAGGAGCTGTTCCTGGTGAGAAGAGGACTGTCCACATCCACATCCACATCCACATCCACATCCACATCCACATCCACATCCCGAGCTCCTTGTTCCACCCTCATCTTCCCCTCCCTGGTCGTGTGTAAACCTGGGTGCCACATTGCTTAGCAACATTCTGCTGTGAGCTATTCGTTCGCTCTGACTGGAGTTATAACATTAAATTAAAAGTTACTCTGAGGCTCTTGCAGTGGAAGTTGCAAAGTATTCCCTGGATGTTGGGTTTTGGTCATGTTTTACCCACAGCGAAAATCAGACTGGGAAGTCCACGTGCACAATCAAGGCAGAGGAAAAAGAAAAGGGAGTGCTGTGGTGAAAAAGATCGTGAGGTTCTAGGAACTTCCCACATATCTCCCATGCTCAGCAGCTCCTTATGTATTCAAAATTTTATCTATTATTGAAGGCAGAGAATTTGACAGATCATTGATCCTGAGTACAGCTGGTGAAGATTTAGACTTGAATGAAGCTTCTTGTAAAGGAGGAAATTGAGGGGAAACATTTGTATCACCATTGATGATAAAAGTCCATAATAACTCTTGCTGTACATGAAAATTAATGATTTTTGAAATGGAATAGAAGAACGGCTTTCCAGGCCCTGTTTTTCCTTACTCAGCCCAAAATAATTCCCCATCTGTTCTTTCCAACTCGGAGTGCTCAATGACCTTCTCCAAAGCAGCTGGTTGTCTTTGTGGGGCTATAGACATGTCTCAGGTGGGAATAATCCCTGTCCTGCCGAGCACACCACAGCTCCTGCCACACAAGCAAACGCAGAGTTCCTTCACAAGCCTCTAATGGAATTTCCTGAAATTTAAGGCTAAGTCACCGAGTCAAGGCAAAGTCATTAAGCCAGGTTCCACCTGGCACCCGCCCTTTGCTACAGGCCGTCATTTGGGGTTATCAGTGAGAACACTGATACTTGCAGGAAATATTTGACATATTTGCTGGGAGGATGAAAACTGTGAAATAAGGTGTTGTGATTAAAAACATTCCTACCCTGAGTCAGTTCCAAAGAACTGGAACATCACACCACCTGAGCTTTGTAAGTGAACAAACCATGCTGACCTTCAGGATAAATAACATTTGCAACAGATGACAGTGCCAGCAGGCAGCTCGTGGAGACTTCTTTGTTCTCCCTAAATTTGAAAAACAAGAACCCTTTATTTATGTGTGCAGGAGCACTTTGGGATGACACGGAGAGCTGGTTTTTATGAGGCAGATGTACATATTGTCAGGCCACAATTAAAGGTTAAGCAGCGTGCACTGAAGTTGCTTTGTTTTGGCCTGGCTTTGTCAAAACTAGGTATCTCAGCAAGGATCAAACTAGGTGTAAATGCACCAGAGCCATTCCAGTGCAGCTGCTGGAAACTCTGAGGTCAACATCCAGCTTTTTACAAGCTCTTCACTCTTTTGCTTTAAGATAGGTTTTACTCTGTAAAGCGAAGAGGGAAAAAATCTTTCCTCTCCCATTTAATTTCCTTTGATGGCATCACCCAGAGCTGTCTGTGCCTGTCCCAGACCTTGAGCGGTTTAATCCTCTGTATCACCTGAGACCATGGACACAAAGCTGCCACAGACGGGTTGGAAATGAGGGGCAGAGGGAATGGAGACTCTCAGAAACCCAACAGGAGAACTTAGGGAAAGATCAAGCGACCATTACCACATTTTGAAAATATTCTGAAAAGGGGGAAGAGCTGCAGAGCTCCCGAATTATACGAAGAGCTGGTAAAGTTGTTAGGAGAGAAAGAAGCAAGTGCTTCCACAACTACTTGCTGGTTTGTTTTTTTTCAGGTATGAGTGAGCTTTTTGTTAAATTAAAGGGGAAACTGATGACATGGGAAACACTGTTCTTCCATAACTGCCTCTGCAGCAGGTCCAGGGTGCATATTTCAGTTATGAAGGTTTCTCTTGCAAACAAACTTGCTGATTCACTCCATCGATCAGCCATTTCAGCATCCTTTGTGGGTAAACTAATTCACTGTATTCCAGCTAATCTTCCTCTAAGGATGCAGGAGGGAATCAACACTCAGTCTCCCTTTCTATTTTTGAAAATAAGGTTTAGTAGGGGAAAAAAAAAGAAAGGAAAGGTAGGATGGCATCCAAGGATTTGCTATTCCAGTCAAGTTGTCCTTGAGACATTTTCATGCTTATTCTCAAATCTGAAAAACTTCAAAAACCAGATAGGATTTGGTATTTCTCAGCTTTAACTGAAAGAAAAATTGCTTGAGAGCATCACATCAACTGAACACTGGGACTTAAAAAAAAATCAGTCATCCACAAACTGAAACAGAAGAAAGTGAACCATGAATTAAAGGTTTTCATTAAATTATCATTTATAATGCCTTCATCACAGGTTTCTTTTCTCTTGATCCTCACAGTTTATCCCTTCAAATGAAGCATCAATGTTTTTACCTCAGATTTGCAAAGATACGAGAAAGATCATTGTAGTTTCTTCTGAATTCTTGGGTGGTACATACCTGCAGATTTCACTTTCATGAATTTTAATAACCCTTTATCAGAATCAATGATCAAACAGTTAATAGGGAAAAATTCCACTTCTGTTTCTTCATCCCATTTTTTGTACATTTTTTAGAATCCGTAATCCTACTCTGCGTGATTTGGAGGAGGATCCCTGAACTTCATCTTTCCTATAGCTCAAATGAAATGCTCAAAGAAAGCAGTAAGAAATACCATGTTAAGCAATTGTATCATAGGCTGGAAAAAACTTACTTATCACCATTTTAATGTACTATATTTAATAGAAAATCCAGTTTTGATGAATCTCCACTTTCTAAGGGGAAAAGGGAATAAGTAAAATAACTTACTGAGACTTCACAGTTTGTGGTATGAAAGAATATTTTTATCTTTTAATGTGATTATTTTCTGGAGCAGCATTTGGTGTGGCAAATATTTTGGATATACTTGGGACAGAAAAATGCATGCTCTTCTTCGTGATATTTTCAATCCCATGAGCTTTTTCTCCACTTCTTTTTATGGCCAAAGTTGGATCAATTTAAGGAAAAACCTGTCTTGTTGCAAACCAGCATAAGGGTCCTTGAATTGTGATCTGCTGACTTTACTGTTAGACTGCATTCCTCAGCTTTGAATAACTTCTGGTCTAACCTTCAACATAAATAGTTGGGAAAGGGCTTTACCCCAGGAAGGGGAAGGTGCAGAGGGAAGGCCTTAACCTCTGCCACTGTTTTGGGTGTTGCACATGCAGAGAGCTGTACCTGAGCTGCTCTGGCGAAGAACATCTATAAATGTCTGTTGCACGAGTGAAACATCTCCCAGCGCTGTCACTGGGGAGGAGGGAAGGAAGAAGGCAAAGCTGCATGTTTTGGGGTGGGGATAAAACCCACCTTTACCCACCAGTGGTATCTGGAGACAGCCTGCTGCTCTGTTGCCTCTCCAGCATCACACCACAAATTCTGCTGTTCCACTCCTGTTTCCTTTGTTCATCCCGTGGACATGTTGGTGACTCTGAACCTTTCCTAGAGTGCTGGCAGGCCTCTGACTGCATCCCCGCTGGCAGAGCATTCCCGCGCAGTTTCCTTGGAAACACGGCGCCGAAATGCCCTGGGAGGAGCAGCAGGGAGGAGAGAAGGAATGGAGACGGTCGCTTTGGGATTTTCCCCCCCCCCCTTAGTTCTTTACTCTTCCGAAGCAATATCAAATATGTAAGGAGCCTACTCCAGGCCGGAGGGTCGGGCTGGGAATCTGGCTGGCTGCTGGAACAGGCCTGCAATTATTACGTGGGCCGAAACAGGGCAAGAGTGGCCTCATCTGTGTGGATTAGAGTCCAGAATTTATTTCTTGCTTTTCATGGCAGTGATTTTTCAGCTTTTGATGATGTCTGCAAGCTCTGTTGGACTCCTGTGGTCACTTACGAGACTGAGACAGAGAAGCTAAAGGAAGTCCTACACGTATTTAGAGGAAAGCCCTCACCACTCCTGAGGTGGAGAAAGGAGGAAATGTTTTCCACCTCCACTTTCTCAATGCTCACCCCTCTTTGAACTCTATAAATTACATTCTGGAAGGGCAGGGTTTGAGCCTGTTGCTCACTGAGATGTCTGCAACAATAAATGAGTCTAATAAAGAAACAGCTGGGGCTTTATTATTTGGATTGCCACTGTTGCCCAGGGCACACAGCTTATTTCTGCTGCAGCTCCACTGGCTTCAGTGGAAAATGGACCAGGAAAAAAATGGTTGTGTTCTTATGGTATTTACTCTGGTAAAATATGGGCTTCTCAAGAGATCTAGAAATTTCAAGTGATATCCCAATGTTTCTCTCTTCTGTCAATGCAAAGGAAACGGGACCATTTTTGCAAACCCTGGTGTTTTGTTCTACCTCTTAGAAAAACTTTTTGAGCTGATCCAACTTGATGCAATGACTTTTCATCTGTGGTGACAGATGTTCCTCTCAGTAAAAATGCAGTATTAGTAAAATAATTATCGTTACTAAAATAAATAAATTGCTAAGTAATGTTTTTCTAGACCTTCTTGTCCCTGTCTTCTTGCTGGTCTTTCTAATCTGTCTGCAACCAGGTTTGAGAAGAAATCCTCGAAAGATTCGGTGGGTAAAGGCTTCTTAAATGATGATAGGGTTGTTAGTCTTAGGTGGTCCTAACTTGCTGCAAAGCATTTTGGTAAAGAGTGCTGCTCTTAAGAAAACCTGGGACATAAGAATGGGTACAAATCCCGGGAAACCTGGAGCTAACCCCCTTGGTGCTAATACACCTGTAATAGTGTTACTGTGCTATATTTGGCTTGAATTCAAAACAGCATTTGTTAGGCATTTGCCTGTGGGTTCTTTGTGTTCTTTTGTCGAGTCAGAGAACGGAATCCTGTTCCTTTTTCAGTCCCCAGTCCATTCTGATGGCAGGTTCCTGGTCCTCCTCCCCTGCTCTTGGGTGTGTGTACTTGTGCTGTGTAACAGGGCAGCCCGGAATCTGAGTCAGAGGTGAGGGAGAGAGGGTAGTTAGAGAACTTAACACAGCAGCCTGGGAAGCTGCCCCCGAGCCTCGAGTTCAGCGACCTGCAAGGCTTCTGTTTTCCCAGATAATCCCTGGGATTGCACACAGAGGAGTGGGGGGAAGCAGAGAGGTGGCAGAGCCGGGGAGCGGATCCGAGCTGCAGCTGAAGAGTGCTGGCTCTGCAATCCCGAGGAGTTGAACAAAGCTCTCTGTCTTGCTGTGCCTTCCCGTCCCTCCCACCCACTTTGTATTCCTTATAGCACTGAAATATCATGCTATAGAAAACAGATTCTGCAGGGGAAACATCTGGCTCCTGAAGGCTCAAGCAGTTGTTTTAAGATTTCAAAATATTCTTCATCATGATTTATTTCTTTTAATCATTTCTGAGGGACTTCTGAAAGCAGGTCGGGGGAAACTCTGAGTGGACTCCAGGTTTATGATTTTCTGTGGTTTTTCTGTTTATGGCTCTTGTTATTAACCTGATTTTTAGAATGGCATGAAAAAAGAATGTTGCTCGATGGGGAGCAGACTGCAATTTGTGCAGCAGGAGCAGGAATTTTGGGTGAAGGAAAGGTCTCTTTGGCAGAAAATACAGGTTGTAGATGAGTGACAAAGGGACAAAATAAACTAAACTATCAAGTAGATATCATATTATAATAGGGATTTTCTCCTTCTCTGGCCATCCTGTAGGATGGAGGCTGGCTGGTCTCCACAAAACATATATAAATGTAAATATTTCTGGTTTTCCTTGGTACTGCCTTTATTGGACCTTGCAAATCGGTGCACAGCTCTAAAGAAATCACTTTCTTACTCCCTTAGCCAGCTGCAACCTGCACATACATTTTCAGCTGGAATTTCTCTGTGTTATGGATACATTCGTATTTATGCCTCCAGCTGGGGGCATGCTCCAGTTACGTGTCAGCTGCACTGGTTAAAGCAAGGAAAGATGCATTTTGCCCACCCTTCTTCCCAAAGTCTGCCTCCCAGGACTTCCTCCTGCTCCTTGGCCGTGTTCAAAGCCCTTCCATCCTGCTCTGATGTTCTTTTTCTCTCTGCAGGCTTGCCCTTGGTCATTCGACAGCACCAATCTCTCAGTCATTTGTACCATCCTTAAAAGCTGTGCCACAGAGGTGCTGTGCCTTCAGGGCTCTGTCTGGCTTGGAGAATTAATAAAATCTGTTGGGATGGCGTCGGGGTGTGCTTCAGTGGGGAGTCCCTCAGCTGTGCAGATGAGACTTTTGTGGTCGTACTCTAAGCCAGAAACTTTTCCATCTGATTTTTGATGTCTCTTAGCCAGACTTCAGGTGGTTGCATTGAAGGACCAACCTGTGATGCCTGAGGTGGCCACCTAAAAAACAGAGGCTAGACAGGAATAAGGGAATAAAGGTAGGTATTTATTTGAAGGGCCTTCAAAGGCACACCCTGGGCAGGCCAAAGGCTACACCCAAGATGGACCCCGGGTCACGAGTTCCTCACACTTTTATGAGTTTGGTTCATTTGCATATCAGGGTTAATTGTCCAGTTAAAGCTTCAGCTAATGATGTAATTTCCCCAAGCTTACCCGCCTTCTAAAGATGTTGGTTTACACATTTTGGGCCTAGGACAGTCTGGGTGTCCTTGGAGAGCAAGCTCGGAGAGGCTTTGTTGTGTTTATCTGGCATGAGAGAGCAGCAGCGAGCAGGCCACAAGAAACTGCAGAGTTACGCACTAGGCAGTGCAGGATTTGAAAAATACAAAAGTTAAAACTTAAGGCATCACCTGCAGCTAGGCAAAAAAAAATTGATTTGCATATTCTGGTTATTTTCCCAACCTCTCTGAAACGTGTTGCAGGTTTTTCTTCTCTCTTTCTTCTTGTATTTTGCCTCTTAGCTATAAAAGAACCAAATATTGGATGCAAAAGTTTTTGCCACTGAGAATGTGAGTGGAGCTTTAAAACTTGTGAATGATGTGATTCATGATCTCCAAGAAGTTCTCTTTATTCACTTGATGTGTCTGATGTGATAAAAGAATATCTCCAAAGCCAACATTTTTTTTCCGAAGTGCCTTGAAACGACGTTAATTCACTGTGAGGGAATGTAAACAAATGCTTCAGCACTTGATTAAGAAATACAGGAGTATTGAAAGTTCTCTTTTCTCTGTGCAGAAACACGAACAGATAGAACAAAGAAGCTGTTTAGACACTACACAGTTGGATCCTATGACAGCTTTGATGCTTCAAGGTAAGAATTTTTCCTTTGGTTGCAATCTGTTTACAAAACCTTCCCCGGTTTTATTTAATTGTTACTTTTGGTTTAGGCTTTGGAGGGGAAGAGGGAAGCAGATCACTAAACAGAGCTTCTCAGGATGCCATTTAACTTCTAAATCGGTTTTTATTGCAGTTTACTTTGTTCATAGGGGATGGGTGTAGAAAATTCGGGAGCAGCGAAGTCATGAGTATCATTGTTTTGTTTTGTGAGTAGGGAAAGAGATTTGTTGTTCTGAACAGTAACTTTGGAACCTGAGTAGAACTGAAGCTGCTGCAGATGAGAAATTAGATTATTTATTTGTGGAGAATTCATGATTTTTAAGCAGGTTCTTCTCCCCCATGGATATACCTTGAACATGGAGCTGACTGCTGGTAGAAAGGATGACCTTTAAAACACAGAACCACAGTTGGCTTTTGATGTCTTCAGGAAATTTTGGTGGTATACTGAAATTATTATGCTTTTCTCCTGACTGTCCAATTACAGCTTGGGTTTGGTTTTCTTTATTTTGAAGGGAACCACATTTATTGCAGGAGAAAAACTCTGAAATGTCTAAAGCAATGGCAGAGTTTCACGTAGCACGATATTTAAAAAAAAAGAAAGGAAAATGTGGTAACTGTTGGTTTTATTCTGTGATCTTAGACTTTGTTCTGAGGTTCGGCCATAGTTTCTATGTCAGTTGAACAATTTGGGGAGGGAGTTCACAGTTGGACAGGATGTGATTGACTGGGGGAGTCTGATGATGGTAGAGTTGTCAAGAGAAGCTGTGACCCCGTACTCTGAGACAAGGAACAGCTCTGCAGAGCAGACTCACTGCTTACTGGGGACATTTCCAGCGAGAAGGGTCGGCTTTCTGCAAGGTCCTTTGAGTGATCATTAGTCTACAAAATTCATAGCCTCGTCTCTGTACTTCAGTGTGAATGGATAGGGTTGTTCCTGCAGAGGAGGGAAGCTGTGGCTGCTGTGTGTTGCCTCGGAGATACCAAATAATTCCACTTGGAAACCTCCTGCTACTTTATAACAACAGATTTTTTCATTAGAAAATGTCAGTTCCATCAAAACCTTCCTTTTTTTTTTTTTTCTCTTCCCCCCCCTCCTTTGTTTTTTTAGGTTGTTGGTTTATTTATGTATTGTTTTGAGGTTTTTTCCTAAAGGTATTGGGTCTGTGCGATGCCCAACAGTAAAGCTCTCAAACAATGTACTTCACCTGATTCAGGACTGAGCAGGAGAGATAATCAGGAAAAAATGAACTTTTGTACAGCCTTATATAAATCAGTTATGAAGCGTGTCTGCAGCTGATGTCTATTAATTGTCTGAGCAGAGAGAGGGAAGGCAACAGAGGCAAGGATTGGAAGAAAACTCTCCTTGAGTTTCCACAGAGAATCCGAGACCCAGTGGATCCATTTTGAAGGGTAATAGTGGAAATTGAGAGGGAAAGGTAGGAGAAGGCAGAATTCATGGGAGATTCCAAGAACTACAGAGGAAAGGGAGACTCGCTTAACACATCTTTTCAGCAAAGTATGGTAAATTTAGAATTTTTGTAAGGTAACACCAGTGAAACTCAAAACCAATAACATGCCACGTTGTGTTTCAGTTACTTGACTGAGGCTGCAAATCAGCTTTTTGTACCTCTGAGTGGTGATTTCACTGGTGCTTAGGTATTGCTGCTGAGCAAAAAGAATTTGCATTTCAGAACCTGTCTGGAGATTAATGTCTCTTGGTGGTACATCCAGATTTAATGCCTCACAAGGGCTTCTTCAGGGAGGGGAATTATTCAGAGAGGCAAACAAGGTGTGACAGTGAGAGCAGTTTTTGATATTGCCAGATTTGTATTGCTTTGATTACTTTCTGTGTTATCATTGCCTATCAAAGTCGGGGAAGAATGCATTGGAACAGATTTAACGCTGGCAGCAAAGGTTTCATAAACATTTGTCAGAAGGCAATTGTGCCTCTGTGCTAAGAACAGCTCTGAATCCAAAGTATTAACAAAGCGGATCCAGTTCCTTTCTGGAGATGATGTGGGGGAGTGAGGGGAAGTGTCTGCTCCCTTCTCTCTTTCCTTCTCCCTCCCAAAGGGCAAAAATTGCTGAGTAGAAACACTCTGTTCAGAAATCTATATTAATGGGCTTATTCACATGCAGGAAAATACATTGTGCGTGGCATTTTTCATCTTGAGGAAAATGTGCAGCTTGAGTAATGGAGGTTCATTAAATCCTATTTCAGCTTTGCATAAGAGATCAGCTATCCATACATGAACTTCGGGGAAATGGGGAGGATGCTTACTAACGTGGGGAAAGGCACTGAGACTTGCCTGCCCGTGCAAACCGTCACTAAATAGCATACAAATAGATTATAATATTTGAAACCACCAGGTCTGATGTATTGTCTGCTTTAAATGCTCATGACATGCCCTCACAGGGAAAATTTTCTTCTTAATGTCTATCCTCTTCCAGTTTAAATCCCCACTCCTTGTCCTGAAGAGTAGATACACCACTAAAACTGCAAGGAGATAATGCAAGGCTGCCCTGCCACACCTCTGGAGTTTTCTGTCTTCCCTGGATTTGCGGTCAGCAGTTAATTCAAATGAAATTATTTGTAGGGTGCAAATTAGTTATTTCATCAAGGTTGAATTCCAGTTTAATAGCAGAAAGTATGCTAAGGCATGTTCAAATTTAAAAAAAAATCATTTATTTTAAAAAACTTAGAGCTAAGGTAAACCTTTAGAAATGATCATTTTTTATCTGCTCTTTAACTGAAGTGAGGGAATTGATTGATTCTCTCAAGATGGGACAGTGGATTGTTCAGTCAGGAAAATATGTGGAATTAATTAGTTGCTTAATTTCAAATGTAAAATGTTATCACCCTTTTAAACATAATGTGGCTGATAACACAGCGATAACTTAGTTTTATACTCTGGAGACATGAATAATCTGAGTTTGGTGCTATGTGAAAATGATAAACCTGGCGTGGTGGAAAACACGCTCCATTGCCTCCATGAGTTTGGGAACTTTAGGACACGACAGTGGAAACTTTTCCTACTGCCTTCATTGCACCATCTCCCACCCCCAGCAGAACAGGGCAACAGCAAAAGTCAATAGCACAACTGAATGCCAACCTCAGTGCAATCAAATATGCACATAAATGTGAGATTTCCTGCCTGCTGTGTGTCTTTCTTCACAGAATTATCGACTTCCACGCGGGGGTTTTCCTCCAGCCACTTTAACTGGTTCCAATCCCTGCATGGGAGAAGTTTTCCTGGTGCCTTTCCTTGACATCCCATGGCTCCAGCAGTATTAAGGAGCTCACAGGAGAGGATGTGATGACAAATAACCTTTTTCAAAGGCTTGTTGCCACCAAGTTAATGACAGGACCAAATTGATTTGCCTTATGGTTTTTGTTCTGTTTTTCTGGAGGAAGAAAAAGAGGAAAATTGGATGGTGTAGTCTGTAAGAAAACTTAATTAAAAGCTTAATTCATTAACCCTACTGTCCCTACTTGGAGTCAGGTGGCAGCATCCGTGTCCCACGAGTGTAGAAGCTGACAGGAGCAACTCTTCAAAAGCCAATTTACATACAAACACCTAATAAAAACCGGAGAGATTCTTCTCAGCTGTTCTTTCCAGGCCATTCTCTGTTGCTGTTGTCATCCACGCTGTCGGATAGAGCAGCCTAAGCTTTAATCCTGAGCAGCTCAGAGACATGCCTTGGCACAGCTGAAGCTGTCTGGCCCTGTAACTCAGCATGCTGTGGAGAGCTTTGCTATTTTTTACAATTTTTTAGCCCACAGAATGTGCCTGTTGGATACCTTTGTCCCAAAGTTGGGAGGCGAGTGCTGCTGTCTCGGTGGTTTAAGCATTAGGTGTGTTACACACCTTTCTTTAGTGGCAGCTCTCAGTCTGATGCAGAAATACTTTCCTCTGGTTTGAGAGCTGGTTTCATGTGGGTATTTTGCATAAATAATCCTCCCTCTGGAGAAACACAGTTGCTCATCTCTTTAAACATAGATTTTAAAATAGTAAAATATAGATTTAAAACAGATGGAAATTTTTTGGTGGAACTCCGGCCGTTGCAAGTGGTGAGGAATGTAAAACTGACAGGGAGAAAAGGGATTTTCTCCTGGTTATGGTGGCCCTGTGTCCCTGAGGTGGGGAATTTGGCATATGTGCTTGCTGAGTGCTGCTTGCCTGGCAGCAATCCACTAAATCCTGGCAAATGAATCCTTGCAAAAATTGAGGGAAGGTATAAGAGTTGTTGTTATATTTTGTATCCCGCTTCCCACATTTTCACATTGGTTCTCCCCAGGCAGAACAGTGAGAGCAGTGCTGTTACACGGCGAATAAATTGGATTTTCTGAATTGTGGTTAGAACTAGATGATGTGTGATTGGAACTGGATGGTCTTTAAGGTCCCTTTCAACCCAGACCGTTCTAGGAGTCTATGAACTGCTCTTTTGTTTGTTTGTTTTCTGTTGGATGGCACCAGTTCCACTGTATTAATGTTTCCTGTTCCAATGTATTAATGTTTCTCTTGATTTATTCTGGGATTGGCACATTGATAATAAGTGGAAAGTGATTTTACAGCTGTTCTTACCTGCAGGCATATATTTTAAACATAATCCTTGGTTTCCTCTGGTGGAAACAAGTAAAACCAGCAGCATTTTAACTTTTTTACCCATACACATAGCTCAGGTTTTGCCTAGAAGATGGCAGCAAAAATATCTGAGTATGCTCATCGCTGTAATTAAATATAACCATGTGAGGCAGTGATGTGGTTACATCTGAAAGCTCTCTGAGATGTCAATGTTTTGAGATCTCTGCAGATGTGGTATCAGGGTTCTTTTGGGCACAGAGAACCCTCAGCACCAGCCAAACTGTAGGAAAAAAGCCTGTAAAATGTTCTGTGTGCATGTAACCTCACCTGATGTCTAAAGTTATTTTGTTGGACTTGCCTGTCGTCTGTTCTGAGTTAATTAATTAAGTGTGAGTGTAACAGTCTGATGGCACCGAACTGCTCTTAATGCCAGGCAGAAAGGCAAGGGTTGCTCAGCTTTAATACCTCGTGCCTCATTAACTCGAAGAGCATAATTTGATACAATTTGAAGAATTGCGTATGTATTTAAGCAATAATTAAAGCAATAATTGTAGCCTCCGTGGAGCAGGTGGAGATGTAAAATGTGAAGTTTTTCATTTACAGTTATTCAATTTCTAATGAAAATTCCTTTGGTTGCCAATAAACAACTCTGCACTTTGCCTCCCCTGCTGTTGTGTGATGCCACGAAGGAGCTTTTTGTGCTGGTGGCTGCAGCAAATATTGAAAGGAATTGCTGAAATAGGAGTTAAAAGGGGGGTGTGTGCATCTGAATTGTGGTACCTCTCCATCTAAACCTGTACTAGAATTGCACTATTAAGGTCTAATATAATTACAGTAAGACGCAGAACTCTACAGTGAGTGATAAAGGTTTCCATTAGCTTGTAAGTGCATTTTTAAGTTGTTTGCTGCCTTGACAGTGAAGTTTGCTTAACCCACTTCAGTGAGATTTCAGCTTTTAGCAACTAATTGTTTGATAACTAATGACTAAAATGTGTCAGGCGTTTTCTGGGCTAGCTGTTTGCCTTAACTTTTAGTGGTGTTAGCAAAGAGAGATCAACAGCTGAAAAAAAATGTACAGCCTTGCCCAAATTCAGAAATACAATGCTCCTTCTGAAAAACACTTAGGATCTACCTCTAGTGCTAGTCCAGACTTAACTGTGTGACTGTGGTAGAGAAGCTGCGGCTTGCAAGGGCTGGGGTTTGGGGGCTGTGCCATTTCCTGCACAGCAATTGGTACTCCCAGGCTCAGCAGGATTTCCTCTGCAACTCCTCCGGCCGGATGCTGGGGGACAGCATGGATTTAAATGTCACCACTGAAAGCAGCAGCCTGTGTCCTGTGCATGGGGGGAATCAAGTGGTTTTTTTCTTTAAATTAAAATAGAGGAAATTAAAAAAGAAAAGGAAAGAAAAAGGAGTGGAGATGCAGAAAGAGAAGTTTGTGAGGGTCTGACAGCAGGTTGGTTAGAAACAAGGGCCACACAATTAAAGCAGAGGAAAACAGGAGATTCAAATGGGATTTTTTGGGGGAGGGGAGAAAGGAGAATGATTAGGTTTCTAACAATCAGTGTCTTCCATTCCTGTGTCCCAGCCCCTGCAATGATTTAATTCCCTGCCCCAGGGCACCTTTGGCTGCCGTGCTCTCACCTCATCACCAGCTGAGCAAAGCCTCCATCTGGTGCCTCTGGTTGGGAGTGATGCAGTTGGAAGTTTTGGCAGCCCCAAATGGAACAAATGACTGGTGAGCTCGTGCTGTGGGCTTGCCTCCAGCGGGAGCAATGATTTCAACCACTCCGTTTTTCCCCAGCCCCCCCTCCCCCCTTTCCAGGCAGATTTTCATAAATATTTGTTGCATTTGGAGAATTTGGTCTATGAGGCAAAATGCTCAGGGTGGCTGGCAGGCAACGAATGTGTTTTGTTCGTCTTAAAAGCTGAAATGGTCCAAAGTCGGAAAGGGGTGGCTTTTCATGCTTCATTGGTCTCTTCCGTGGTGCAAAAGGAAGATGGTGGGAGGAGGGTGCCTTGTTTGTCCTGGGACAAACCAGATGTGCTGAAGTTGTGTTTCTTTAGAAATGGAGTGGAGTCGAACCCAACAAAGAGGGAACGGCTAAAGAGCAAACAATAGCTGGTGTTGGAGCGTTCACCTGGACTAAAGAAGGTCTGGGCTTGAGTCCCGTGTGTGTCAGGCTTAAATCCACAGCCTGAGCTGCTGCTGAATGCCAGGAACCTGCTGGACAGGACAGTGCTTTATCCAAGTCCTTTGAAAGTGTTATTCCTTCCCTGAGCCAAGGGGCAGACGCTCTCTCCATCCTTGTGGATGTGTGGGGAGCTCCATGGGAATGAGTGGCAGATGCACCGACTGAGTAGCTGGTGATGCTGCTGGGGCTTCCCGCTCTCTCTGACACAAAATGTCAGCCTGTTTTCAGAGAAACGATGTCTGACAAGGACTGAAATGTACCAACAAAAGATTTCCTTGAAGGGATAAGTGTTACACTAGAACTGAGTTCACGGCCAGGTTCTGAGCAGAGGAATAGCGAGCGTTAAATGCGTGCGCTAAGAAAAAGTGGCACCTGCATTTTTAGGGGGGAAAAAAAAGACTGCTACACATGTGTCTCCTAATTTCTCTATTTTTTTATAGGGCCCAGATAGCAGAATTAAGAGCTTGGTGCTCCAGGTGAAAACCAGGGCTGATACTGAGTAGACTGTGGGTCCTTTAGATGAGCAGGTCCAAACCTGGAGCGGTTGCACCTATGGCAGAGGTGGTTTCTACCTCTCCTGCAAACACTTCCAACACCATAAATTCTGACATAAAATAAACCCCATGCGTCTGAATTGACTCGAAATGATAAACCAACATTTCTACCCGGTCTCCAGTACATAGAAAATGAAAGCTTCGTATTCCCAGAAATTCCACCTCAGTGCAACCAACGAGCTGAATGTGAAAGGCAAGGGAGCAGTAAGGAGAGGTTTCAGTTCAACGTTCACATAATTAAGAGAAGTCATGGCCAATTTAAATTAAATGGTAAAGTCAGTGATTTTTTCACTGCTACCAGCATTTTGGGCTCAACTGGCCATACTTCGACAAAATTGCTGAAAATGATGATGGTGGTAGGCAGGAGGGCTGTTAAGATGGACATTTCTCAAGCTGTCTTGCAGGTAAGCAAAATTTGGAGTAGACTTAAAATAGCTCAAGGGCTTAGTGCAATTAGAGAAATGGGGAGGGAGAATATATTTGGGAAAAAAAGGTAGAGTTGCCACCTCCTTTCTGATGTTAAAGAGAGAATGAAATAACGTGGTGATTAGTCAGGATTTTTAAAGGGATATGTGAAAATTAAACCATCATTCACGTCACCTTTACAGGCCTTTCGTGTAAAATCCTAGAAAATCGAAGTTTCTCACTGTACGCTGTATTTTTAAAGCTCTTGGAGAAGAATAAAGATGTTTTCAGAAAAACTTTATGCTTTTGGTGAGGCCTCATTTGTTTTGAGAGAGAACTTCAAAGTTACTTGTAAGTTATATACTAAAGGCATAACATTTTTTGTCATAAAATTTTGCAGTGTGTTTAACACTGATTTAAGCACTGTACTCTTCTGTACAATGCAGACTTGTAAGTGAAATACTTACATCTGTAAAGCTGAAATGAACAGTCAGGGCTACTCAGACTCCTTGTGGTTAGGGCTGTATTTATTTTCCAAGGAATGCAGGACAGGAGGATGCTAATTCCTCCTGCTCACCATAGCGAACAGGGTGTGATGGAAAACCTGAGGGATCCCTTAAAACTCATTTGAAACTCATGTTTCTCACCAGTCCTGAAATCACCTGTTTCTTTCCCCTATTTCGTAATTTATTTTTGTTTCGACTCTCTTGGAGCAAGTGGAGTTATGATACCAAAACATATAGTGAGTTTAATCATTGTTTTAAAGACTTGCAAGGTCAAACTGCTACCTTAAAGCGCTTGTGACACATTTTAAAAGTGTTAATAAAACACTTTTTGTTTGTTTTCTTTTAAACTCAAGGTGTGACCGAATTTACTTCCCTTGTTCTACCTTTGTTACTTGTCCTGTTTGATAACCCCGAACGTGTTCCTCTCCTTGGTGCTGAGGCTGTCTGTGATCGTAATGACTGATTTTAGCAAAAACAGCTGGAAAATGTTATTAATTAAATAAACCCTCTGTAAAAAATCAGTGGTTTTAATACCTATAATTGTTATTCCTTTTTATCTAAACACTTTGTATGTTAAGATGATTAGGGAGAAAATTGCTGTTTCTCTGTGGTTTAGTGGCAATATCAGGGGCTGGAACTGCAGCTGGTTTGGGGTAGGAACAAACCTGAACAGTGAAGTGTTTATTAGATAAATATTCTGGTTAGCTAAACACGTGTGAGTGTTTGGGCAGCCTGTTTGCTCAAGGCTCATCGTATTAGCAATGAACATTCATATTTTCACAGCCCAGGCTCACACTGCTCAAATGCTTGATAATTAAAACTGAAAATTGCTGATAAGCATGAGGTGCAAGCGGAGTGTGCTGGAGCCCAAAATATTCCTGTGCTAGGTGGAACATCTGTGTGAAGGGGTGTGGAGGACTCTGGGCTATAAAACTCACCTGTTCCATACCAGAAGGACTCCTGCCTGCATGTTCCACGTCTGGTTTTCACTTTGTCATGTGTGGTGTTTGAAATGACTGTTCATTTTTAAAATAGGAATGAAATTAATTAGTATAGGGGAATGAAGCTTTTATTTTTTATTTTGCCACTCTCCTCATCCCCAGTGATTTTTTGTTTTCTCCCTACCAGTGCAGATGGGAAACAATAATAACATTTCTCCTAAAAAAGGCTGAAATACCTGTTTTGTTATGAGTGTGTATAAATATATTCATATACGGATATCAATATATCCATACATATGGTGCACATATACCCTATATAGGTATTTGCTTAGGATTATGAACTTACCACTAACTTTTTTATTCCTTTCATCTCCTATCCTGAGATTCCTCCATAATGCAGAGCCAGACTTTTACTGGATGATTTCCCTCTCCAGAAAATTGTTTGACTTCCTGGTTTGCTGTATCAATATTTTACTTTCGTTGTTGCAGTTTCAGCAACGTAAGGTGGAAACAGAAAAAAACCCACAAGTACCATTAGCCAGATGAATTGACTTGAAAAGTATTACTTTAGATTGGTACTCCCTTCTCCTGCACACCGCAAAATATGACATTAAGTGTAATTAAAAGCTGAATAAAGGCATGTGGACTGAGGGAGAGAGAGAGGGGAAGTTTCTCCTTGGTTCTACAGGAAGAAATTGTGCAACTACTTTGCACGTCTGTTGTGAAATTTAATATTTCTATTTTAAACCTGTATTTTTTGGTAAAGCTTTATAGCATAAACCCATTGAAGTGTACAGCACTGTTACTCTCTGTAAGATAGGTTGCTTCTTTGTAATGATGCTTAATTTTTTGGGCACCTCTATAGATCACAGGCTGAAAAAAAGCAGCACCATCTTTCTGACTTCCTAATTCTTACTGAATCACTTCATGGTGGATATTAGTGTGGGTTTGGAGACTTAGTGAAGAACTGTTCTTTTTTCACCCAGGGTATCAAGTATTCAAAATCCAATAGAGATGGCTTGATTCCTTGTTTAGAAGTGTGAATGAAACACCTTTTTTAGGTGGAAGATGTGATGTGCCCCGTCAGGTTTTACTGGAGTCTGTGATTCCCCCACTTTGGAGTACAGATCTGGAACTGGAGAATATCTGAATGTATTTTAAAACATACACAGTTTGGCATATCCCTCTTTCCTCAGCAGATTTCAAAGCAAAATCTGCAGCCGTGCTGTTCTCATGATCAAAGAGCTCCACGAGATGTTTACTAACTCTGGAGAAACAGCACTGGTACAGGAGATTGGAAGGACAAATATATGAATATGGGGAGGTTAGAGGAGGATTGCTGGAGCATCCTTTCTTGTTTTCCTGTTCCTTTACCTGGCCTGAACCTAGCCAGCTGAGGAAGACACAGCTATGCCAAGTTCACCGAGGAGAAATTAGACCATGTCCTTTCTGTCGCAATTTGAAATTGTTTGCCGCACTTTCTAAAGCCAGAGAGGAAAACAGCGCGAGCAGGGGTGATGGTGATCTTGTCTGTCTTCTCTGGGTTTTTTTGTTGGAGTGCCAGCTGTGCCAGTCAGGCACTGACACACAACCAGCAATTGTCTGTGCCAGTACAGATTCTGTTCTTGGATTTCTTTGAGAGCACCTGTGAAGCAGAGATCCGTAGGTAGTACTAAGCATTTGACTCCATGCTGCACTTCCATATGCAGCCCTGATTTTCCAAATTTTTTTTTTTTTTAAAGAAATAGCAGAATGACTTGGAGAATTTTTAGTTGTGTGTGATTCTGTTCATCCCTTCTCTGTCATATTTTAATTACTGTACCATGATCATACTCCTTGGACTTGTATCTTCAGCTGCCTAGTAAGGAATTTATCAGTTTAAAGTTTACTGTTCTGCAGTATTTCTCTTCTGATGATGGGTTCTGTCTGCCCTGAGTAGAGTGCTGAGGTACTTGCCCATCTCTTCGGAAATATTTTCTTCCTCCCAAACACATCTTGCTATAAACTTCCAGATAAACACATGTTCTAAAGGAAAATCATTTAGACTTGCCGTATATGACATTAGGATTGCCCAGCTGTACAGAGTAAGCCAACCCCAACCATCGTGGGATTCCAGGATTCTGTGAAGGGAGAGGTCACTGTGAGTTTGGATAGATGGTTGGCTACATCCCTCTGTTTCTGTTTGGGTTGCCAGTGGGTTTTTTAGGGACAGCCTGTGTATTTTCCTGTCTGCTGTGCACAGAACCCACTCGCTGCTGTAGCCGCTGCCTCTTGAACAAGTGATTGCTGCAGTGCCTGATAGAGGAGAGCTGTGAGAGCTCCTCTTTGAGGCCTAAAAGTGGATGATCGATGCCTGGGAAACTTGAGCAATCACAGACAGAGCCTTCATTAATCTTGAAGGCCTTAATTACTAGGATTAGCCAATTTTCCTGAAGTCATTAGAGTAGTTGACTATAAATTGTAAGGTTGACCCCTTCCAGCAGTAACAGGAAGTGTTTTCCCACTGAAAGTTTGCTGTATCCTACAATAAGGTTTGCTGCAGACATCATTTTCATTTGATGTGGTATCAGGACAGGTTACTTCCCGAAAAAAGGGAGAGAATATTTCTGGTGTGTCTTCAACAGGGATTGACTGTTGGATAATGTGCAAAGGGCTCCTCCTCTTGAACAGATTTCCCAAATGCCCTTGTCTGGCTTGAACATAACCACCATAAATTGGCCATCTTATCCTGAAAGGAATTAGTGTGGCTGCTTCCAGACGTTGGATATAAATTTATGGAATGATTTAGATATCGTTTTATTGCACCTGGCAGAGCACTTGATTCTTCTAGGATGTATCTAGCTGTGAACTCAGTAGTTCTTTCCAAAAGATTGCAATTGCAAGAGTGCTGAGGAGAGGAAAAAGGGCTAATGAAGAGATTTAGATTTACTTGGCCAGCTGAAAGGAGTGAACCTGGA
Organism: Rhagologus leucostigma; assembly: GCA_013397725.1. Taxonomy (NCBI): domain Eukaryota; kingdom Metazoa; phylum Chordata; class Aves; order Passeriformes; genus Rhagologus; species Rhagologus leucostigma. The sequence goes on from VZTD01002913.1 coordinate 359,948, forward strand.
GAGAGCCACTTCTCACTCGAGGGGAGAGCAAGTCCTGACTGAAGGGCTTGTGGGCTCAGGGGCTACTGAAGCTGAGAAGGTTGGGTTAGGTTTCTAGAGGATGCATGACTGCAGAGAATCAGGAAAATAATTCCTTTTAAATTAATTTCTTCCTCTGCCTTGGGGAGAGACTGACAATATACCAAACAGCCACTTTTATTTCCAGAAAACGGTGATAATTTTCAGTGGTGTGTCCTCTACGTGCTGTTTTTCAGACTGAAATCAGCAATGAAACACTTGATACGAACTTGCCTAAACACATCCTGTAGTCTTGATAGTCTCTACCTCTGTAATTTAGTATTTTAACTTGTGGAATAAGTCGTGCCTTAAGATAGGGTGTAGTTATCCCAGATGAGAACAGGAAGCCAGGTTTCACGGGCCTGCCTCCAGCAGGCACCCGCACTCCAACCTTTATTTTCTTCATACAGGTCTTTATGAAAGACTTGACATTTCTCCTTCCTTCCTCAGATATTACCCTAATGGGCTGTTAGCAAAGCAGAAATTCCTGCTGTTTTGAAAAGCCCACACAAATTATGGTTGTTATGTGGAACAGTGCTGCGTTCAAAACTCACACGTCTGTCTGACCGTGGGGAAATCCTTGCATTTCCCTTTCTCCATTGGTAGATCGGTAAAATTCTGGAAATTTTAGCAGCTCTGCACAGTTCTTGAGCCTTAAATTGTTAAGGAAACTACATGAGCTGACAAACAAGTATGTTTGCTAATATTTACTGCTTGAGTAAAGCAGAGGTTTAGACTGACTGTTATTTTGGCCTGAAGTTTTTATGATTGTGCTCCACACAGAAATATCCTGCACTTGATAGGATGCCTTTTGCATTTAACTTTGCCTGCAATGAATCTTGGCCTTACATAGCCCAAAGTCAAAGCAGTGTGTGCCCTATTTAAGTAATGAGCTATTGATTTTAGAATTATTCATTTTATTAGCATCATATGGAACTGGTCATATTCTGAGGACTCGTCTCTGAAATGGAAGCTGTTTAGTTTCGGTTTGGGATGGGACAGAAATGGACTTCAGGGATTTTAGCTATTGAAATTTGGCACGTCACAGATAACGGGGACTGTCTGGCCTCGCACAGAGCTGTGCATTGTACTGAAAGAGCCTGGGAAGAAATTCCTCTTCTTGCTTGAGCTCAGGCCTCTGAACAGGCTCCTAATGTAATGTCACCTTCATTTGTCACTGGTTCCCAGTGTTCTGCTGCTGAGTATTTACAACACCTCCAGGATCAGAGAGATGCTGCCAAGAAGGCTCATGGGGAGAAATTTTGACCTACTTTTGCATTTGGCACCACTTTGCCTGCCAGGAGCAGGTGGACTGTGAACAGACCTTCAGTGGAGGGTCCACCCTGACTGGCACAGAGAACCCTGGCGTGGCAAAGCAAGCAAAGAGCAGCCCTGCAAACAGTCAGAGGTTAAACTCTCCCCCTCTTCTGCCCCCTTTTATTGGGAGTGCAAACGTTTCTGGGAGAAGGGGTGTGGAGGTTGCAAGTTCAGTTCATTTTTGTGTGTGCCTGTTTGTCTTCCACCTTTTCCTGCTGCTGGTTCTTCGCTCTGCAGCACTGAGGGGTGTGTGGAGAATCAATTTGCTTTCTGTGGTTGCTTGAACAAGTTTAAGCTACTCAAGCCCTAGGATTATTGCAGGTTTCCTACTCCTAGGGAACATAAATGAGAAGAAATGCTACACTTCTGATTTTTTCAAGCCTATGTTTTTACTTTCCAGGCTGTGATGCTGTTTTCTTCATGACTGCAGCTGTATGTTAGAAACCTGTATTTGTCAAATAGGAGAGATCAGTTTGTGTGTTTTCTCACCAAAAATCATGCTGTGCTTCCCCTTCCCTTCCCTCTCACCGCCCCCCTTGCATGTAAAACTCAAAACGTTGTAAAATGTTGGCAACTTGGTATCCCCACTTTCAGTATATGAACCGAAGTGTAACACTGGGTAGGTTATGGAAGAGATGTGCTGTACACGAGAAGAAAATCAGAGGTGGTTTTTATACCTTTAACCTGTACATTAGGTTGAAGTGAGCATGGCTTGGCGATGCCCATCCATTTCATTAGCTGGCTCTGGAAGGACCCTGGATGCCTACTTTTTGGCGGGGGGAGGGGTGTAGGCCAGGTGAACTGATCCTGAGTTTGCTGAGCTGATAAACTTCAGAATTCTGTATGGCTGACACTGGGGTGGGATTCGGGGAGGGGACACAAGGGGGTTCTTTGAACCAAACTCTTGCTGTAATTAGGATCTCAGAAGTTGCCTTCTAAGCTCTGTGAAGCTATTAATTGCTTTCAAGGAAACTTGAAGGGAGTGGGTTTTATTAATTTGACCAAGTATTAAGAAAAATAACGCTGTTGACTCTTCAGTGGGTAAGTACAGGGACCCACCTTGAGAACGTGGTAGTGAAATGAGGGAAATCAGCCAATGCACTGGCAGGACCAATCAGCTTCTAGAACATCAGGATGTTGATGGAGAGCTTCAGAGTGGGCTCTGAGAGTTGCATATTCCGTCCCACCCCGATATACCTGAGCAGGAGGGTGTTGGGCTTTCTCAAGAAGCAGAACTTAATTGTAAGTACAGGAAATGTCTGAATGATGCAGTAAATATCAGTAAGTTGAGAGATACAAAAGCTGTTGGTGCTGATGGAGACCATCTCTTGCCCACAAAGTCACTGCTGTGGCAGTTTGAATTCATGCGTGGTGTTAAACACTCTGCAGTTTGGAAGACAACCTTACCTCATCGCTTCAGCAGCCATGGGAAGTTTCATCCCGCAGAGTTGGAAAGGCACCAAAAGGATGGTCTGTGATGCACGAAAAATCTGGAGTTTGGAGGCTGTCCATTGGTGTCCTGATATCATCATCCCTCTCTTTGTTCAGAGCTTTCAATGAAAAGGTCACAGCAATTTCTCTTTATTTAGTTTCCTCCCCTCCTCCTGGGGATTATTGATGGCCCTGAGGCAGATCCAGTCTCTCCTTGCATTCAGTGCTTTGGGGACTGGATCCTGCACGAGACCAGTGGGAACAGAAGTTGGCTAGTAAAAAACTGAGGAAAGCAAACTTGCTCACACTCCTTTCTATCTGAACTAGTTCTGTAGGTATTTTAGAGCAGCATAGTTTGCAGTGCTGACAATTCATGAGCTTAACCCCTGCGACTCGTGCTGTGCAATGCTTTGGTACCTAAAAGAGCATTCAAATCTTTTTTCTTTTTTTTTTTTTTTNCTTTGAGCTTATTTTTAGTAACTTCATGTTTAATGAAAGGTATTAAACAACTTAAGGCTCTTACAGATCGTTCCCTGTATCTGAAAGGTCCCATTTTAATGTGTATTTTGTGCATTTTCTTCATCTACCTTCTACTTTTATCTTAGCCAATGACAGTGAGATTCCTAAGGCTACTTTCTCTTTAAGGGAATACTGCTTACATAAATAGTCCTTTACACCATCTCCTTGTTTTATAATATTAATTGTTTATCAGGAGACAGGAAATATTCCTTAGAAAATGTGTTTTCCTGCTTGTGCATGCCTTGTTACTATTTCAATTATGCAGATTCTTGATGCTGTGGAAATTTGTGCTTGATGACGCCAAGGCAGCTGCACGTTGTTAGCATTGTAGGCTGTCAGATGATCATGTGGGATTCTTGCAGCATGCAACATTCAATAGGATTGAAAAAGGGCTTTTGATGCAAGGCATAGCTTTCAGAATATATTTGTGCCTTTTAGTTAGCTAATAGAAAATCATAATTTATTATCTTTAAATTTAAAATGCTGCCTCATTTTTCTTCTGGTTGGTTTCATTTTGGCTTCACTAGAAGATGCATCTGGTACATCCACGATTGAGGAGTTTATTAATGATACTGTCGTTCAGTTCACTTACTTTTTTTCCTTTTAGAGTCCTAGCTAGCCCACAGATTACATGATCACATGTTCATCCAGTCATTCATATAGAACACAAACCACCATGCATGATTTCTTCTTCTTTCTTTTTCCTCTCTGCCTTTTTTATTCCTTTTAAGTTGCCTTGTCATGTTCTCTTTTACCATCCAGCTTAGTCTTTGTCTTCCCCTCGCTGCTATTTGTTCTATATTTTCCCATGCTTGGTTACTGCAATATTATTTGATTAACGGGCTGTGATGATGATGAACCTGCACACTGGAGGAGCAGCTACTACAGTGGTGATGAAGGGATGTAATAATGGTCGCTATCCTCGGAATTCTCTCTACAGTGACTGCATAATAGAAGAAAAGGCAGTGGTCCTGCAGAAAAAAGACAATGAAGGATTTGGATTTGTGCTCAGAGGGGCAAAAGGTATGTGCTTCTGTGTGTGTGTGTGTGTGAGTGTGTGTGTGTGTGATGTGCAGTGGCATGAAGAAATTTATACATCTCGGAATATAAGCAGGAATTATTCTTGGTGCACTTGGTTGCTAGACAACAGGATTCTCTGTATGCTATACTACTCCGATGGATTTCGGTGGCTTCTCTCCGAAGCAGTTTGCATTTTTACATAGGAGAAGCACTGCATAACCGTTTTGGGGGGAGAAAGTTTTGCCTGTATTTTTCTCGTGCCGGTGGATGTAGTATTTTGCCATTAATCTGTTCTGTTGTGCAGTTTACTTATCTATGGGAAACCTGCTTTCCTCATAAAAACTGCTGCTTTATTTCCAATGCCAGCCTGATTAAATAGGGCTGCGAATAGGAATAGACAAGAGAGGGATGTTTTGTCTAAAATAGGTGTGGATCTTTCTGCAAGGTGACATTGGTGCAGTTTTAGTATGAAAATATGATCTTTTTTTGTATCTTCAGAAGCTGCACGTATGTTGCATGGCCTGTAGTGTGCTCATTTTTAAAGCTGTTCATGTGTTAAGCTGCATGGTACTTCTCTGTAGGCTAAAATCTATCACGGTGGCTTTCCTAAGAGTTAAAAAAGGCATTCTATTTAATGCTTTGCTTTTTAACTTTCAGTGCAGTTTGCTCCCTTTGTATTTAAAAAAGGAATATATATGTATATGATGGTATGTCCCATCTCTTGCTCCCCCTCATTTCACATGGGTTCTCCCTTGCCTTGCTGGAGCATGAAAATTATTCCATGTCTTCATTCCCGGGACATGGCTTTTGCTCTCCCCGTTCCCCACCCCGAAACCTAAACCGGTGCCACCGCGGATTTGCAGGGCTGGGAAAGCTTTGCCAGTTTTAGCCAAATGAAATGTTTGGAGTCGAAGCAGGAAAGCCAAAGGCACTGCCTTATCCCTGAGCACTGCTGGGGGTTATCAGTGCTTGGAGCAGGGCTCGCTCCCTCTGTGTGAGCCCAACAGTTTCCCCCAGATTTTCTCTGTAGCAGCGGGGGCACCTCAGGTGAAAGAGCCAAGGACTTTCCTGCCCGTGTGTGTACGTGACACAGAGGGACAGGCAGGGCTGTCACAGGGCCAGCTGTGCCTCCTGCCCTTAAAAGTGATTTCTTCTGGGCTCTTCTTTAGGAGAGAAAAAAAAAAATTCCGGTTGATCTTTTTNTAATTCGTTTTTAGGTGGATGTTGCCAGAGTTACAGTGTTCTGCCAGGCGCACAAAAGGGTTACTCGAGCCAATACCAAATACCCTGGAATATCAGAACCCAGCTATTGCCTGGTGGCAGCTTGATTTGGTTTGTGTCAGGAAAGGAGCAGGTATTTTCCCCTCTGGAAGGAAGACCTGTGGATTGCTATTGCAGGGGGATCGCACTCTGTCCCCAGCATCCCGATCTCCCGTGAGGCACGTCCCTCTCACTTCCAGCACCCACCATTTTTTAACCCTAAATTGGAATGGCCAATGATAGGCCTGTAGTCAAGTGGTATTTGCAAGCACTCCATAACTTTCTTTTTTCAATGTGGTATTTATTTTTAAAGCTGACACACCAATTGAAGAATTCACCCCAACTCCAGCCTTTCCTGCTTTGCAGTACTTGGAATCTGTGGATGAAGGGGGAGTAGCATGGCAAGCTGGCCTGAGAACTGGAGACTTTTTGATCGAGGTAGGAGATCCTGAAATTTGATTCTCAGTGCTCTGTTGGGGAAAGAGTGATGTTCCCGTTGGAGAATTGACTCTGGAAAAAAGTGCGGGATGCCTCTGAGCAGCAAGTTCAGTGGGCTAGCACCAGCAATGTGCTTCACTTGATCAATTTAAAACTTCATGCAGCATTCAGGACAGCAGTGACAGAGAACAATGGTCAGGCTGGCTGGGAAATTTCTGGTTGTTCTTTTTGTCCTTTGGGAATCCATTATCAGAGATGCTTGGGAGGTTGTAGCCTTCTTTGAGTTACTGAACTTTAGATGAATTTCAATATTTATTGTAGGCTATCAGTTCTGGTTTCTTCTGTATGTTTTCAGGGAGTAACCAAAATTAATGACTTTTTATGCAACTATTTCTGCACTCAGAAATATCCGTGGTCTAGTGGTGTTTAGTAACCATGGAGAATAAAGCAAATTACTTTGGCTTGAAATTGAATTTTTCCAACACCACACTGTAAATAGAAAAAAATAAGCAATGGATGTGATTGCAGTATAAATCACTTTATAAAAAGGGTATATTTAAATACTCTGTTCGTTCATGCCAAAAATATCTTCATGTTTGATATTTTGGAGGATTTTTTGTCGGTATTTTAGGTTTTGTTTAAATAGTTGGTCCTCCTTTTGAGTGTTGCTGGGCAGTTTGCAGCAAAATCATGATTTGAGATTTTTCTTCCTCTTCCCTCCACAACCTTCTCATGACCATCAAAGGGATGCTGTGGTTCTGTGAATTGTGGTTCTGGGTATTGAAAATAGGTCTCTTGGGATGGATTGATCAAGCCTTGTCTGTAAGATCTATTGATTTTACCTTATTTGATGCGTTCTTCTTCAGGCTCGTGTAGGGTTTGGTAAAATACTTTGCGGTGTTACAACGTTTATTTCTGCAGAGCTGGCTTTTGCATGCGGGAGAGGGTACAACATGCAGCTTTTTTTGGAGTGTGCCTTGAACTCCCATGGTGATTGAATTTAAATAGTTGCACCACTTCCTCACACTGTGGCCGTGAAAGAACAGGCTTTGCAGGCTTCTAAAGTAAATAGATGTGCATTTTTATCTCTGTCTTCAAGCACATTTCCCTTGCTGTTTGTTTACTTAAGAAGAAGCGTTTAGCAGAGCGTTAAAGACCAGCTTACAAACGGAACTGCCTCGTTCCCTGGGCAGGGATCCTTCCAAAGCTCTCCTTATTCCTCTTAGGTGGGGTTTTAAAACAAGGCTGTGTTTTTAGAGGTTGCTTTCTTGGTAGGCTTTTAATCCATGGCAAGGATGAAGAGTCTGTAGTGGCAGATTGCACAGATAGACTTGATGGTGAACAATGTGCAGTTTAATTCGTTATGGAATGACAAATATGCCCATGGATTTTTTTAAGATCTCTGAAGGGCTGGAAGAAGTCTGGGTAACTGATTCTGCACAAAGCTTTACTGTTTTTTTGGCAAATGAGAGAAGAATTGTAATTAATTGTCTAGACAATTTACTCCTAGCCTTAGCTTAGAAGAGCAGTTAAACATGCACATACATTGCTGAATCAGGAGGACGTTAATCCATACTCCAGCATATTTGTAATTAATTCTGAAGGAAGCCATTATTACATGCAAATCAAATCCATTTCTGTGTAATTTATGTTCATCGGGGTTATTCCGTTCTGAATTTTGCAACTTAATTAAGAGGATATGATAATCCTGAGAAACGACAACTTGGCTGTTGCAGGAGACTTTTCTGTTGGAGAAAGGCAGGATTTTTTTCTATTTTATGGCCAACATGCAGTGCACAGCCCTGGCTGGCTGGAGAAAGCCATCTTTAGAGATATTTACAGTGAGGCAAAAGACTGTTGAAATAGAAGTCCACCTGCACTTCTAGGAATGCCACACCACTTTATCTTTTGTGTTGAACGAGAAGATTTGAATTTCCACGGCAGCAAGTGGTTGCCAGCCCTGGTGTAGTCAGCCTGCCTTACTGCTAAATGATTTCTCCCGTGACTCTGAAGTTTATGCCTCTGTGTGTAAGTGCCACCTCAACCATTTGTAAGTAATATAAGGCATTTATCAGAAATGTCACATGAATAATAAAAGAGTTAATGGGCAACCAGGATCCTAATGAGTGCCATTTATAACACTCGTGGCAGGCGCTGGGTGTTAGGGAAGGGAGAGTCTGGTGTGGTAAGGGGGCAAAATGAGAGGCAGAGCAGATGTTTCATTCTTGCTTGAGGAGGTTTGGTGGCTCAGGGTCGTGGAGATGAGGGGAACCTCACTGTGGAAAGACAGGTTTGACAGAGAGATAGATCCTTTCTCTGGAGAGCACGAGGGTAGGAGAAGACAGGGCATCATTTCTTCACATACAGTTACAGGCTGGAATCTTCTGAAGGAGGTAAAACTTTGATATCAGCTGTGAAACATTCTAATAATTCATGTTTGGAGTTGATATATGTGGAGCAGAACAAATAAGAGGTCTGTACAAAAAAGGAAGAAAAGGTGCTGTCTTGCTGCAGCAGAAAAATGGAATAGGGATTAGCTGGAACAGCTGGCATTGTATCATGTGACTCAGTTTTTACCAAGTGTGCAGTTCCTGATTTGTCCAACCTGTACGACTAATTTTAACATGAGACTTCAGAGATGAACATTACACTTGCCCTTGGAAACAGTGCTCACAGAGTCTCCATGGAAATTTCTGACAGTGTGTGGTTTGTCTCCTCCTTGCTTCAAACCCAGCCGTGGTTTTTGTGATAAAAATTGTAAAGTGTGTAGTGGCTTTCCTGCATAGAGCACAGGGCAAAGGTACTGGAAAAGTGCAGGAGTAGTTTTAGAGCTGAAGGAGTGAGGCAGAGACAGCTGTCAATAGATGAGGATTTCCATAAGCAATTCAGCAGATGCCAGTTCAATGTGATTTTTTTTTTCTTAGTTTTGATGAACAATCAGAAAACAAGGATGGTTATGGTTTGGTTGTTAAAACTGAGATTTTACAGCGTGCCCTCTGTGTTATTTTTCGCTATTTTAGTTGATGTTTTCTTGAATCTTGATATCAGCCTGATTAAAAAGATAAATAAAAGTAAAGCAACACATTAGGCCAAGTGCTAAAAATTGCGGTCTCCATTAGAAAGGGGTGAAAAAATTACAGCCATCACTAATTCCTTTGTAGGTCATTGATAACTCATCAGTGACTGGATTTCTGTACTATAACTGCTCAGGTTTGTAAAAATTCAGAGAGTTCTGCCTTGAAACATGACTTCAAGAATTCTTGAAGGTGGGGTTGTGTTGGAGATTTGCCTTGATGACATGAACAAGCCTAACCATCTTTGAGTAAAGAAATCCATTAAACTGAAAGGCCTATTTTAACTCAGAATACGTTTTTTTGGAGGGTTTAGTGTGGTGGGATATAGATTGTCTTTTAAAATTAACCCCCAGTGGATTATTAACTATTTGTTCTTGTTGTCCCCATGAGTGTGCAGCTGTTCTGCAGGTGTTGCCTGATGGGGCACGTGGGGATTTTTCCTGTCACACGAACAATAATGTTACAATATCAATACTCAGAAAGCCGAGTTAACTCTGCAATATTTTACCAGAACAATGAATTTGCTCTCTAAATGAGGCATTGCAGTTTGCATTATTGTGCCATAAAATCTCTTATTTTTCCAGATAAATTGAAATGTTATTGTCTTCGGAATAGCATAGCTGCTTATTTACATTCCAGTTAAAATGCAAACTAGATAGACCTGGTGAATTATTCGTTCAAAAAATAAAAACAAAAGGGCAAAATTCAAGGTTTAATTTGAGGAGCAAAACCAGAGATGGTAATAGAAGAAATTTCATTATTTTGCTGCAGAACTCCTCAGCTGGTACTTGTTCTAAAACGTGCAAAATATCTGTAATATAACTGCCTGTATTTTTTCATCCTCGAAAGCTTATACAATTTACTAGTGCAAACTTTGACTGGTTTTGAGTGGAAAATAAATGCTTTATTACAGACAGCATTATTTTATCATTGTATTAAAGATATCTGTCCTCTGACTGCGTGTAAGAAGTAGCAATAAGCATTTAGGGAGACATCTAAAATATCTGAAATATTAAAAAAACCCAAAAAGACCCCACCTTCATACACAAATAACTTCAGGTTCATATTTAGCAATAGGTTACTGGTTTTATTCCAGTAAGCACTTTATACAAACTTGAAAACTGCTGTGGGAAGCAAACTTTGAACTTTATTGTTGTGGCTTAGACTCTGATAATTATGAATATTTTTAGCAATGTTATGCCTTACATTGGTATTCAAAGGCTGGGTGAATTAGTGGTTTTACAAAGCCAGTTATTACTGGTTCCAATCCTTTTAGCAACAGAGAAACCTTCTCATCCTTTGATAATCTTAATTAATTACCCCATGGCGGCATTTTATTTCTAGTGTGAACTTTGCTCGCTTCCACCACCAGATACAAATTTAAATTTATTTTTTTTTCTCGGGCAGGCTCATGGGGACCACAATATTTTTTTCGCTCTTGGAGATAAGTGGAGGCTTTGTTAATGGCTTTGTATGAACGGGGATTCTCACGTTGCAGCTGAAAGTTTGCTCATCTCCTCCCAGCAGTGTGGACACCAGCTCCATGCAGTGCTTAATAAGAGTGCTGTGTGTAGGAGGGTGGAAACAAACCCAGCATTCTCGGTACATTTCTGAGGGCTGGATTTCGCTCTCACACGTGGGCCTTTTTGGGGCACCAGCAGAGTCAGGTCCACATTAGTTCAGTGTCTTGCAGGAAGGTTTTTGTTGCCAGCTTGGCTGCTGCTCCTGCCCAGCCAGGGAGCCTCCCTTTTGGCAGGAGAACAGCCAGGCTGGGAGCTGCTTTGTTCCTAGACAGCACCAGCTTTGGGTTTGGATCAACTCTACAAACATCCTTTTAATGATGAGGGGTTTGCCAAAGCTGCAGCAGCACTGCAGTGTTTGAGCTTCGAGAGAGGGAGTTCCTGGCCAGGGCAGGGGCTGGGAACTGGATGGTCTTTGGTTCCTTCCAACACAAACCATTCTGGGGTTTGTTATGTATACACACAGCACCAGTCTGGGCACCACTGTTTTTAAATCTGTATATTTAACTGACACATAGTTTGATCTAACCAACCATTAGAGGAAAAAGCTTATTTCTGTGAACCGGTTACTTGTCATCCTCTTGGTGATGTCTGTAAATGATCTCTATTGAGTGCCAGCAAGCCCCTGACACTGCTTAAAATGCAAGCTCTCTAGAGTCCAAAGAAAACTTTCTTCCTGTTTTGCTTTTGGAATTCTCCTGCTGAAGTGTAGCTACAGATGTACTGGAGGGTTGGGACAATGGGCTCTTGGAAAAAGAGCAGCTGTGGTGCAAGCGTTGAACAGCCTGGTGTATCTGTGTATCGTCTGACCGAGGGAATTCACTTTTCACTTGATGGAGAAGTGTTTTACTTTCTTTCCACTTAAGCTCGGTGACCGAGGGTTGGGGTTTGGTTTTTTTGGGTTTTTTTTCTTAATTTATGTTTTTAGTGGATGGTGGCAGCTGAATGAAATTACTGTGCCCTCAGAGTGCTTTGGATGTGCACAAGCCCGCTGTACATAACCGTTTCTTGACTGTTCTTTTTATCAGTTTTTCACATGTGTCCTCTAACCCGTAGGAAGTGATGGTGTTCCAAATGTACCAGTGTGATCATAAAAAAGAGGAACAAATCTTGGATGATTTTTAAAATACATTATTAAGACTGTTACCTTTTTGACATAGATGGAAATGGGCAGCCAAAAAAAAAAGGAGTTCTTAGAAGAGCTCAGTTATTCCCACATAAGCAAATGATATGCTTTAAAATAAGACTGAAGAGCACACAAGAATGAAAGTCCTTTGCTTTCCAGGCTGTGAGCAAAACTGGGAAGCATTTTCCTTTAGCCTTGCCTCTCCATGAGGTGTACATTGGGCTTCTCATTCCCCAAAATTTAACAAGTAGCTCTTTGAAACTCACAGCTGATTTTTATGCTTCTTTGAGAGGAGGATTTGCGAGGAATTGTGAGGATAATGGCAGCAAGAGCCAGAATTAGCTCTGTGTCCATTCAGTTCTCCATTTTTAGTTTTAAGGCATTTTGGCCTGGATGCCGCAGCATTTTAGGAGAATTTCCTGACATTCCTATCCTGAGGGATTCTGCCAAAGCTCGTGGGACTGTGTGTGGAGTGTGGAGATATCCACAGGGAGCTTTTCTGACTCCTAGCGAGTATGAAAACCACTATTTCCCTGAATTCCTACTACAGAATCCTCTAAAAATAGCAAATTTGTATAAAGTTAAGCTGCTTAGTATAAATAGTCAGTTCTTGGCCTCCTAGAAGCCATCCAGTGGCATCCAGCCACCTTGGCCATCCCGGGATTTACATAAAGCCCAGCTCTGGATGGTCTTTACTTGTCAGAATTCCATCCATCCTCTCTTCAAATAACACAGGAATAATGCATCTCTTCCATTTCCAGCTCTCAGGTGCTGGGGTTAAGTATTAAAACCAACACCAAATAAATAAATGCCTTTTTTGTGGCGTGGTTGGGCTATTACCACAAGACATTCTATTAAAATTAATTTCCCCAAAGCCCGTTGGCTTTTTTTAGTCTCTGGATACTATGGAAACCTGGTTGCTGGAATGGAGCTATATGAAACACACTGCTTGTGCCTGGTATTTTAGGGGAGAAAATACCATTTCTTTTAATTGCGGGATGTTGCTACAAACCTGCAAAACTGCAGGTGAAGGAAAGCAGAAGAGTTGTTCCAAATGGTGCAGAATGAACTGACAAACTCCTATTGCTGAGTACAGAACTAATCTGAAAACCTGGAATTCTTCCTTCTTTCTTTTCTTCCTTTTTCCTTTATCTGGGGGAGGTGCAAGCATCTTACAAGCAGGAGAAATACTATCACGGGGAGTTACATGTGTGTGTACATGGCTTTTTCATTTATTTATGGACAGTTTTCTTTTTCCCGTTCTGAGACTGGCAGTCAATTTGTGTGACACTGAAACGCTCAGTTCACCTGCTGGTTGTGTTTCATGAATCACAAGTCTGTGCAGAGGTTAAAAGGAAGATGATGAACATCTGATCATCATCTGCTTCATGGGCAGTAACCTTCCCCTCTCTCCCTATCCCAAAAATTCAAATCTTCTGAAAAAATATCTTCATTAGGCAAATATATCTTTGCTATTATCTCCAAATCTGAAAAAGCAAATGAGGACTCTGTAGGTGGACATGTACTGTATTTATTTAGGGTTTTTTGGTAGGATTTCCTCACTGTCATCCTCTTTTAACCTTTACTGTGGAATGAGGTTCCTAAACTGTTCTTGAGGTTTCAAAGGGGTTAAATAAATCCCTCCGTGTTGGTACACACAGCAGGCTCCCCACTGCTTGTGTGTGGGTGCTAAGAACTGCAGAAACACTTGATTTGAGGGAATTCTGAACTTTTGGGTCTGATCTAGCAGAAGCTCTGCATTCCTTTGGTTATTATTCTTTTAATATCCAATCTCTAGCATGTGTCTTCTACAGAAGAGTGGGTTCAGATTTAATCCATTAATTACTCAAAAAAAGCAGGGGAAGGCTTCCTTCTCCATTGCTATTCTCCTCCTAAGCTGGCTGATGGTAAATACATGGGAATATTCAGTGTTGGAGTTATGCTAAGCTTGATCCCAGTAAATGGGTGGCCATCCCACTTGGAGCTGCTGTGCCCCTCTGAAATTACTGTGCGGCTCTGCAGGACACCAGTGAGGCAGAAGGTGGCTTTCCAAGGAATCCCTGCCTCGTTTCGTTCCTCTGCCTTCAAAGCATTTCCCATGGCTTGTGACTGTGGGGCTCAGCAAATTCATCTAATAAGCAAATTGAAATGTACTTCGAATCAATCAGATTAGAAATAACATTTTACGTCCTGTTGTGCCACTGATAGGAATCTTCAGAGACTCTTCTATACAACAATGAAGGATAATAATCCTTCATCTCTACCTCATTTTTGCCTCATATATTCTGCCAGCTCTTTGGGGTGCTGGATTTCTTGTTCTCCTCATCTTGTGGCAAAAAGTTTTCACTTCTTAGAAAAACATCATTTCTCTGTGGTCAAAATAGGATCTCCTGTGTTGTCCTCATGGCCAAGTGGTGACTGCTCTGTTTTGGGTTCTGGATGTGGCTGGACTTGAAAGTCTCTGAGGGCTTTGCTGATCAGAGCACTGGAAATTGTCCTGCATGGAAGTTTCTCAAGAATGGGTACACGGGATGATAGGATAAGAGTAGGTAGATAAGTGTTCCTTTATTTGCTGATGAAGAGAAAATCTGAAAGCATGGAAGTACATAAAAAGAAGTCATGAAAGAGTTTATTTGAGGCCCGGTACAAAAAGAGTTGGTTCTGGACAAATATCATACAAAAATCTAGAAGGCAGATACCAAAGTCTTGTGTTGCTTATGTTGTATTTTATTCGAAAAAAAAGTACAAGCAGCAAAATCAAAGAATCCTTTTTTATTTCACCACATCAATCTCCCCGGTGTTTTTTATTGCAATTCCTTCTTCCAGAACTGTTCTCCAAACAGCTGCTATTGTTTTTAATGGACTCAACCTGTGGCTTTTCAGCACCAGATAGATTTGTGAGAGGCTGTGGTCATTGCTGACAGGCTTGTGAGTTTTTAACTGCATCTGGTGTATTTATTTACACTGGGCATGATTATGGCTCACTTCACCTGCTAAATTAAAGAGGGAATTGTTTTTAAATCACCAGCAAAACATCAGTTGTAATAATTTTGTAAAAGTTTCTTGGGTTTCTTATATCTAAATATGTCTTATTGACTGTTCCTATTTTTGGAGCTGGCTTGTACAAAACCAGATAGATTGGGAATGGAAATAAGGATGGGTTTTGCCTGGGAGTAGCTCTTTAGTTCCCATAATTTCCTGTGCATTTTTAGAATAGTTTGGAGATATTTAATAGAAATCACGTGCACACCTAAAAGAGTGGTGGTTCTTCAGAGCTGGAAATGATGTTATCCAAGACTCAAAGACTAGGAATATTCATCTCCAACTCTCCTTTTCCTGCAATTTTTTTCCTGTTTCTTCTCTGTATCCCAAGCAAACCTCTGCAGAAGTGCTGTTCAGAGCTTGGTCCTTTTGCTCCTTTCTTATGGTGTGGGCCCAAATCTGGGTGCTTGAACTTGTTCCTGTTGGGTCTCCCCAAGGTACTGATCGAAGTGGTTTTCTCTGGATAAGTCTCGTTCCACGTGTAAAGGTGTGAAAACCTCAGGACTGTGACCTGATGCTTGTTTTTGGCAGCTCTGAAGGTAAAGAAATTTGCCCATAGCCTGACTGGTGGCAAATAATGCAAAATTGGGCACCTGCTGCCATTTTAAGGCCGTGATGCCCTCTGTCTCTTCTCCCAGGGAACAGGACAAGAGGAAATGGCCTCAAGGTGGACCAGGGGAGGTTTAGATTGGATATCAGGCAAAACATCTCCCCGGAAAGAAGGGCCTGGAACAGACTGCACAGGGCAGTGGTGGAGCCACCATTGCTGGAGGGATTTAAAAGCCGTGTGTGTGGCACTTGGGGACGTGGGTCAGTGGTGGCCTTGGCACTGCTGGGTTAGTGGTTGGACTCCGTGATCTTCGAGGGTTTTTCCAACCTAAACCATTCTCTGGTTCTGTCCTTGCAAAGAAGTTGGCGTAACTTGCAGGGTTTTAGGGAGTAAGGCAGTTCCAGCTTTCTGTAGTTGCCTTATCCAAGTGCTCACGTTTCAGCTGCTTCACTGGAACTGGAAACACGGGATTCAGAACATTCCCATGGTGGATAAATCCTCTGATGGCTGCATGTGGTGGCTGGATCCTCTCTGAACTATTCAAATGCACCTAAAGCAGCTACATTAAATCTTGTAATTCAGGCATTGACTTATTTCTTGTCCTTTTTAAGGCAGATGGAAATGAAAGATTCATTTTGGCTAGATTAGGATCTGTTAATGTTAATATTAACTGTCACTGGAATAGAAAGATTGTACGGATAGGTTTTTCCATCTCTGAAGGCATTATGTAGTTGGTAAATTCTTGTCTTTAACCTTGGAAAACAGGGAAGGGTTTGGAACATAAAAATGGGAACTGATACAATATTTGACACTGTTGTAAAACTCTCCAAGAATGCGTTTTCCACACAGGAATATTATCACCTTCCTAACATTACAGAGGAATTTTTAATGGGTGAAATTCCTCCTTCATTTGCATACTAACCCATATCTAATTGCTAGATTACTATTGAAGCTTCAGCTTGACTCCCCCTCTCTGAATATTAAAAAACATTTGATATTTTAAGTAGTTTTATATTCTCTGTTTTGCTGCTTTTAATGTACAAATGAATGCCATTAATCCCATTTACATATTTCTAAAGACCTTTTGATGTAGTAAGATGTAAAAGTTGTTTATTTTTAATTTTTTTTTTTTTTTTTAGTGATGAACTTATATGCAAAAATGCTGCTGCCAGGCAATTATCCACCTAGAGAGTTTTAACATAGTTACTCATAATCAGCATCAGTGACATGACAGCAGTTTTTGGGAGATGTGTGACCCATTCTACACATTAACTTTCAAATTGCCATGATCGTGCAAATCCACATTTTAGAAAACTCTAAATTCTTATTTATTTGTCTCCATGGGAAAATACCAGGAGTTTGTTGTTTTTTGCTTTTGGGCTTTGTTTTGTTGTTTTTGTTTTTGTTTTTTTTCCTTCTAATATCTCAATTTTATCATATTCTATAGACAAGAAACACTTTTTTCCCTGCTTCAGATTTTGGTTTCCAGTCCATAGGGATCCGAATAAAGAAATGTTGCCTTCAATAAAATATGCCATGTTTGCACAGCAACTTCTTTATTGTTCTGCAGTAATGTCTTTGGGAGAAGTGTCTCTTTTGAATTATTATTTTAATTAGTTTGGATTCACGTTGGTTCCTATTCTCTCCCGTGCAGACAGAGAACTCTCTCACCACAAAGTTTCCTCTGAAAACTGCCCTGTTACAATGACAGGCATTAAAAAAATCACTCTGTCTGTAGTTGTGGGAAGGTTCCTGCCTGCCTGGTCCTTCATATCCTAAATACCAAACGAGATCTTTAGTCTGCGGGCTTGAGAATTTGCTGAACGTGGAGTTTGGAGTGATGTGTCCAAGCTTAGGCTCAGTAGCCCATTCCCAAAGGATGCTCCTGCTCTCTGCAAGCCCCATCTGCTTCTAGCACCAGGAGGGGTTGATTTTATTTGATGCTTTCAATATAGATAATCTGTATTTACAAGGTTTTGTAAGATCCAGTCTCACTGCCCTCTGCTCATCTTTGATAAGTTAAACTTTTGAGTGTTTCACTCTGATTTGGAGTAAGATCCTCCAAGCAGTGGATGAGCTGCTATCAGACAGGCAGAGACCAAAAATAGATAAAATGTAATCCCAGAATTCTTCTCTTCTTTTGTCAATCTTCTTGCCAAGGAGAAAAAAAAAAAAAAATCAAGAAGGAAAACCCTTACAAATGTAATCCCAAAAGTTGAAAGAGATGGGGAGAAAACAAGAAAATGGGGAAAAAAAAAGTGATGACAAATTGGTTTTTTTCTGTCAGCCTACTGAGACATTTTGATCCAATGGTTTAACAGACTGTGAGGTGTTTTGTGATGCAGAATAAAGCTTCAAGATATCAATCTGAGGATCAACTTTGTATTTGCAAGTTAACAGCTTTGCTGAATGGCTCTGTTGGGATTTTAGGATATATTAGGAGTGGTTGAAGGAAGAAGGTTATACTTAGGCTTGGAATTACAAAACCTCATTTAAAATGTAATGTTTACTAAACTTACTGTGCAATGTAGAAAATGCACAGCAACTTATTTCCAGAAGGAATAAAAACTAAGAGCTATCCAAATCAAAATAAAATAGTAATTTTTGTCTTCAGAAATTTTGTAGATTTGATTTCTTTCTTAAGGACTCCAGACTTCAGCTGAGCAGTAAACAAGGGCCTGGTTGTCCCAGGTTGGGGACACAAATGCTCAGAAGACACTCCGGGCAGGAATGTGAGTTGAGCTGGATAAATCCCATCCATGTGTTTCCACATAAATACCAGTAGGAAGGCAATGGCAGTACATGTTTTGAAAAATTAAACATTTGGAAATTGTCAGATTTATGGCTTTGTATCAAGGCACTGAATCACTCAAAGATTATCAACAGTAAAATATGTGAGTAAGGCTGGTAACATATTGTTTATATGTGGAAAAAAGCATAAATCCAGCGCTTTCTAACATCTGGGAAGCCTGGCCAATCTTTAAAAAATTATTTTGGTTACCTAAATTCCTCACTTTTGGGAAGAATTCTTAAAAAGGTGAAACCCTTGATTGTATTTGGTAGGACTCTCACTGCTCCACGTCTTGTCATCTTGATGTTAGTGCCGGCTGTCCCCTCGGATTCCTCTGTCGGGGACAGGAGACGACCCCGTGATTCAAGCAGAGATGTCCAAATTGTGCACCTTATTTCAATCCCCAAATAAACTTCAGAACCCAGTAACGCTGAGAGAGCTGGTATGGAACAATGCGAGTCCAGCTCCCTGAAGTGCTGTCAGGTTTTCTGGGCGTTCCCGGGGCCGCGTGGTCCGGAGAGATCCCTTTTCTCTGAGCATTCCTAAGAGCGGTGGTAGCCTGAGCTGGATGTAGCTGCCTCAGCCACCATATGTATCCATCTCTTCAGGCTGTTCGTGTTTCGTGGCAGCTTTGGCAGCCTGCCGGCATTTTTCTGAGTAATGCAAGTGGTGGGGAATAATAATAATAATGATACTGTTAACCCTTCGGTTTCTCAGCCAACCAGGAGGGGGATTTGGGGGAGCAGAGCCTCCCCTGCCCCACCTTTCCCTGTGCCCCTCCAAAAATGCACCAATGAGTACGTGTTAGGAAGCCTAAATAGAGACACGGATATGAATACACTTCCTAAGGAGGTGAGAGTATAAAAAAGGAAGATGATACGATTCTCCCTCTGACGATTTTTTTCAGCAGTTTGAAAAATATGAAGAGTGATTCGTTGTTTTCCCCTGTTCCCCTTCACTCCCAAGGTCGGACAAGAATGGCAACCACGGTGGTTGATGCTGACAACCTTTCTCCATCCTTGTCTGGCTTCTGCAAGGGAGAGATTTGCGGTGGCAATATAATACGGCACTTGTGAGCTTTTTCCCTTGGCTGAGGCAAAAGCTTCCCAACTTCTGCATGGAGGGATTTCCAGAGCATCAGAGGACACTAATCCTGCACTGAGAGCTGGGGGCTGGGGACAGCTGAGTTATGGTGACATTATTAAAATATTGACAGCACATCACTGCCTTAGGGATAGGACGACTGCATTTTGATAAAGGCAGGGCAGAGCAAGCATGAATAAACTGTTCTAATGCAGGGAAATGAACAAGAAAGGAGAAGCATATGGGGTTGAACTTCCAGGGAAACGAACAGAAGACCACGGACGTTGATTTTGCTGACGCTGCTGATATGCAAATCAGCTCTATCACATTATGAGAATCTTCATCAGATTCCTGGTGTAGTGGAAGGTGTCCCTGGTCTAGTGGAAGTGTCTCCCTCATGGCAAGGGAAGTTGGAACTAAATGACCTTGAAGATCCCTTCCATTCTATGATTCCATGATTCTCTGAGATCTCTCCTTAGGCCCAGACAACTTTGCCCGATTTCCTGTGGCTGGAAGATGCAGATTTTTTGCCGGGAAGTGCAGGTTTTAGGCTGAACTGCTGCTCACTGTGCTCGGTGTGGGAAAGGAAGGTCCCTGCTGTTGCTGTGCTGTCACTGGCCATGGCCTGTTGCAGATCAGCCCCTGTCACACCCTCGGGCTGGTTAATGAGCTTCCCTGGGCTTCCTGCCTGGCAGCAAACAATGCCACTTCCCCAGCTCTCGAGTCACCACTAATTGAAGTAGTGCAATTATCAAATACTTGGCCTTGTTCCACGTCTGAAATAAACCAGCTGTGTTATAATGTTACCATCAAATTCTTTCTCTGTTATATGACCTAATAAATTAACGGTTGGGAATAGGGCATTTGTGACTCAGTTTGTCACTAAAATATCCTAATTCCATCAATGGTCTTTTGGGTAAATTTCACTGAGTTGGCTTGGTCTGAAAAGGAACTTGGCTGCTCCATGCCATCCGTTCTAGGAGGACTGAGGTGGTGGTCTCTGGGATGCAGAAAGTAGCGAAAAAATAGAAAGTAATGAAATATTTCTGCAAGGAATTGGCTTCACAGAGAAATGCTGCCTCATCAGTTTAGCGAGAGACACAGGTCAGCTCCTGAGAGCTCTCAAAATTGTCCTGGGTTGGTGTCCAAGGAGCTATCTGGATAGACTTTATGTGGATTGATGGCTCTGCAGAAAGCCTAACCCAGGATGTGGCAGGATAACCCTTGCTACAACAAGCTCAAGGGTGAAAAATTAAACAATTCCAGAGCAATACCTGGTTTGCAAAATAAAAACATTCTTCTGAATTAAGCTAAACAGGGTTTCTCTTCGGCTCTTCAAGTGTTTTTATTTGCTCTGAGACTGCAAATTTAGCATCCTTCTACATAGATTGGCCTGCCTTAGACACCTTTTAAAACAAAAGATATCAGAATGTGTGCTTTTTTGCTTTTCTTCCTCATTTTTTTGTCTATTAGGAGTGCAGCCACCAAAAAAGACAGTGTTGTTAAATGGTTTCTAAACAGCGTCACTTAGAATTAGGAAGTCCTAGTTTAAAACTGGAAATACGGAACAAGGGAGATAAGACTTTAAACCCTGCAGAGCTAAAACTCTGTCGTATGGCTCACCAAAATAGATTCCGAGGAAGAAGTAGCCAAAGGCATAAAAATCTGATGATAGATGTTTTTCTTTCAAATGTGCCAGAAATAGGGAGGTCTGCCAGAGGTCAGCCGACCTGAAGGATGATAGACCTTTAAAAGGCAGTGCTGTTGAAAGAGAATGTTATAGATGGAAACCTCAGAGGGTTCTTAGTCATAGTCCAGCTATGGAGGAGTTTGGGATACGGCTGCTTCCTCAGGACACTGAGAGTAACGACCTGAGAAATGAATTAGGAATGTTCCCACGGCTGGAGAGCTGGTGCTGGTGTCAGAAAGGTGAGAATTGCTAGAAAAGGGATTACAGAACCCACCAGCCTCCGGGAGCCAAAATTTAGCACTTCATGATATGGTTCAGGGGCGTGGTGGTGTTCAGTCGAAGGCTGGGCTTGATGATCTTGGAGGTCTTTTCCAACCTCAGTGATTCCAAAATGGGAAGTCGTGTTTTTGGAAGAAATTGGTGGCTGTATGGGTAACTGCCTTGGCAGTCTCAGCTTTCATTTGGACATTGGGAAAGATGTGCTTGAAAACCAAGTTATTGTGTAATAAGGGAAGATGACCTCCTGGGATAAGAAATAAAGGGTAGAGATAAATGGACTGATTTAAAAATACAGGGAAAAGGAGTGCGGTTTTTGAGGGCTGTGCTCTGTGAGCTGTCCTGTTAAATTTGTACAAAAATAATCAGGTATAGGATCTTAGGCATAATTCAAAACCAGTAAAGCATTTGGAGCTTAACTGAAAGAGCAGTGGATGCCAGTGTGGAGTATGTCAAAGGAAGTGTACCTGGGGAGGAATCACCCCGGGCACCAGGACGTGCTGGGGGCTGACCAGCTGGAAAGCAGCTTTGCAGAGGACTCAGGGATCCTGGTATTTCTGCTTTCTGTTCATTAAATGTATTTGTGCCTTTGTTTCATGGTTGGTTTAAAATACGTGAGCGCAAAGTGCAAAAGATGTCAGAAATACGAGCAAGGATAAGCTGCTAAGGGACAGAAGAGTGGCAATGAATTAAATTCTTTCTGTTTCACGTCAGGTAGCTCTGACACATGGTTTAGATTCATATTCATAAGAGAGAGAAGTGTATTTCTTGAGCAAATGAAATGAAATATTTCCCTCGTCCTGTATAACGACAATCTCCACATTTTTTTGTGCAACTAGAAAAATACTGTGAGCAAATTTCGACACTGGGCAACGATCAGTGCAGTTTCAGAAGGTCTACTTTGGTATTAAACACGGATCACAAATGTATCAGTGAGGACAGAAATCCTCCTAAGTCATCCCCTCTGAAATACCTAAATCTCTGGATCTTCAGGAGCGAGGAGAGAGAGCCCTGAGCAGTCAGCAAGTACAAGATCCCCCTTGACAGAGTGTCACCAGTCCGTGCCCGTGGTGCTATTTTACAGCTCCAGTTGACTTGTAACACAGCAACTGTCTCCAAGCAACTGTGAGAAATACCGGGATGTACAACCGGGATACGGAACCCGGCGGGGACAGGGACGATCAGGCGGCTCTGCACCCCTTCCCAGCCGGCCTTGGCTGCTGCCTCCTGCTGGAAAAGGCTCCAGCTGCCTTGGAGGTGGCCCTTTCCAGCAGGAAGCAGCTATCCCCGCAGGTGGGAGATGGGATTGGGCCGTCAGCTGCCCACATCAGTCATTTTGCCAAAATAACTCTTCATGTATTAATCGATTCAGATCCCTCGTCTGTGCCAGTGGCCCTTGGAAAATGGTATTTTTGCAGCCAGCTGACTCCAAACAAGCTCTCAAAACCAAAACAAAATAGCTGTAGATTTAATCTAATTCACTACAATCAATATGCAACAAAGAAAGAAAATTTATATGTTTAATATCATTTCTCCCCAGCTGCTTTATCAAATTGCAAAACTAGCAATATATGTTGGAAGCTTCTTCTTTTAAAAGGTAATAATGTACATTTGCAGTCCTTATCCTTCTGAGAAAGCTCATCATTTTGTTATTTGCTGTATTATGTTTCATTTAGGACCCATTCCAACCATTGTAAAAGCTGCAGGAATGTAGCAATCCACTTCCACCAGTTTAATTCCAGCAGAATATTTTGAACCCTTTGTGGAAGGGAATTGTAATCTATGAAACACTTCTAACAAAATCTAGTAACGAAAGAGGATTTTTTCTTTTCATGGTGTAATTTGTGTGATCATTTGCGTGACTGTTGATTTGGGGTATTTTAATTTTGGAGAAGTGGTTTGAGATTAAAAGCTTGAGCCTTTTCTTAGGGGGAATGAAGAGCTGGAAAGAGTGAAAAGGAAAGGAAAGCAGCAAACACGAGATTGCTTCTTGGTTGTTAGTTTGCCGTTGTTTCTTTTCTCCAGGCCTAAATTGTCAGGCTTGTGGGTGATGCTGGGACATGCACTGTAAGGTTTAACTTGCTTTTCTTCATTTATTCCCTTTTTTTTCTCCTCCTAAGTTCTAAACAGTCCGCAGTGAATGAGTTCTGTTAGTGACCACACATTAATAGCAGATGACTCTACTCCCATTTTACAGATGCTTTCTGTACTGACACTCACCAGTGCTCTTCAAACCAGAGGTACTGCTTTCCTGCTCTGAATAACTCAACCCAAAAAACTCTCTGAAACACGTTTATCTCACACATTTAACTGCCTTCTCCAGCTGTTATTATGTAAAAGGAAGTAAAAGCTTCTGGTAGGAGAATGTGCCAGATCAGGCTGCAGAAACATCAGTGTGCTGACAGCCCTTCATGAGTACTAGCTCCTGTGATTAGCCTCTTTCAGACCATCATTAATATTATGCAGTGAAAACTACTATTATCATTATTATTATTATTTTTATTGGTAACATAAATGGCACGCAGTCAGCATTTGGTGCACAACCAGTACCTTGGAACTATCCATGTTTTCAAGGTGGTCCCATCATGTTCAAGAGGAAATGGCCTCGACTTGTGCTGGGGGAAGTTTAGGTTGGATATTAGGCAGATTTTCTTCACTAAAAGGATGGTCCAGCCCTGGCCCAGGCTGCCCAGGGCAGTGGTGCAGTCCCCATCCCTGGAGGGATTTAAAAGCCGCGTGGATGTGGCACTTGGGGACATGGGTTAGTGGTGGCCTGGGCAGTGCTGGAGGAATGGTGGACTCGGTGATCTTTTTCCAACCGGAATGGTTCTATAATTCTATATTTTTATATATATATACACATATATAGACATATATATGTAGCTTTCTGCTTGACAAAGAGATTTGAACTGCATCCCACCCA
Organism: Rhagologus leucostigma; assembly: GCA_013397725.1. NCBI lineage: Eukaryota > Metazoa > Chordata > Aves > Passeriformes > Rhagologus > Rhagologus leucostigma. The sequence continues at coordinate 384,065 of VZTD01002913.1, forward strand.
TTCCACGATTAGATCTCCATCCGGAGAATATGAGATAGATAGATATATATATTCTCTTTCTGTGAATACAGATTAAGCTGCTGGGTTTCTCCTTTTCTTCCTCTGGAATATTTTCCGTGTCCTGATGGAAAAAAGGCAGTTCATTCTCTCTAGCTCCGGGTAGCAGCAGGAGAGGGAAAGCTGCTGGCTCCTCGGGCAGTCGGCGGCCTGGGGTGCCCCAAGCCGTGCTGTGAGGGATCAGGAGAGCTTTTTGGGGCCCTCCAGGGCTGGCACTGCAGGGAGCAGCGAGGAAGCCCAAACGTGCACCTCTCCTGCCCTGGTGCTGCCCGCAGGGAGAGATGGAAAACGTGCTGCCAGCCTGGAGCTCCGTGGCCCACTCCTTCCCTTCTCCTCCTCCCGCTCCAACCCCACGCTGGCACTTGGAATAAAGCTGTCACCAAACAGAAGAGTGTCCCTCGAGTGACAGGCTCGGAGGGAGCTGGGGTTGTTCAGCCTGGAGAGGAGACCCTGCTGTGGCTTTTCAGTACTTAAAGGGGGCTTATGAGAAAGATGGGGTCAGAGTTTTTAGCGGGGGGACAAAGGGGGATGGTTTTACACTAAAAGAGGGTTGATTCAGAGTAGACACGAGGGAGAACGTTTTTGCTGAGAGGGTGGTGAGGCCCTGGGATGGATTTCCCAGAGGAGCTGTGGCTGCCCCATCCCTGGAAGTGTCCCAGGCCAGGCTGGACGGGGCTTGGAGCAAACTGGGATAGTGGAAGGTGTCCCTGTCCATGGCAGGGGGTGGCACTGGATGGGCTTTAAGGGACTCTCCCAACCCAGATCATCCTGTGATTCTATGATTTCATTTTGGACTCTCAGGTTTCACTACCAGTTTCATAGAAAACATTGATTTTTTCCACACAGACCCCTTATTTTAGTGATACTTGATGTAGTCAAATTCTAATTATTTTAGTGCTCTGTTGACTGAGTTTCTATTTATTAACATAAATTTCTCAGCTTTTCAGAGACACACTTTTGATTTCAAGGTACTTCTTGAATGTCTCCTCTTTTAATTAATCATCCCTGAAATTAAATTTCACTGTTCAAAAAACCCATCAAAAACGAATATCTTAAAATGTAGGCTTATCTGTATAGCATCTATAATTATTTTTATGTATTTTTTCACTAAACAGATCTAGGTTAATGTCAAGTTAATCTTCCTGCTATAATTTAAATTTTCCTGGTCTGTTTTTTAAAGACTCCAATAGATAGACATCTTTTTTATTGAAAGAGCACCAGTTCTCCCTTCCACCTCCCCAGGCAAATGCAGAGCGAACTGTTATCACTGAGGTCATACTAGGTCTGAAGATATTATTTCTTATTGAATGCATTTAAAAGTAATATTTTTTAGAAAATACTACTGTGGATAAAAAAAGGTGCATATAAAAATGAGTAAACTTAATTAATAAGCAATATCCTACCTCATAAATGTTAACTTCAAGACACCACTTGAGTTCTGTGGATGGCAAGGATACTTTATCAGAACTTTGAATATCTGCTAAAATCATATTTTATCAGGATTTTTAATGTTAAATAGCATTTGTTTTGCAGTTTTAGTGCAGTTCAATGGTGGCACAGTGTGCACAGTGTTTGCCTCATTTTTTTTCTCCCTCATAGATATTAGTGACCAGAAATAATCTAGAAATATCTGCACTGTGGCCTTTGGTTTGACTACTCCAATTACCATCATTTTCCCACTTTTGTACACTCAGCTTTTTCTGTTTCAACATCAGGAATTCAAAAAGCGAAGTTGTCCCATTAATTTAATTAAGCTCCTCACTGTATGAACTTTAATGGCTCTAAGTAACTCATTTTGGAGTTTATGTGCATGTGTGTGCTTTGTCTGCTTAGATCTCTTTAAAAAATTGAAATTAGATATATCTTGAACTCATAAGGCTTTCCTTTCATGGTTTTCCATGTAAAAGGAATTGAAGACAAAAAAGGATTCCTTTAACTGCATAATTAGCTGGGTAAAGGGGTCAGTGTTATTATTTCAGAGCTCTGAGGTTTGTTTGTTGGTTGCTTTTGGTCTGTGACAATAACAGGACAGATCTTTCATTCGTATGTGATGTCATCAGCACGACTTTGGGGTAAAATAACCACTTTTAGATGAGCCATCCAATGACAGGCAGTGTAGTAACAACTTCATTTACCCCATTTTACCTTGTACAGCTTCTTGTGGGATGAATAGAAGTTTCTCACCAGAACCTACATTTTTATATCTGCACGTTGGAGGAGGCAAAGATCACAAAAGTTCACAGTGTGTTTTGAAAGTTTTGCTTTATCAGAGTACATTTGGATGTTTTTAATCCCTCAGCGAACAGCAGTTGAAGTGGGAACTGCTGACAGCGAGGTGACAGGAGGCCCACAGCCACCAAAGAACTGAGAAGAGGATTTTGGGGTAGCAAGTGTGGGATCTTAGACCAAAATGTGGTTGTAGCCTGAAGTGAAAGACAAACGTCCCTAAGGCATATGGGAAGTGTTGATAGCCAAGCCCAGCTGAAGAAATCAGTCTGAAGTCCTTTATAAGCTCTTACATACCTGACCGATCCATAAGTCACTTACAAGATCTGAAATTAGTCCGTGCTTGATGAACGAGTGGGATTTATTGCTGGTTTTCTGTGTGCAGCGTGTTATTTAGTATCTAGTGCCTTAATTTTTAGAGTTTGCCTCCCACACTTGCAACACCTCTGGGAAGGCTGCACCTTTGGCGTTGTGTTTCAGCGTGGCACTGGGGAAATGTGACAGGAACAAGGCCGTTTGTCTTCTTCTCCCTTCCACCTCCCCAGAGCACTGTCAGCTGCCGTGGGGAGGGTGCCCAGGATCTTGCCGTGGATCTTTTCCATAATTCCCTCACACACAGAGTGCTTGGTCACGTTGGCTGCTTAGAGACGGAACAGGCTGTATTTTTCACATGCTTATTCCATCATTTGAATGTCTCCTAGTGCAAAGATTTGTAAGGGATTATTATGCTATGTAAAGCTTGTGTTTGTATTGGCCATGCTTGGGATTATATGGGATTTGCTTTTTCCGTGCTAATAAGCATTTTTATTTTTGTTTTCTTCCTTAAAACTGAATGCAGTCCAGGAGCTGATGGGTAACAGACTTCGTTCAACATCCATCATATCATATCATATCATAGTTGTAGGAAGTAAACTCAGATAAATATTATTTGGATGAGCTTTGACTTTCTTTTGGTTTGCTAATCTGATCAAATATCCAGAGGTTTAATTGCATTCTCCCTATCAATAATGCTAATAATTATTTTAGTTTTATCATATTATTGACCTTTATCAAAAGAAGTTCATATGATTATTGCATTATATATAGTTATTAGTGAGCTGGAGAAAGTAGTTGAGTTCAACAGAAGCCTGATTTGACAGTATTTTTTCCTCATAAATATCAAATAAATTTTTTATTAGATTGAACATGCACAAGGAAAAAAAAAAACCAGCTTTGAAAAGAGATAGATTTTGGCAAGATCAGATGAAGCAGCCGGAAGTCTCAAACAATGAGCTTCTGCTTCTCATGTAAAAGGATTTGTTGAGAATAGTGTAAGGTACTGTTTTTAATCTGTGATCAATACGTACAGCTGCCATGGACCGCAGTTATATCAATTTCTATATGACTTGTTGTTGGGGGTTTTTTCCCAAATAAACATATTGCTGAGATTTACACACCTGTAATTTTTAGTTTCTGCTTGTGCTCTGTTAAATGCAACGCACAATGCAAGTTCCATCCTCCTGGTTGCTCTGAACAAGTTTTTTTAAATAGTGAAAAAATGTTTTGCACAGGTGACCTCGGTTTGATTTACCCTGTAACTCCTGTATTAAGCTTCTTTTGTAGACCAGATGTGCCCTCTTAAAAGGCAGAGTTCCCGGTGTTCTGCTTGGGCTGCCTGAGGAATTAGACTTTCCATGAGAACCTGGAGTGCAGGAGCATCCCATATTTTCTTTCCAAAACAGAGCGCCGTCCTACCCAGCAGGATTTTATTTGGTTGCCTGTGGTCCAATGCCTGCTTTGTTTTAATGCATTTCGTGTTGAGATCCACTGAAGTGGAGGCAGGCAGCAAAAGGGGCTCACTTAGAATGTGTCTCAAGCCGTATTTTAAATTGGATTAAGGTGAACATTGTGCTTTCCTTGGAGAATCCTCCCTTGGTCATGTCCATGCCCAGAGCTGATGCTCGCCCGGCGCTCAAGCCTAACCCCCCACGAGGGGAGCAAAGCACCTCGGCTTGGCAGAGTGAGGGGGGTTTGACTCACTCCTCCTGAGCCTTCCCTCTTCCCCAGCATAACTCCTCCTGAGCCTGAGCTGGAGCAAGGATGGTGTTTGAGGTGTGTGTGCTTCAAATACGCCTGTGGTGGCTTTCCCTGGAGAACCCGAAAATGTTCCGTGAGGTTTAAGAGCGCAGCAGATCCGAGCTGGGGGCTGGGATGTGTGACAGGCTCTTGGTCATCCGTGGAGCTGCTAGTCTGAGCTGCTACGGCAGGCAGGGAGAGAAGGGGGAACAGAGCAGGGAGGTGTCTCTCAGGCCCTTTTCACACGAGAGGTCCGGGCGTCAGGAGAGATCTGGGATCTCTGTTCTTGTCCTTGGAGGCTGGGTTGGGTTGGAGCGTGTTCCCCGTGCTGTTCCCCAGCCCCAGCCCTCCCCTGCCCCTGTGCCTGAGCTCTTTTTGCTTGGTTCAGTGATGTTTGCCAGCAGGTTACCCACTGTTTGCTGTCCTTCACAGTCGTAATTAGTTTTTGGTGATCCTTGTGCTTTTTTTCTATTTTTTTTTTAAATTTTTGCCTAACTGTAGTGACAACCCAGATGCTCCAGCTATTTTCCAGGTTAACTTACTGATAATACTTGGAACTGCAATAATGCAAAATCCTCCCTGTCATCTTTCAACAAGAGAGTTCTTTTTAGTCATTAAATCTGCTAAATGGATGGTTATCTATTTAAATCTGTTGCCAAAGTAATTAACCCTGGAAAGTAATTCCCCTGCCAAATCAAATCAGGGTTGTATTTTTCTGAAATTCTTTTTGAAAGACAGTAATTCCTGCCAGTATAGACCAGGGTCCTTAAGAGAATTCTGAAAGAGGTTTTAGAGTTGTGCCAGTTTCCTTGTTTCAGGCTCAGTGGAAGAAGCAATTGAGTCTCTTTTCTCAGAAAAGACATCCCCAGGCGATCATGGCAAGAGTAACAATAAAGGTGTAAAGGGGAAGAACAGCTCTTGTTGGATACAGAGCTTGTCCCACCCCACAGCTCAGCAAGGCACTGATACAGTATTTCTTAAAAAAAAAAATTAAGTATGGAGTTATAAATACAGATGAGTATGGGATTGGGTTGTTTTCTTTTTTTCCCCCCCCCAAAAGGTTCACAGCTCAGCTCTGAAGCGAAAATAGCAGAGGGGTGGCACACTGCAACAGAAGATGAAAGGGACATGATGGCAAGGCAGGTCAGTGGGGCCAGAATATCTGGAGACAGCTGTTGTTGGGCCCTGTTTAGGTTTTTCTCTGGTTATGCAGATTAAAATATCATTTTTCAGAATTGTGGCACAGTCAGGGATTTCTGAGTAGGGAAACTTCCTGCTGTTTGTTTCTGCTGCGTTCCCAGGAAATACAGCTTAACTCATTGCTTTTGTAAACAGACAAAGTGATAGCAAATGATTATTCCAAACAGAATCGCTGATGAATTGCTGATACCTGAGCATAAATATCCTTTTAAAGCCCTCAGGTCTAACTGCTCCCCTGAAGGACGGTGCTCAGGCACTCATGGAAAGATGTCCTGAGCTTTCGGGACAATGTTGATGGCCTCAGTAGGCACAAGTTTTTCTTTAATCCTGAAGTGAGTCCTGGGCTCAGGAATGTAATAAGAATTTTAACACAAGAGCTGTGGTTTTTCACACTTAAAAAAATACCGAACCACAAACCCTTCTGTTTCCCTAGAACACAAATGTGGAGTCCTGCTGGCTAATTGGAGGAATTCTCCCTAAACTTTTGCCTTTTTTTTTAATTAATATTTTTTAAATTATAGCAGCCGAAGTCTAAAACCACAGTAGTTTTCAGCTTGTTTTCAGACTTGGGGGAAAAAAAATGTCTTCTCTGGTTTTCTTTTTCCTCTTAATTTGAACGTGGGCAGGATGACATTCCCAAAGGAATTTTGTGCTTACACTGCAGTATGCAGCACAGCTACTGAAAGTGCCACGGCTTTAATCATGTGTGCCTTTGGAAGGACACCAACGCCGGATCATTGCCCTCCAAAAGAGATAAAAAGGGAGGAATAGCACGGGATTGCTCCCTTACCTCTGGCTGCTCCCTTTGCTCTGGCCTGGCTGGAGAATCTTCCCTCTCCCTGACTGCGTGTGGCTGGAGACCACTTAAAGAACAAGCAGCCGCAGTGTCAGCTCGTGCTGACATTTGCACTCACGAGCAGCCTCGTGCATTGATCTGATGTCGATCTCACTCACAGTGACTAAGGCTAAGTAAAATCCTCAGTTTCAGTTCAGCTTTTCAAGCCAGGCCGGAATTCTCTTCCCGGTTTTATTACTGCGAAAGCTTTGAGCCTTGTTGGCCTTCAACCCTGTACGTCCTTGAAGGGTTGGGACTGGATGGTCTTGAGGGTCCCTTCCAACCCCATCCATTCTGTGATTCCAAGTGCTTTAACCAAAAGATTTGGAATTAAGAGAGTTGGTTTATTTATTTTGTTTCTGGAATGCAGTACATCAGTCAGTGGGTTCATCGTGGTGCAGGTGAGGCAGGCTGGGGCCTCGCTGGGAGCAGCGCAGGTGGCAGTGAGCGAGTGGCAGGACAGCTCTGGGATATATTGGCTCTGTAACCTGGGAACAATGTGCTCATCGGGGCAGATACTCTGCAGGCTCCAGTTTTGTTGTTGTGCTTGCTTAAATCCACTTATCCACGGTATCTGAGGCCTCAGATCACTCCAGAGGCTGGAATCACAAGCTTGGAAGACGTAAAAGGGGACAGGCCCGCGGGTGAGTCTCAAGACCTGTTTAAATACAACTTGTGGGGCAATCAGTGACTCCAGACTGAGAGTGCACAAGGGGAAGACGGTTGAAAGAGAAGTTCAGGGAAGGTGGGATGGAGCTCTGGCTCCTCATGGTGATTTCTGTAAATCTTGCTAACTCATTTTTAGCTCAAGCAGGTGGACCACAGTCTCCTGAGACACACTGACTTATCTTCAGGGTCGTGAACTCTTTCCCTTTTCTTCCCCCCAAACTGGAATGCTTTGCCATTTATGCAGATGTTTTTCCTTGTTCTATGAAGTTATATAATAGAACAACTGGTTACATCTGTTACTATTCAATTAAGCTTTTTAGGTCACTTTCAGAGGACAGCAGTGGCTTTCCAGAGTACTGAATCCATCAGTATGGCATTGGCTCAAACCTAAACAGGGGATTTCACCATTTTGTGTGGCTGTTATTACTGTTCCATACAAAAGTGTACAAAGCTGACACATTATTCTTTGCTGTGCTGCCTGTTCTCCTAATCTTTATGATTATGAATTTACAGTGCATAAGCACACAAAAATAAAAGTTGAAAGAATATAAAGGCTGCCTTTTTCTGCATTCAGATATGAAGAACTTAATTAAGAAGGTGGTTAAGGAAATACAAATTGTAACTTGTTTCTATAGCTGTTGCTGTGAGCTGCCATCTATGCTTGGAATGAGATTAATTCGTAAAGATCTTGACTTCTACCAAATGTCTTTTACTGGCCTAAAAACACATTATTTAACTTTGGGATTTAATATGATTTCCTTTATCCACATCCAGCACATAACACAAAAAACCACTTCCCACCTCTGGTGTGAATGCAGTTATTTGCCTGGGTATTGACTTTGACCTTAGCCCGACCTAATGAGAACACCAAGGAAGTAGGAATGGAAGGTGTCACCCTTAGAAAACTACACACGTACAAGCAGTTTTAACTTGTGATTTCCATAGCTGTTAGCCCCTGATTTTGACATTATTTTAGGCTGTCTTTATTTAAGGAATAACAGCCCTTCAAAATATGTCACATTTAAAACACGGGTGACAAAAGAGTTTCTATTTCCAGAAGAAGAAATGTTAGGTTTTTTAGGTTTCTCTGCACCAAGAAAATAATCGTATAATGGTAAATCTTGCATGTCCCAAGCTGTGATTTGGGGGTAGCTCATTTGTTTTCACTGGTTTGTTTGGCAGGAGAAGGGAAAGTCTTCTGGATTCTATTTTTAACGTTAGAATGCCATTGTGATTCTTGCATTTAATTCACTACCTGGTGGGAAGAGCATTGAATTTTTTCCTCGTCACCGTAGTATCAAGCTTTTAAATGCATTTCTTCTGTGCTTGCCTGCCTAGAGATGTTTGATAAAATGTGGATGGGTTGATAGACAGACAGACAGACCAAGGGATTGACTTATTTGGGTGTAAACATAATTTATATAGGTTTGTAGGTACACTCCTATCTACATATGTGCATACCTACGTATCAGAGAAAGCAACACATTTTGTAGACAATAGAAACTGCAGGGCTTATAATCTTCTAGAATTGTAGGAAGGCGTTTTTGCTTTTTTGTGGTCTGACAGCACCCCAGTCTCCAGGATGTCAGGTTTCCAGGAGAGAACGTACATGTTCCTTGAGACAGCTGGTAGGATCTGATAATGTTTGAGGGCTAAAAATCTACGTCTACTTAACAGCCTTCCCAGCTTGCTTCCATTCCCATTTCCAGGGTGTAAATAGCATTTTAGCATTCTGATACTGATGATAATTTGAGCTCACATTACTATTTTATAGTTGAAAAGGTGATGATTGTGTTCTTCTGCTCTCTAGTTCTACCTGTGCCTAAGCAGAAATGTCATTGAATGCTTCATTTTTGTCAGGGCTTTCTAGAGATGATGATGTATTGAAGCACAGCCTCAGCTGCATTTCTAAGCTAACCATATGTCCATTGAAGACTTGCATATGTTTAGCAAGCATGGTTGACTTGATCCTTACGCAAGTCTCAGCAGTTTGTAGCAGAGTTTTGAACGTATTAAATGTGGGGAGATGCAGATAGTGGCTAAAACTGCTGATAGTAACTAGCTGGGGATGGAAGGAGCCGACCCCGTGGACCTGCCTGCTAAGTCTTGCTGGGGATTGGAATGTGCAGCTTGACAGAGTGAGAAGACGCTTTGAATATTCCCAGTTTGGAGGAGTGGGATGGTACCTAGTGGAGGTGGTTCTAGACTGCACATATTTTAGCTATAGCAACGCAGATTTTTGTCTCTTTACTCCTACTTCCAGGATTTTCTGAATACTCTCTAAATGCCCGTGCGGCAGCAGTGAACCTTGATTAAATGATGGAACATAATGGAAGAAATTAATAGTAATTCACTATACAAATGCCTGACCCAAAGCTGAAGTTAACAGCAAATAAATTATTGTTGTTTCCAGAGTGTGTTTTCATTGTAGGTGTGGCATACAGTGGCGATCCTGGATGTGGATATTGATAGGGGAGACCTTTGATCTGCCACATCTTTATCAAACAAGCTGAAAGGGAAAGCTGTCTTCAAAGCTGGTAGGCTTTATGGCTGCCGTAGTTAACCTGAAGCTTGCTAGAGTTACATAGGAGCTGCTCCATTTTAACACTGATTTTCTAAGTATTGTGTTTCCTACTCACTGCTACGGGAGCAAAACCACTTTTCTAAGAACCTAGACCTTTGCATGGTAATCTGTTACTGACTAAGAAAATTTTGAAAAAGAGGTTGCACTGTGATTTTATTGGTGATGTGCTGCTGTCGGGGAAGGTTTTACATTCTGTTCGTGCACAGAGTGTTTTGCATGTGGAGGTTCTAGAATGTTTACGTTGTCATTCCTTATAAAAAAACCCCTTGTTTTCCAAATGGAACCTGCAAAGGCCTTAATTTAGACTACTGAATACAAATGATTGAATACATCTTGAACATAACTCTGGCAGCATCTACTCTTCCCTCACCTGCACTGCTGGTGATCATCTTGACACCTGGTTTATGCTATGACTCAAGAGACAATCTAGAGTGATATTTCTTGTAATAGATCCTCTGCAGGTCAGGGATGTGCTGTAGAGGCTGCAAAATTACTTCATTTTGGGGAAGATTTATTTTACTCGTGACTTGAAAACGTCTCTTTCAATAGGTGGGAAGACCACCTGTGCTTTGTAAGGAAACAAAAACTTCCAGCAAGAGCAGAATTTTTAGGATTGGCATCTTCAGGTTCCATGCATCACCTTACACAGCAGCAGCAGGGAATGTCAGGGCACTGGTCTGGAGCTGGGCTTTGGGGAACTGCTTGTTTATTTGCTGTATTGAAGCTGTGGGGATTTGTTTCATTGCAGCTTTTGAGCCTCATATTTTTCTGTAGGGAAAGGAACTGCATTGGAGCTTTAAACTGGCAGCTTTTACTTTCACCAGTCAGAGGCAGGTTTGAATTTCACTGCTGGATTTTTTTGGATTGGTTTAACTGTTGCCTGAGGCAGGTGTGGTCGTGTTCAGGGGTCTTGTCTTGTCTAACATTTTGCCAGGTGTTTGGAGAAAACAACTTGTCTCTGCGTCCTGGAGTGAGATATTTGCTGCGAAAAGGGAAGGATGGAGGAAACAGAGGCAGCTGGGACAAGTTTCTTCACTGCTGTATGAAATAAATCAGGCTTTTTCTTTCTCTGGGGATAACTATTAAGCTGAAAGTGGGTTTTGTAGTGATTTTATTGATAAAAACCAGGTAGGCATGGAGCCACAGAGGAACATACAGACCATCCCTAAAGCAGGTTTCTAATCTAGGAAAAAGAATCAAACGTTCCCTCATGTGTCAAGTACTTCAGATTTCCTAAAGCTGAAGCTGACAATGAAATGCTTTCTTCTAATATCCATTTCTTGGAACCTGACTGCTACTCTGGCCGTAGTTCCACTCAGCTGCCTAATTTCATGTGACTTCTCTGGAATACTGTAGCCTTGATTTTGAAGTTAAGAGCTCTATTCCTCCTATTACCAAGCAGCCCGACTTAAATCATTTCATAGGAACAGAAAGCTTTTTCTCTAGAACCGAATCTACAAGTCCAAGTACGTTAGTACCCTGATGGAAAAGTGAGGAAAGAAATGTAAACAGCTATTTCCAGAATAACTTTTTTCTAGGAAAGGACCTTACAGACATTTCATTGAATCCTGGAGATGCCATTTAATATTGGTCTATATTTTAACAGTCTGATAGTCTACATTTTAACACATTTTCTTGATCTTTTCATGAGGAATTTAATATTATTTTTGTTTCTCACAATTTTTTGCCATTTTATGGGAAATGGAGAGGTAGGGAACATTAACAAAATGCACTTCTGTTAATGGATGATGCTATTTCTGCAGGTCAGTGGAAAAGCCTGGATGGCTTTTTGCTTTAGTTCAGCGACTACTGTAGCAGTTTAAAAGAAAGAAGTTAAGAACTTGTTTTTGGAATGAACAGCATTCCCGAGTGGCTGAGGTTTGGACTGTTCATGGGGTCCTCTTAGGTCCAGATCCTTCTTCCACACATCCAAGACATTGGTAAAATCATCCTTGTGTCATTAGATTGAGCTCCAAGCCGTGCTTGTTGTAGAAACATCAGCACTAACTCTTGGGTGAGCCTCAAATGTGACTAGAAAAACTCCTGCTGCTGGTGTGATGCTCCTGCTCCTGTGCCTGTTGCGATGTTGAAGGTGTTCCACAGGATAAATCCAGTATTTTCCTCCTCTGTCCTGCAGCATCCTCGAGCTGTGGTCACAGCAGCCGGACAGGGACGGTTCTGCCCCTCGCTTGACATTGCTACCGTGGCCGCATTTTCGGTGCTGCTGCCACTTTGCTGATGTGAAGGAGCTTTTGTTTGCTCAGTGAGTGTGAGCTGTTTGCTCAGAGATGATGCTCTGGAGCCAGCAGAAAAGCTCCTCTGATCAGCATTTCCTACCTTGCTGCTGAAGGGGCTCTGCTGACGCGGCGCTGGCGCTGTGAACCCTGTAATGGAACACGGAAAATTAAACTGGAAATTAGAGGATAATGGAGGAATTTTTAGGGAAAGTGCAGCTCAGTGGTAGATAAGTGGTAGATTTGAGTCTGCTCCGTGCTGCTCTTCTGGTAAGTTTAACAGAGGTTCGTGTTTCTCTCTCTGTGCAGGAAGTAATGGAGCGTGAGCTGGAGGGTGCAGGAAAGCAGGAAAGCCTTCCCTGAACTCAAAATGCATTTTTTGTGGGAAGGATGAGGGCAGGAAAAGCTTAAAAGCGTAAGAACCAAGTGGTAAATTTGAAAGTCTCATATGAAGTAGTCTGTATTTTCATACCATTGATTTATAAATAAATGAAAATAATTATCTAAGCTCTGCTCGTATCTGGACAATGATCGTAGACCTGTTGGCTTATATCTGCATTACTAAGAGTATGTAAAGTTCTTAGATGATTAATTGTTCATCTTTTACTTTTTGGTATTTTTTCAGAAGGCAAATAGGCAATAGAGACTCAAAATTTGGCATGCAAACAGGGATTTCACTATGAAAGCTGAATTTCCAGTCCCGGCGGATGGCAAAAATCCTGATTTATGGTGAATTGAACTCGGCGTGTGTGTGAGCTGGTTCTTCTGTGCTTGTGTGACATAATCAGGGGTATTTTGAATACACTTGGGATGTGATCTGTGTGTGTTTCAGATCATGCTACTTTCCACAGAGCCTATTTGCTCGATATGAAATATTTACACATCATTCTACGCAAAGATTTGTTAGTCATACATAATGCAGAGTGTTGAGTCTTTGGCTGTGTTAGCATCTGCCATCTTAGCAGTAGGCTTGCTAATTTAAATATTTTAATGAATGAGTCATAACCTTTGTGTAAGAGCACCAAAATTATAATTGTCATTTTATTATATCCACCAATTTGTTTTTTAGCAAAAAACCCTGATTTCAGTGATCAATGTGAGGTGTTCAGCATAGTTTCATGTAGGAGCCAATTTGTAAACTGGTGGAATTCGCTTTAATAAATGTGCAGGACAGATAGATAATAAATACCTTACTACTGTATTTTCTTCAGATATATTAAATGTTCTGCTTTATCATTTGACCTTTGGATGGAGTTGCAAATTGCTGATGGGTGAGATTTAAAATCCTCCAGATCTAGATCTCAGGTGGAGAGTGGCTTTTTAATCAGAGGACGTTTTTCCCTCTGTCACACACAGGAGTCAAGGAAAATGTTACTTCCAAATGCAGCAATCATCCTTTTAAGCCTCCTGAGCCTTAGAGATGCCACCAGAAAATTTGTGCTGTGCTTGTAAATAGGTACAGCAAAGCCTTCACTGTGATTAGCATGGATCCAGCTGAAAGGGATTTGTACAATTCTCTGTTATTTAGGACCAGTGATGTAAGGAAAAATACTTTTCACAGTCACTGTCTTACAGCTGAACAGCAGAAAAACCAACAAGTAGCACCTAGAGGTTAGCAAATATTTTAGGAAATGCCTTTTATGTTGAACAGTCAGGTTTTACTGGCTTGAGCTGCGTTATAGGCCGTGGCATCTCAGGGATTTTGCCAAAGGATTGTTTGTCTCATTCGTGTTGCACAAATATGGAAGAAGCCTGTTTGTCTGGAAGCACCAGGGGCTGATTCTGAAGGATGCTTGCTGCTTAATTGGTTTCCTTGTATTCTGATGCATCATTATTCCCTCATACCCCAATAGGCTTTGATGCCCCACTTACTCTAATTGTGAAGTACCACAGGCACTGCATAAATAAAAATAAATATCCAAAGGCAGTTTGTAAATACGTCCCTACCCTTAGAGGTCTGCACAGGATTTAGGTGTCTTGGAATTCTCAGGCAAAGCGTAGTTAGAAATCCTGCTCTCAGCTGAACAGTTGGGCTGTTTTATGATAAAATATTTCTGTGAATCAAAAAATATTATGTTGTTGCAACACAAACCTATGCAATACTGAGAAATGCAACTAAGATTTCTTTCTATCCTTTTTTTTTTTTAATGGACAGGCAAAGTCTAAGCAATGGCTCTGCTTAGAGCCATAAACATAATTCCTCCTTTGCAAACACGTGTCTAACAGGGACATCACACTTCAGGAACATGTAAAGAAAATTTACATTTTGTTTCTTTATTTCCTTTTCAAATTGTTTCTTTTACCATGTGGCAGCAGGTTTGATGATAGCAAGGCATATGTGTTCTGGAGAGCAAGCTTAATTAGCTTCTGAAATTATGTCCCCTTCGTAGCTACTTTCTGTCTTTCTTTTTTTGATGCTGGGAGAAGAAAGATTCTGCCCTTAGTGCCCACCGAAGAATGCCAGCAGGAAAAGAGAAGGTTTTTATTAACAAGGGCTTTTTGTGGAACATAACTCGCTCAGACTCCAGACATCTGCTACGGAGTACAAGTGAAGAGGGGTTCGTGCACTGTGACTGAGTTCCCCCATTTTTGGAAGGAAAGTTTGCAAACCCCCATGGATTTTATATTTGAGTAGGTTACTGTGTTAGAACAAAAATGTGTTTAAGGAGTAGGAAAAAAATGTGTTTAAGGAGTGGGAAAGGACCCTGCTGAGGAGGATGAGTGGATGGTGGCCTTCACTTCTTCACTGGTTCCTCCTCTGTTTCCCTGCCTGACTGCTTTGGTTCAGGGGAGGGGGGGTTTGCTTGTTGGCTTGTGTGATGTGGGGCTCATTTCTGCAAGAGCCTGAGAAGGTTCGGTGCTGAAGAAGTGCCCAAAGTAGGCTCAGAATGTGTGCACTGGATCTTGCTGGCAATTAAATAAACCCAGGAGTGGGACTGAGACACTCTGCCTGTCTCTGTATCTTTGTCTTTTACTTAACATGAAGTCTTGGTTCAGGTCCCATTTGTCTCTGTCGCTCCTCTAAAGAATTGCTTTGCCACATCCGAGGGCTTTAACCATTTCTGATGAGCAAACTCACTGAATTTTTACGTTGGTGGAGTGATTTTTTTGTTACAGGACATATTACTATAGGAAATACGCTGCACTTGGCTCTCATCACAGATATTCATAAATTGAACCTTGGGTTGAAGATTTTGTGAGAGTGATGGTTAATAAATGAGAGGATTATTATTAACCTAGCAGGTGAATTTGGCTGTGTGTAGTGTCTGACCTGAGGATTCACAGTTTCCTCTTATGCAGGCTTAGTGCTGTGCATCTCATTTTAAGGATGATTTTTCTACCTTCTATATTTACATCCCTTCATCAGTACGAATTTCGCTGGGCAGAAACAGTTTGTGGCATGGTACCAAACACGTGTGAGGTGTGTGAGAGTGTGGCATTCCTCCTCCTGTTCCAAGTACACGCTTCCTGCAGCCCAGAATCTGTAATTTAGCAGAGGAAATTGCTGGCCGGTGGGATTATTGCTTCATGTGCTTCCAGGAGTAAAACCAAAGGGTGAGAAAGAAGGGGCTGAAAATTTAAACTGCCTCCCATTTGCTTGGAGATGAGAGGGAGGACAAAGGGAGAAGTAAACCCTTAAGTTCGTATTTTAAGTGATGCCTCCTTGCCACTCCTACATGGGTTTCTATGGAAACAGAAGCAGAAACTGGGCCATCGGCAGCCAAGAATCCATTTACACTTTAAATTTACTGCTTGAGCAGCCATGCAGTTTTCTTGTCCAAATTAAATCATAATGGAGTAACACATGCTAAGTAAATTGGGGGGAAGTTGAAAACACCAAATATTAAATATCTTCCATGGATGTGGCAAAAGCCCCTCCACCTTTTTTTCTGAAAGACCATCAAGTGACAGGTCAGATTATATTTTATAAAGAAGCTACTTTCTTGTGGCTTTACAAATAAGCATTGGAAGTCTATTAAGCAGGTAATTATGTTGTCTCCTTTAATTAGCGATGTGGTTAACTCTGTTAGGCAGTGTGGCTGTTTCAGTGCTTGGGATGCAGAACAAAACCAAGCTGCACTTTCCTTACTGCTCATCCTCTAATGAATTCCGTGGTGAGATTCTCAGGCACTAACACGGCTCGTGGATGTTGGACAGTCACAACTGATATTTATTTAGTCCTGATTAGAAGATAAGGCCAGCTTAGATGGGGTGCTGAGCAACCTGGTCTGGTGGGTGACATCCCTGCCCGGGCTGGGGGTTTGGGACTCGGTGATCTTGAAGGGCCCTTCCAACTTAAATCATTCTGGGATTCTGTTATAAAAATGCTTCTACTGCTTGGGATAAAACTGTTGTCAGATACCTGCCACTATTAGAAACTTTGCTCAAGTTATTAAGCACTTGCTGAAGCTGTTTGAGTTGATGTCCTAGTTGGTTTTCCTCTTTTTGTTGATTTTTTTTTTTTTTTAATTCTGGTGAGCTTTGATGAGAAAAATGATAGTGCTCCTGTGCCTTTGAGCAAGAAGTTGTCTTTTGAAAACATACCGAAATTATGTGCTGTGTTTGGTTCTGTTTGTCAGTTCTCTAACTGCGCTCGTTCCCTCGGGTGACTTTCTGAAATCTGGTGGAAATCCCAGACCTTTTTCTCCAGTGCTAATGAAGCTGGATGGTGGGCACACCTGGAGGGAGGGAGCAGGCTTGGCTGAACCATGGCCTCATGAACAGCCATGGAGGAGGGACAGGAGCTGGAGAGAAACAGGGATAACCCAGGGACCACACCTGTGTGGAGGGAAGAGTTAAGGAAGGAGAGAGGCTGAACTAGGGGAAGGAATAGGAAGAATGGGTAAAGAGAAATGGGATGCATCGTGAGGGGTAGAGCAGGTGAAATGCCCAAATAGCAAAGAAAAAGGAATGGGGGATGAGTAGAAGGGAAATGGGACTGAGGATAAACTGGGAAGACTGGGACTGGCAGAAGATGGAGGCTAAGCCTGTGCTAAAATGTCTGAGGAATGGAGAACTGGCAAGGAATATGATGCTAGAATGAGGAGGTGCCTGGGTGAAGGTTTGGTATGAAGTATCTTCAGAGGCTGAAATGGCAGCTAAGAGAAGTGCCAGAGAGCAGTTTCATCTGTGCTTGGGAACTCTCCCAGCCTTCTGCCACGTTTTCCCTGGGGGCTGGACCAAGTGAGAGCTCCAGTCCCTGCGGGGCTCTTCCCTCAGCCCTCTGACAGGGCTTCTAAAAGGGTGCCATGGATTTCCTGCATGGGCCTCAACATTATGGCGAAGTACAAGAATTTGTTTTGCCTTTGTGAACCTCATTTCCATTCATATTTAATTTTTTTTTATTTTTTTCCCGAGCAGTTGGTGGCTTTTGGGTCTCGCTGACACCAGCGGAATATGCCAGTCATGAAGGTAGCGAGTGCTGGCAGGCAGAGCAACTGTTTTGACAGACCAGGAGATGTGCAAAGAAAGTGTTCCTCCATTTTCTCCTGTTCCTGGTCAGGGATAAACACTTGCATGGCACAGGGAGATTCCACTGTGTGGGAATTCCAGAGCTGCTGCTGCTGCTGTGTTTGGTTGTGGAGCACATGGAAGAGTCCTGCTCTTACAAAAAATGAGAGGGAAAAGCCAGAAGCACGTGGTTTGTGGAAGGAAAGAAAGACCAATCCACAGAGATGAGAAGAGGGAACTGATTAAATATGTCCAGCATCAGAGCCACAGCGAGTTAGAAATGTTTGGAGGGATGAAATGGGAGGATCACTTTACAGGCTTAGAGCCACCTGAGAGATCTGAGTCAGTGGGGGCTCATGGCAAGGGTAGATAGATTTGTTAGGAGAAAATCTATATAACAGTGTTGACAGCTAAAGGAGGCAATACAAGCCCGTGTTTGAGGAATAGAAAAGAGACAATTTATTGTTATTACTGCTGGAGCGAGTGGTACAGCCAGAGTCTTGCTGAAACAGATATGACACGGGGTGAAAAATGCTCCAAGCCATTGCAGCTTAGGTGAACTTCAGCGGGATTCCTCTGGAGAAATAACTCAGAGTCATGAAATGGTTTTGAATGTAGTTTTAAAAGAATGATGGCACTAGGACAGGCTTGGGATGTTTTATTTTCTTGAGGAAGAGATGGCAGCTTTCTGTGGGGACTGAATATTGCCCAGATACCTGCAGGACTATCAGCCATCAAAATTAAAAGAGCGAAGCACAGTTAAAATTAGAAAGGAGGCTGCGGAGATCTGTAGGATTTGGGGGGAAATTTTAAAAAAAAAAAGTTCATTCCTGTTGATATTCGGGGTGCATATAACACATTCACACCTCTCCCAACATGTAGCATCCCTTCTTCTTTGAGTCTGGAGAGAAAAAGGAGTGCTCTGTGCCAGCTCTCCGTAGGGTTCACGTGGTGCCTGTGGGTGATCAGGTGCCTGCTGAAAATGAGCCTGGCAGCCAAGCACAGAGCTGGTAAACAGCATTTGTGGTGCTCGGATTTCTCAGGAGTCGGAGGATAGGCCAGCAGGAAAGAAGAGTAGTGAACGTGACATCTGTACGCAGAAAGAGAAAATGTGAGGCAGCTGCTGGTTTTCTGATGGTCAAATCTGTGGGAAGTTTTAACCCAGAATTTAAAAAATGACAGGTGGGAATCTGAGAGTGAATGGGAAGCTAATGGGAACTGGTATAAATGGATTTCTTTTTTTTTCATGCTGGTTTGGGAAGACTGATGGCAGAGATTAGCTGGTTTTTTAAACAAGATTAGTGCAGGAGAGTCAATCTGTTTGGTTTTAAACAAAACATCACTTTAGCATTCCACGGGAAATTATTGTTGAAGGTGGAAAAAAATTGGATAGGAAGATGGCTAAGGGGTCAACTACAAGCAGCTGTGAACAAAATACAGTTTTCAGGACGGCTAGAGATTAATGATTTTGTGCCATGATTAGAAGATATTACTAGATGTTTGCTCATTAAATTTTGGCTAACATGAAATTGAGAGAGTTTTGCTCAGATGGAGAAAAACTCATCATGCAGGGCAAATACAAAGGAATTGCCAGCTGCATAGGTGGATGTGGAAAGGTTTCAGGGCAGTGGTCAAAGCTGTGCCCCAGTGATGAGAATTACAAGCTGGGGGTGGTGGGGAGGTGTTGGAGCTGGAGATACCGGGCTGTGAGAGGAGGCTGCAGCTGCAGAACCTGGGAAGCAGCAATTCCACATGATAACAGCTCAGCTTCTGCCCTGCCTCATGCCCTCTTTTCCCCAGTCTGGATTCTGAGAAAAGGCCTCCGAGTTGCTTGGTCTGTGCTATAAAAGAACTTTTTTCTTTCTTTTTTTTTTTCGTTTTTTGGAAAATATGCTTTCAGTTTAAGCAACACTAAACCCACAAGTCCTCAGAGCACTGCTGTGCCCCTGAAAGGGCTTTTAGGTCCATCCTGCTGCCAGCGGGGGCCTCCCCGCAGTCTAGAACTCACTAACAGACATATTTCACTTCTGTCATCATCTATTTACCTATCAGCAATAAAAATAGAGATTTTTCAGGTATGTTCCCTTTTCGTTTAGAAGCTCAGCTGCCATGAAATGCAAAATGTGGGCAGAAGGACCTGTGCAGTGAAGCCCAGGTCTCCTTTTGTCAGTGCTGAACGTCCTCTGTTGCCGCAGATGAAAATTTCCCCGCTCTCAGGCTGGGAATTCACTTTCCCTGCTTTTAGGTTCCTCTTGGAATTTCAGCAAGCTCAAGCTCTGACCGAGAGTGATTGTCTGCTCCGGTGCTTCGCCTCTCTGCTGCTCAGCCTGTGTGATTTCCACCGGGGCAGTGTGGGACACCGCACTTGCTTTCGAGGCACTCGGAGGGGTGACTGGTTCCTCCTCTTCTGTCGGCTCCTTAACCAGGTCCTGCTGCACGGCTTCACCCCGCGCTTTAATAGTCTTGTGCGCAGAGCTTGTCAAAAGGCTTTTAAAGTCTGAGTAAACTGTCAGGGACGTTGGGCCGTCCCCATTTCACTCTCCTCACGCGCTCCAGGGTTGGAGTAGACGCACGCTGGGGTTTTTCTTTCCCGAGGATGCGGCCGCGCATCGAAGGATGGATTTATCCTTAATTATTTTAATCAGTTTTCTGGTCCCAGGTGAACCAGAGGGGACTGAGTGCTGAGGGTGGAGACAAATACTTTTAAGTGGGAAACAGCCCTGGAGTGGGGCAGGATTTTAATCCGTGTATATCTTTATTATCTTTATTCCTGCACATTTCAAAAGACTTTCACTTGTTGCTCCCCTGGCTGGAAATGCTCTACACTGTATACACTGGGATTGAGGAAATACAGACCATACAAATGTATTCCTGGTGTTCCAAACAGCTTCTGATCCTCATCTTTGCCTCTCAGCAGAAAAAAATAAAATGTATCTCTTTATGTTTATAGCTGGTTTTGGTGTTTTGGGTTTTGTTTTTTTTTTTTTAAGGAAAAAATAAACACAATTCTATGAACATAAGACACAGGAATGCATTAATTTGATTCCATCTGCTGACTAATTTTTGTGAATTTAATTGCACCCCGGTTCTTCCCAACACATGAAGACATATGTTCCTAAACTAATTGAATATAGCTTCTGGTCTTGGCAGTGGTCCAGTACACTGTTGAATCAACAACAAAATTAAGAATTATTTCAGTTGTAGCATGTTAAATGATCTCTTCACCATTTTCAATTTGGAAAATCCTGTGAGAAAATGAAATATAGGCTCATGAAAAGCTGGCTAAATATCCCAAATTAGATTCTAGTTGCCAAGAAGCTTTCTGATTGAAATGGTATTTTTTTTGCCATTTGTGTGTTTTGGCTGTAAATTTTATATTGCAGATCCTTTCAGGTGCTTTTGGAGGTTGATAAATGTAGCTGCTGTGGCCTTTAATTCCTTCCTTGCATTTCTAAATGAAAAATATTTACTTGTTGTGAGACTTCTTATCTGTGAGATTATCAAGCTGGTTATCAAAACGTGCTGAACATCTGCTTCCAAACCCAGAACTTGATAAAATCTACCAGCTCAAGGATATCCTATACATACAGAAGACTTCCTTTTCCTTTTTTTTTCTCCAGTATTCACCTCCTCACTCCTTCAGGCGATCAGCTGAGTTTTGTGGCTGTTGACTCTTCCAGGACCTGTGCAGTCTGATAAGACTGACAGCGGCCTGACTTGCCTGTAGTAAACCAGGAAGATGCAGAGCAGGAATTTGAAAGCTCCCTGATCTTTCCCAGCAGGTTAATTACGGTCCCTGTGCAATTACAGGCGTGTGGGATCAGCAGCAGAGGCTGAGCCCAAACTAGCCCGCGTGCTTGCTGCTGCTGTGTCAAGGAATTTCAGTAATCTGTCACAGAACCGCATTATGCAGATGCAAGTGTGTTATTGAAAGGGAAGAAATAGAAGTAATTGCTTCCTGCCTCTGAGAGGGGATGCACGTTTGAAAGTCGAGGCACATGTGCTGGCTTGTGTGGTGAAGTTGCAGGAATTTTATTCAGTCAGTGCCACTGCCTTCTCCGAGCTCAAAGCTGGAGAAGTGCAACCCAATGCTTTGCATATCGTGAAACTGAAAAATCATATGAATGCAGCTGAGCTTTTTTACTGTGTGCTGAACCTCAGCCCAGTGTTAAGTTAGCTTGAATAAACATATAAAATCCAGCTATTAAATATTGGTATTTAAAGGCCGGGAGGTGCTTTTAGTGCTTGGTCACTTCACAGGGTTGGTGAAGCTACAAAAATGTCCTGTGTGATATTTATCTGCCTAAATGCTTATGGACTGGGTTGTTTTCAGAACAGTTTTAAATAATTCATCAGGTCTATCTTTTGCTTATGAGTTAATAATCCTTCCCTGCACAGAATCACAATGCACATTAAAAAATTTCCTTCTGGAGGCAGGAAAAAATGCCTTAAAACTGCAACACCCCTGACAGGACACGCTGGAACTCATCTGTGCCCTTTTACTTGCAGTTAATAGGCACAGAACTGTGGTTCAGTGCTGGGTTAATGGTTGGATTCCATCATCTTAGAGGGCTTTTCCAACCTAAATGATTCTGGGATTCTGGTGAACCTTCTGTGAAGCCCACTTCTGCTACTCACTGATTTAATTACCTTGCTTGAGGAGTATTGCTAATTCCTGATATTACTAACTCCACGGTGACAGTTTCCAACCCAAAAGGTGAGAAAGGATTGCAGACTTTGTTGTGGATGTCAGGGAGGTACCCAGTCGTGCTCTCTTGCCCCAAGGAAGGGTGAAACTGTACCTAATGAAACAACTTGGCATGAAAATGAACTGAAAGCCTTGAAGTAGGGCTTGAAGCTCAGGCTCTGAGGTGTGTGGATGGGTTCACACACTGGAAATAATATATAGAATATAACTTCAAAGTAGCATCTCTGAGGGAAGAGGGAGGAAGGAAGAGTAATATACTAATCATTCTCTTTATTTGAAAGTTAAAAGGATGCTAAAGCAGAAATTGCAGTGTTCACTGCATGCTGTTAAATGACAAATAACCTCTTCCATGTCCCAACTCTTCCTTCATAACCAACCTTTCCTTTCTCCTCCCGTTAGAAGGGTGGATGTAATTCACACGTTACATGAGTAGAAGCAAAAGTATGTGACAGGCAAAATACTGAATGCAGGGTCCCCTTTTTAACACAGCTTCAGCTTTATGGGAGTTTGCACAGATTTTTATTTTTCCTCAAGTCTGAGCAAGAGGAAGGTACAACAGGAGGGGACGTGAGCACATTTATTCCCACCTCTTTTAGATGAGACCTTAAAGGAATCCTCTCTTAGGTATCTGTGATACAGTGGTCATCAAATCTCCCAAAAAATCAGGCTTGAAGGTGTCTCGCTGCCCTGTCTGGGATAAACTTGCAGAGGGAAGGCTGAGAAGGAGCCTTTTCCTTCTCAGTGCTGTGTGTTTAAGCCCAGCAGTTGCAGTAAAACTCAGTGCTGCAGGTTTGAATGCTCTGCCTCAAAACAGGGAGTTTTAAAAGCAGATCTTTGTAATTTGCAGGGTCCATTTTGCAGCACCAGCACAGCCAAGTGGTTGAGTTCACGGGAGGCAATTGGCACGAGTGCTGTCTGTGTACAGATGCTGTCCCTGAGTGCTTTCAGCCAAGATCATTTCCAAATTAAAAGGGAATTTTAGAATTTTAGCTGAAAAGCACCTGCATGCTGCTTCTTGAATCAGCAGCAGCTGCAAGCTCTTTGTGCTCTGTTTCCCTGCATCTGGCCTGGCCTGGTACTGCTCTACATGTTGATTCATTCAGCCACTCATAATAACAATAAATAATGTGCATTTGAAGTGCTATGTGAATGTTTTTCCTTTCTATCTGAAGAAATGTGACCTTTCTCTGCCACACTGATACCACCACTTACCTCTCTTGTCACGTTCTATGATAGCTCTCCACTGTTACGATTTAGAAATGCTTTATCTTGGTTTTCCAGCAGCTTAAAAACTGTCCTAGTTGTGCAAGAGGAGTGTTAAACCCGGAGCTGGTTGTATCCTTTCTATTAAATATGGGATAAAACCAATCCAGCTCCAGAAGGCAGAATTTGTAGAGATCACTTTGATATTTTTCCTCTCGTTGGTGAATTTTAAAACTCCGGTGTCTTATCAATGCAAGCAGATTACTCTGAGCAGAAGAGCATTGAGAACACAACAACTTTCCTTTGAAAGTCGTGCTGCTGCCGAGCCAGAACGGGAGTTCCAGGCTCGGATTCTGCGTGGCTGCTTCCCAGGCAGTGCCTGTTACCTGGCACTCCAGGGGCCAAGGTTTGCTGACAGTATTTATTTGGTCTCATCCGGTGCCTCGGGCTTGTTGATTTTAAACCACGATGCTTCAAATAGATTCGTGGATTAATTCTGTATCTCTAATGCACAAAAGAAATAGAGTCATGTGGGGGTTTTTTTTGCCCAGGTTGACTAGATAGATGGGAATTAGATAACCACAAAAAGAGGCCGTTGTCACTATGCCACAGCTCCTGTACTACATGGAAACTGTTTGGTTTTGCTTTGCATTTAAAGAAGAGCAGTATTTAAAATCTTGTCCAGCTGCAGAATGTTTATTAAGCATCTAAAGGTTTCTGCGTTGAATATGCATTAATAAGTCACAAGAATTAATAATTTACAGTAGAATACAGATAAAATGATTGGGCTTCTACTCGGCTGCATGCAAATTTAACTTAATTCATCCACACAAGCAAAATGAAAAGGAAAGAGGCTGCCAGACAAATCTTAAGAACTACACAGGGATTGGCTCCATCCATCTTTACTCTTTGAGGTTCTGGAGCAAAGAGATAAATGGGAAAAGCCACCAGGAAAAAATATGAAATTTTCTTGATTTGGGGGAAAGAAAGACAGGACTTTTTTAGAAAACACTTTTAAATAAATATTGCTGTTAGTTACAAGTGTACAGAGCATCTAATTGTCTGGGTACATTTTCCGTGCCAGGAAGTTAATGGAATTAAATGCATAACTAGATTTTGAACTGAACCAGATTTAATTTATGGCCATTAATATTAGAAAATTTAACTGTGCTAAAATGGCAACCTGAAAATCTAATCCTTTGAAGTAGAAATGCAATTCTGGAAAAACCAGTTAATGGAAGGTCTACATAGATAGGGCCAAGTGCTTAATATCATCTACAAATGTGCTATTTTTGGCCACTCTTTTGTAGGTACCTTTTGAATTTCTGGCCTCGAGACACTACTTAAACCCCTTTTCCATGCCCAGAACAGACCATCTTCCAGTTTTCTTTCTCAGTCACAGGTAATGAGCAGGAGAAAAATTCAGTAGCAATGCCCCCCAACCAATCTGAACTAATGTGGATTTTACCACCTACTTTTGAAGAGAAGTTTCTTTTGTTTGGTAACTCCGCTTTTAAAGTTGGGGTCAAATAGCTGACTAAGGATTTTTTGATGCTTAGAATTCCACGTAGTAGTAATAATAATAATAATAATAATAATAATAATAATAATAATAATAATAACACTTCACCTATGTAATCCAAACCAAATTTTCAGCTTGATTTTGAATATGTAACAATAGGTCCCAGATGTTTGTTTTACCAGCCCCTTCACAGGGAGAGATTCAGATAAAAAGTTGTGCTTCTGGGTGGTGAAAAAATCTGGCAGATTACAGAATACCGAGTATTTATATCATGACATTTTGCTAAAAAATTCTGTTGACACACACTGTGTCTCAGAGGTTCAGAAAAGTCTCCCCAAATCTTCACGTAGTTCCTACTCGCAGCAAGTAGCATTTTTACTGCCTGCTCTCCTGTGGGGAAAACGCTCATTAAAACTCCATTTAATTTGGTGTTAACATATGCCATTAGCTCCTCCACGTGTTTCGGGTGAGTCCTCCCCCACATCTGCATTCTTTCTCCCAGTTTTCCACCGTTCACTTTGCCTGTTCCCAGAGTCTCTCCTGGTGTGTTAATAAACGCCCGGCAGGACCATGGAGCGGTTCGTAGGTTCAGAGGAAATGGCAAAATGTGGGCACTGAAAAGTGGTTTTTTTGTGGCATTTGTCACACGGAGGCCTGGGAAAACAGCCTTCCATCACAGGAGTGCTCTGGTGAGCAAATCAGCTTGGAGAAAAAGACTCCAACTTTCAGGTCTCTGCACAGAAAGTCTCTTGCTCTTGCTTCCCATCTGAATTTTTAATGCCTGAGATTCCTCATGCAAAAAGAGAATCTGCTTTTTATTCAGGCTTACTGAGAATGCCTATAGAGTGGTTTTTTTTAATCTATACGCTTCCACTTCTTTGTTTTGTTTTTGTTTAAGCATCGATGTTGAAATTTACTTAATTTAGATCAAATTTTAGTTGAGTTTTACATTAGAATTATGATTTTACAAGTAAAGATTCAGATATTCCGAATGAGCAGTTTCGGTTTGCTCATAAAGCTCTTTTCCAACTTCCGTGATTCTGTGATTGTATGAACAAATAAAATGTCGTGTATGAGAGGTAAATGCATAGCCAGGGTTTGCTGGTAGGTGGAAAACATCTTTTCTTCATTACGAGTCCTGTGCCCTGCATCCCAAAC
The DNA here is from genome assembly GCA_013397725.1 of Rhagologus leucostigma. Classification (NCBI taxonomy): domain Eukaryota; kingdom Metazoa; phylum Chordata; class Aves; order Passeriformes; genus Rhagologus; species Rhagologus leucostigma. Next base: position 409,967 of record VZTD01002913.1, read on the forward strand.
GTGTTTTTCCACCTCCAACAATCTCCACCCGCTCTCCAAAGTGCAATTCAACTGCAGCAGTTTCTTCAGCGGGATACAGATTTCCCATTTCCATCTGTGTCCTACTTCAGCGGAGAAAGGATTTAGGATGCACCGTAGAAGACACTCTGTACAATGAGGAAGGGTGGAAAGGCTCATAAATAGTAGGTTGGCTTCATTCCTGCTGATATGGAACTGCTGTAAATTGAACTTTGTTTGCTCACACGCCTTGACTGGGGAGTTGTTGCCTGCTCTGGAGGGAAATGGTTGCCAGAGAAATTTGAAATAAATTGATTGTTCACCTAGTTGGTGTTTTTTTATTTTTAGCCTGGCTTCCTGCGGGACAAATTTTGCAGTCTCCATGTCTGCCTGCTCAGCCATTTATCAGTACCCAACCTCCTCCTCGGCTTTCAACACATTGGTTAATTTAATGCAAATGTGACAGAGCCAGAAGTCATTAGATCTAATCGTTAGTCATAAGATCTAGTCATTATATTTAAGTCATTAGTCATAAGATCATCATTCCTACAAATTTAATAAAAACTGGTGGTTGATTTGATGCTAGAGACCCAAAGCAGTCCTTTCTCTTGGGGGGAAAGATGGGCAGCAGCCCCTTGGCCTCTCTGTGTGCATCATTTTTGGGGCTGACCCGTGGTAATATTTTACTGAACATTGTTTCCTGCAACAGCCAAGATCCTTATTTTTCTTAGTGTTCTTATTGGTAAGAGTGGCACGTTTTCCAATTCCCTCTTGATACTCATCCTCACTATTCCTAATCACTGCTCCTAACAGGTTCCTCAGGGAATAAATGAACCCAAACTAACCAAGAAGTCCTTGCAAAATTTCAGTAGCAGCAACTGGCCTTGGAGTAAAATTTTCTTTCCCAGTGAGTCTGATTTTGGTTATTTGGTTGGGTTTTATTTCTTGCCCTGGCAAAAAAAAAAAAAAAAAAAGATAATCAAGTGAATAAAGCTCTGAAAAGAAAGCAAATTTTGGTTTTCTCGATATAATACAACCAGGTGCTTCTAGGCAGACATGACAGTGAGGTTCATCACTGCCCTAATTATCTTTTCACCTGTCAGCTTCTGCTGGCTCTGGCTGTCAATACTGTGAGGTAATCAATGCAGTTTATGTTTGCCCTTCTGTGCCATAATAGTCTGTGATAAACCACAATGAGTGTATAAATTTAAATAGCTGGAGTTCTAACCCAGCAAAAGAGAGAAGAGTAGTTTCTGATGGGTTTGGCTTTTTTTATTGTGTGTTGGCACACACTCAGAAAGTATTTGGGATCATAAAATGTTCAATTCCCTACTTAGCTTCACTGGAGGTATTCTTACAGATTATTTAGAAGCTCTTAGAAGAGAGCTCAGAAAAAAAAATAGTATTTTTTCAGGCCAAATCCTTAAGTCTGTATAGCTCCTTTGGGATATATGGGGTTTTCTATCAAGAAATGCCTGGTGACTCCTCCTGGATTATTCAGATGTGGCTTCTTTGCAGACCAGCTTTCTGTCCAAGTGGTTTTTCCCTGACTTTCTTTGTCTCTCTCCCACTTGTTCCAGCAAAGTGAGTAAGTCTGTGGGCTGACTGTCACTGCTTCACGAGCACCCTGTGCTTATAAATATAAATACCAGCCCTTTTTTGTTGTGCACCTTGCTTTAAAGCCACTGGTTTTGTCCCAGGACAAATAAACACAATCGGTGATGCCTTTTAAAAAGTTGTTATTCGAACTCCTTTTTGCTTCCTCCTTCCATCTTCTAGGGAATGTATCCTAACTGTGCCGTGTCGATTGCATGCACAGAGGAGAATTTTGCTAGGAATCAAATTCATCTTTAAAATTCTGCGTTCCTGACAGTGAGTACAGGGTGATTAGTGACAAGACAAAGTGGCTTTCTCCTCAGTTCATCCCTTTTAATGGTTCTTTGCCCAACTAAATCCGTGGATCCTGGGTTAATACCTGTCACTGAAAATGCAGGGATGGGATCCTGGCTCCGCAGAAGTCAGGGTGTGCCAGACAAAGTGAATTTGCAGGTTCATTAATTTTTCCATTTAGTGCACTAGATTTTTTGCTTGTTGTTAGGTATTTATGTGTTTATATTTAGACAATCAAACAAAGTCAATTCACAGCTTGTTTGTAACACACTGACCTCTTTATGCTCTCCGTCTGTCACAAATCCACGGAGTTATTAGCAGAAAATCAAAGCCTGAATTGACATTGAAGGAACTGAGATTGCTCCATGCATAGGCCAGCCGTGTCTTTCGGACACCTCAGGCAGCCTGACTGATTTATTTATTCTTTTAGTTCTTTTAGGCATGAAACAAGGGAACTTCTTATAGCCCTCAAAATGGACTGACTCTTGTCACGGAGCTCTGTGGGGGAAGAGGGAACTACATACGTGGAAATTAAGATCCCAGTTCTGTTCCAAGCCTCTGGAATATGAGCTGGGAATGATTTGTTCAGACCACCTGCAGTGTTAAACAATGAAATATATGTGGCTGATTTAATGAGCTATTGCTGTGTATCCTATAACAACAACATCACACATATGTCCTGCTTTTAGTGCAAAAATAAGTGGAAAATAAGAGGGTTTTTTAAATGTGCTTTCTGGAAGGCAATGATTTGTTATAAACTTGAACAAAGCTTATAAATCATATAAAACACACGCTTTTGGGATCAGATTTATTCCCTTTTTCAGCGTTGATCTGGCACAGCTCTTAATGAAAGGTATATCCACTTAACCCGGGGTTCAGCTTTGGCAGTAAGATGTGAGAAAGCATAACATTTGTAGCTTCTGTGAGCCTGGGAGACATAATGAACAGAAAACTGTAATTCTCCTGTTTGGAATCTTTGAGAGTCCTTTCAGGAGGCATCATGGTTTGTATCAGTTAGAGCCCATAAATGATCAAATAGAATGTTTTGGCTTTTTCTGTGAAATAACAAGAAAAGACATCTCATGCTTTCTTCCTGAGACAAAGTAAGCCCTTTTGGATTTGTTGTGAATTTCCGTGGATTACAGGGAATTTTCAGGTTAAATATTAACTTCATGAGAGGAGTTTGAATTACTCACGCTGTTCTATTCCTGGCACAACATGTTTCCCATGCAGGCATGGTCAAATAATGAGATAATCAAAGGTGCTTTGCTTGTACTGAAATTCAGCTTTAGGCTCACATCGTTCCTTCACTGAGCTGTGATAACCTGAATCCTGGGTTTCATTTGTGCCCCTGTTTGGGGATTCTGACTAAGCCAACCACAGGATATTTTCTCTTTTTGTGAAGGTGAGCCCTTTGAGACATCGTGTGGCCCCGAGCTTAAAAGCAATCCCACTGTCAGCCTGAAAGCCAGGCAGGGCGTTCAGTGAGAGACGACAGGTCGGTGTTTGAGGGGAGTCTGAGCAACAGCTTCAATCGTTCCACTGAAAGGGAAAACTGGGGGCAAAAAAGCTGAATTCAAGTGAAAATTAGATCGATTTTTCTGGGGGTTGAACTGTCCATGTTCTGTGTGGGTTTTTTCTGATGGGGCAGGAGAGATTTCCCTCCTGTAAGGGCAATGCAGACCTAACAGGAAGAGCAGCAGAGTTTTTAACAGGGCTGAACCCTGGGTGATCATCAAGTGTGCATTCAACAGGTGCCAGTGCAGCAGCTGACACATACTGGAATTTCATAATGCAGTGTATGGTGTGGAGGACTGTCACATGATTCACTGCTAACTTACATTTTATGGGGAGTATTCAGACTGTTTCTTCAATCCCAGATTTGTGGCATAAAAGGCACAGGAAAGAAGATCCCAACCTGTTTGTCCGAGTAATTAAAGGGGCAGTGGAAACTGTGTTGGTACTCAAGGGATGAAATTAATTATTCATATTAGCAGAGCCTCAAAGCAGGAATGATTGCTGCTCTCCTAAGTGGATGTGATGGAGACAACAGGGATAAATTGTTAACTGCCTGCGTGGGCTGCAGAATGATGTGGTTTGTGTAGTGATTGTCATAGAGATGCGGGGCTGAGCTGGAGAAGGAGAGAGCAGCAGAAGAGATGAAACAGAACATAAAATATTATCTTGCTATTGAGCAACATTCAATTGTTCAGTGTCGCTGGAGCTGTAAATAAACAAGTTTATTGTTGTACTCTGCTTTTGCGTCCAGTGTTAGAGAACAGAACTGTGAGAAGGTCTTAACAGTGCTACACAAAGTTGTTTGGAGCACGAAATTGGCACAGAGGTGGGGTTTTTTCCATCTCTTAGCGTGTGAAATATTAGGCCTTAACTGCACTTCTGAAAACATTAACAGCAGCACACAAGAACAGAAACCTCTTTGTTTTTTCTTGGGGTCTTGATATGTTTATAAAAATTGAATCCCATTGTTTTACTCCGGGTGCTTAACTTGGATGGGCCTAAAATATATTTTGAGCCTGTAAGCAGGAGGTGCAGTCTGATGAGTTTAATCCCAATCATGAACTGCCTCTCCCAACTTATTTCTAATTGAGCCACCGATGATGGTACATCCTCGATGGGCTCCTCTGGCTTGGTCCAGGCAAGAGTCCTGCAGCAGAGGAGTAACCCCTGGATAAGCCAGTCAGGGCAGTAGCTGGAGTATGAGGTGGCAGTACTGGTGCTGGAAAAAAGTAGACTGCAACAGGAGTTTTAATCAATAGATAGTGGAGGTGATGGAATATTTGTATTGAATACTTCTAGAAAAGAAATTTTATTTCTTGGTATTGGTACGAATTGGAACACTGAGTGTTCTCTCTTCTCAAGGAAAACTCTGGCTGGGATGGATAGTGGGGCTTTTCCTCTTTTCCATACCTGACTAACTCATTTTTGCAGGGCTTTTTTAATGGCTTGTATCTCTATGATTTTACTGAAGCAAAATAAAAATTATTTTACTACAAATCCCAGAATCACAAAATATACTAAATTGGAAAGGACCCATCAGGGTCATGGAGGGCAGCTGAAATGTGTGTTGTGCTGAAGAATTCACCTTTTCTGAGGTGAAAAATAACTCTAGAAAAGACCACATGTTTGCCATGAGAGAGTGATTGCCATCGCTCCCTTTCTTAAATTATATTTCAAGTGCTCTTCAGACTGTTTGGTGATTTCAGGAATAATAAAGATACTGAAATTTATGTGAACTGTTCCATGATTACAGCAGAGGAGTTGAAATGCTCGCTGATGTTCTGTGGCATTTTTATCTCTGATTTTAAGGAAGTCCCCTTGATTCCCTCCTAATGACCCAACACTCCTGAATGAGAGCAGGCTCTGCAGATCGAGAGCTCTGGGAACCGGGGGGAAATGTTTAACCTGGCGGTGCTGTTGCCAGAGAGCTGGAGTTCAGCGCTTGGCAGGAAATGAGACCGGGATATTTTTCATTTGTTCCAGACATCAGATGGTTTTTCAAGCATTTGACATATTCTGGGGGATTAAAGAACCCTCAGTTATCAGACACAGTCATGTCAACGTGAAATGAAATACTCTGAATTCTGTTTTACAGATACCATGGTGCCAGCAATAGGAATATCAATTGCTTTTAGTATAGAGGGAATTTGGGAAGGAAAATAGGACCCCAAGTATTTTATCACATTACCGTGGTGCTTTCCAGCTCCAATGGGCAAGAGAACTCCATAAAAAATGGACTTATATTATCTTATGTTTTCTTCCAACTAAAATTAAGATGTATTGAAGTCATCATAGATATAGATAATAATAGGAATGATGAAAACTCCATGTATCTAAAGTAAATATATCCATATTTACTGCTGGAAACTGATTTTGTGCATCAAGCCTTTTGGAATTAGACTGATCTCTGTTTAAGTGAATCTACCAGGCTCTAGGGCTCAGATAAATTAATGTTATATGCAGCAGCTGTGGGAAAGGAAGAATACAGTGATCTGTAGCACTTTGCATGGAATATTAAATTTAGACACTTGGGAGAGCTGACCTCAAAGGAGAAACTCCCCTTTAGATCCTGTGGATTTATATATAAGCAAATTTTAAGTATAGGCTCTCCTAGAACTATCCCGCTAAGGTGATGAATAGAGGAATCATTAAATTTAGGAGACAAAGTCACAGTCCTTAAAATAGATTGCCCGTCTCAAAAACTAAAAGGGCTTTGGTCATTCTGTCTGGATTTGCCTTTCTAGAGAGCAGGCAATGTTTCAATCACTGTTTAAATCAGCTAAGGGAAAAGCTGTCCATGGGTGATGGAGGGATTGACAGCACAGGCTGTTATAACCCATTTCCCAAATTTACCTGTAGTGATGCCAATAGAAATTTATGGCACACTATTCTGTGTCCCAGAAGTTTTTCTATAGCTGTGGATTTTATAAGTTATTGCTGAGTTCCTGCCATGATGTCACTAAATCACTGCTTTGCAGCTCCCCGCTATTTTACCTTGACCTTAATCTTGGCAAAAATCTAATTTATTCCATTTAATAAATGAATGCAGTTTGAAATGCGTCCATTACACCAGGGTTCAAGAAACCAATGCTGTGTGTCCCTCTGCTTCACATGGACTTCAAGCTACTTTCGCTTTGGTTCTAAAGATCAATGTCTTGTGAGCAACAGTATTAATTTAATAATATTCAGGCAAAAAAATCAATAATGAAAGATGTCATTGCTGCTTGAATCCCCTCCATTTCAGTGTCTCTTTTCTACATTTCAGTGTCTCTTTTTTATACCCATGTTCTCTGCTGGTGTTTACTCTTTGCTTTATTACCATCTCTAAAATAATTCACGTTCTGCAGTTACAGAATAATGTTCAGTTTTGCCTTTGTCATTTGGATTGAATCCTCACTTGGGAAGATGCAATCAGCTTCCCACTGCAAACTGAATGTGTCTTTCGTCTTTTTCTTCAAGAAATTCTGTGTGCCATCAATATTTTTGTCCTGATAACTCTGTTCTTTCTTTCACGTCCAACCAACACCTTTGTTTTTCACCTCCGAATATTCAGAAATCTTTTCTCCTTTATCTTGACTTTCCTGTTTTCTAGCCCGTGACTCATATCCAGAATGAACAGTTCTTGCTTTACATTCTTTTCAGAGGTTATCTGTCTCTTTGTCTTCCATCTCTGCGATAAATTCCTGTGGCCAGATCTCTGCTGGCCCTTGGGCAGCAGCACAGCACAGCCCTGCTCTTCAGGGCCTGCTGAACACAGCTGAATTCCTTGGGTCACTTTAGAGCTTTCCTACCTCTGCCTATGCATTTCTGCTTTGTTCCCTAAGCAACCTTCAGCTTTTCTCGGTTCTTTGAGTATTTTGCACTCGTGACCATCTGTATTTTTGCATTCTGTCTCTTACGCTGCCCTTTCCCTTGTGCTGAGTGACCTCTGTTTTCTCTCTCAGATCTGCTGCTTTCAGCATTTGTGTGTTGCCAGTGTCAGGTGGGGCTCCTTCCTTGGACTTCTCTTAGTTCAGAAGTAGCTTTTGGGTGGAAAATTGAGTTTTTTCCTTGCCAGTGCGCTGAAAAATGGCCTAAGGAGGTTCTTCTGCAGAAGCCAACACACCTAAATGACTGAACTCCACATTTTGAGGAAAACAGAGAGAGCATTTGTGCTGTGCTAACGTTTGGACTCAACAATCTTGAGGTCTTTTCCAACTCAAATGATTCCATGATTCTCCAAGTCTTCTTGTAACACTTCTTGGATAATGGCAGTTTATTTTAAAGTCTGTGTTATCAAAGAAACATTCTGGCTCGTGTGAGGGCTGATTTCAAACCCATGCACGGGGTGACAGAGGTTTATGCCATTAGCTATTTATGCATTTGAAAGGAAGCTTGGATGGGTTTATCCTTGTGGTCACGGGCTGTGGTTTCCCGGGAGATCATGGGGAATCATTGTGGTTCAGGGAATCAGCTGCTGGATTTTCCAGATTTTCCCTGGAAAATGCTAAATGGTGAGGAGTTTCAGTGTCTGACCCAGATCCTGACCATTACTGAAGGAAACTGCGGCGTGTGGTAACAAAGATGAGCATTTCCATTTTTCCGTGGTTTTGCTGCTTGGTCTGTTTGCTCTAATTAACAGGATTCTGCAGGGGATTATTTTGCTGATAGCAGTAGCTAATAACTGGTTGCTTAAGGCTTCAGTCATGCAGTTAGCATTTGTTTTCAGTACTAGTTTTAACTTCTTCCTGACTGCTAACAGAGCAAAGAATAATTAATGAATATTGCCACCGTCCCCTTGGAATGCTAATATATATTATAAATAGAGGTGGGAACCAGTTGAGCTTTAAGGTCCCTTCCAACCCAAGCCGTTCCATGATTCTGTGCTGCAGACATACGAATTCCATGGATTTACATCATATAAAAATTGGTGAAGTTTGGGGTCTTTTAGATATCAAAGAAGTGTTGAGCAAGCCAGGCTTGTTCTCTGTTTCTGAATTAAAATGCTTAATCAGAATGCACCAGCTGGATTCTTTGCTCTGCTGAAATACGATCAGTCTGCAAAATTCCATGCTGGAAGTGAACCCAGGGCTATTGGAGTGGCCACAAAATGGCCATACTGGTTTGGGATCCAACCCACAAAAACGCTGCTTTATTCAATGTTTTTCCACACACCTGCATCAGCATGAAGATAAATAAGTCATTGCCTGACGAAGTTTTTGTTCTTGGATTATTTTTAGCTCTTATTGACTCTTTCTTTCCATCATTCATTAATTTTAGATTAGTTAAAGAAAGAGGATTAGCAAACTTCAGCTCACAAGAGAATGATCAGCTTCTAATGACTACCTAACATATTGATAACAATGTGAGTTTTCTTACTCAAAAAATAATTACAATCCAGGTCTGTATGCTGAAATTATTGTGTATTCAGGAAGCTTAAAATTCACATTTTGGTGCTTGCACAGGAGGGCTCCCTTCGTGCAAATCCTGCTGTTATTTGCACTTCTGTCAATTTATTCAGCAGAATATCTCTGACTTTATTTATTAACATGGGAAAGTTCCAATTTTTTATCCCTTCCCTAGCGGAGTTTAGTAAATGCAGCATTACTGTGTCACTGTAGGCCAAGTAAATCTAGCTAGACTAGATTCTGTGGTTGCTTCTATTTTTAAGAATTCATTATCTGAAAAAAAACCCCAGGAAACCCCTTTTGATTATCATTTCATTAAAATTTTTATTTTCAAGGTATTAATAATGTCAAACAAGCTAATAAATTATTTACTTAGTATACTGCAAGAAACTGTGGAATAAATTCATTCTCTGACTTGATTCCCTGAATGAATTAGTCTCTAAAAACATTCTCCTGATGTTTTTTCTGACCTTGCTCCTTTCATGATGTACATAAAACCAGTAATCAACTGCCTGGTTTGAATACTGAACTGAATTAGGTGTCAGATATTTGAAAACAGTTATAGGCAAATGCACATGCCTGTAATTGGCCATTTTAGATAGGTCAGGGGTCTTCCCATCCAAAAAGTTCTCAGCTGGACATTTTGTGGATTTCCATGAAAGTCTGGGCTCGCTTGTGCCTTTCAGAAAATCAAAGGTGTTGTGGGCCAAGGCACATTTTGCATAATCCTGGTCTCAAAAGTTTCCAGCTTGGTAAATGGAGAATTATCTGCAAAGAGGATTAAGTCATATTCTGGAAGAAGATGAAACAAAGCTGGAAATTATTTCCGTTTTTTCCTAAGTCAATACCACAGGGACTTCAGCCTTCTTTTAATCTGTTGTAAATGACACCTTCGCTTTCCAGTGGTGGAAGCTGATGGAGCCAAGTGGATGTGACGTGCTTTGCTGTAGCTGTTGTTTTTAATTTCTTATTAAAGCGTGGTTTAACAGAGCAAACTTGCTGTAGTGGGAAACAAAGACTGGTCTGTAATAATATTCAAGAAATGGGGTACGAATAAATACATGTTATTTGATAATCTGCAGACTTGCTTCGACACACTCGAACAGCGTTTCCGTATTCGTATTTCCTCCTAATGTGAGAGCAGTCAAAATCAGATCTCTGACACTTCTAGAAAATCTGTATTTCTATCCAGTTTTTCATATTCCTGCGCAGGACACTGACTGGATTAACAGACTTCAATTTTTTAATGTGCTTTGTCCCTCAAAACTTTTCATTGCTCCCGTAGGCAGAGGTTGCTGTACTTTTCCCCTCCTGATCCCTTCTGTGTACTGGGAAATAACTTGGGTTTCATGCCCACAATTTACAGATGAAGTATATCTGTATATATATCTTATGTATCTTATATATCTTGTATCTTATCTGTATATCTTAACGGCTGGATTTTCAAAAAATACACAGATTCTTGAAATTCAACATCAATAATAATTTTGGTATCCCCTCTAGCCTCTTCCGCTTCAGAGTCTGGGGAATTGAAAAAGAAATAACTTTAAAGAATTTTCAACGTTTTGCAGAAAATTCCTAGGGTGTTTTTTTTTTTTTTCCAAAAGGGGGGGCCAGATTTAGGAAGAAATTTAGATCACAGTTTAGAAAAAAAGTCAGATCACAAGGGTCTGAAAGTGACATAGGCAGAGGGGATATGGGGGTGACGTTATGGCCGAGTTATTCATGAAGTTATCGCGCTGCTGCGGATGAAAGGAGCACCATCATTCACATTACTAGGGCAGACAGGATCACCAGTTAAAATCAGGTCAGAAATAGCTGAAGGTTTTGATCAGATGATTCCATGTGATGCAGGGGAAGCAGGACAAGCAGGAAAAGGCTGATAAGTCCTTCTGGATCCACAGCAGGCTCACATCGGGGAGGTGCATCCTGGTCTTGGACACTTCCAGGGATCCAGGGGCAGCCCCAGCTTCTCTGGGCAGCCTGTGCCAGGGCCTCCCCACCCTCACAGGGAAGGATTTCTTCCCAATATCCCATCTAAACCCACTCGATGTCAGCTTGAAACCACTCCCCCTTGTCCTGGCATCTTGAGATGCTCTTCTGGAATGGATGATCTCTCACATGTTTTTCATCTTTCAGAGCCACAGACTTCACAAAATTCCGAACAAATGCTTCAGAGGATAGGTATTTTTATTATTTTTTCATGGATTATATACATTCTGTTAGTTCTTTGGCTCCAAAGGCTTCTAATATGGATAAAAATTGTCCAGATGCTGCAGAGCTAAATGTTAAAAATGGATTATAGATCATCTGTGCCTTCCTCAAAGGCCAATGTAAAATGTCAGAGCCTTTTATCACTGGGTCAGTGATAAGGCAAAAAAATATTAAGTTTAGGAAATGTTTTGATGGAAGTTGTCTTCTTTGGTTTATCAGTTACAGGGACTGTGGAGAAAAGGATGTATCTGAGGAAAGATCTGCTAAAAAATCATTACTAAGGAAAGAAAATATTCCAATTTCTACCACTTGTTTGTTGTTCTCAGAGGGGTATAAGACTTTGGTGTTCCTTTCCATATTTTTCACTTGACTTCCATCTGTTCTTCCAGAGAAGAGCTGGAAAAGAGGTCAAATAGCACCAGCGAAATTTTAGATGACAATAGGAGGCAGAAATCTGCATTACAAATTTTGCTCTCTTTTTCTGCCATCTACCAATGAAATTTTTACTTATATTCCAACAAATTTGTGGGTTTTTTTCCTAAAGTGCAGCTTTCAGTTCATTTGCATGAGGAAGACTAGAGGTCCTTCTGTGCTCCATGTGGGGCTGTACATCAGGGGAAGCTCTTGACCTGATGGCTTATTCCTCCCAGATTTTTCAGCTCTTGCTGGTGTCCTCTGTTGAACAACTTGCCTCGTGATCTTCTCAAGCTCCACCTTCAAATGCAGTAGGATTTAAGCACAGTTCCTGAGGGAAGTGTTTCCAGGATCCCATTCATCTCTCCTTAGATGTTCTACGCAGCATTAATCTGACCCCACACCCAGGGAGGGAGTGAATGAACATTATTCATCGCAACCGTGTGTCGTGGCAGTACAAAAGTGCCCAGGATGGCAAAGCAGACAGTGCTACCCCAAAAGAATAAAGCAAAGAAAGCAAGCTGGAGAGGCCCTGATGGATTGTTCTGGCTCTTGGGGTGTTAGGAAATTTTTCCCTCCAAAAATGTTAGTGGGCCGTGTGTTTGCTCCTTTAAAGGTTAAGGATCACTGGAGCTCATGTTCTGACTAATGAAGTCTGCAGCTCTGAGCAAAACCAAGCCTCCAAAGTTGTGCCTGGTGTCACGAAAGTGAAGCTGTGTTTGGAATGTCATTTGTGTACAGATAATTATTTCAATGGAATGAGACAGTCCTGGAGTGCTGGATCCAGAGGAAGGAATTCAGAGCTGCTGCTGACTCCGAATGCTCACCACCACCCCTGCACACATCCTAAATTAACTCCCTTTCCCCCAGTTTTGGTTTTGCCTCTTACTTCTCCCTCCCTATTTTAAAAAGGTCTGAGCTGTCCAGGCCCTCAGAAATCTGAGTTTGAGGAATTAATGAACCCTTTAAGCATCCATCTGGGATACTGTGTGTGAAACATATGGTGTGCTGGGAGAGGAATTTGGGAAGGCAGGGCCGGGAAGACGATCCCCACTCCTTTCTGCCACGCAGGTGCCTTCCTGCCAGCAGACCTGCAGCCCTCCCTGCCAGCAGAGCCTGGTAGTGGTCTCCTGGAATATTGCCATTTGATCCAGGCTTATATAGTGGAAAGTTTCTAATAACCTATTAATTTACTGCACTGACTTAGTTCATTAACTCAGGAGAATAACGTTTTATATAAATATATGAAAACTTGGAATACTTTCTATATATGGGGGGAGGGTGAGCATGGTTTAAAGGCTACAAAGAAACTGCTCCTGCTGCCAGGACTACTCACTTTGTAATCTCAATGCCTCTCTTTGCCAGAAATAATTCAGAAGTGCTCAAGAAACAAGATTAAGTTCCTTTGGTGTCTGATAAAACACAAATGACATATGTTCCTAATGTGACAGGACTGTGAGCGCCATGGAAGAATCTGTTGTTGTTTGGCCTTTCCAAGTTTGGCTACATAATTGAAAGAACTTCACAGAGGAAATGAGAAGCTAAATGGGGTTTTTAAGCCTTGGAGAAGCCACTGACAGTGTTTTTCTAACAGGAGCCAGTCTTGGTTGTCAGTTTTGAAGGACAGTATTCAGTGACCTGACAGTTGGAGGCTTGTCAGTGAAAGATCCATTGTGCTGAACCTGCAGGGCATTCTCTTGTTTTTCTAAAAATTGCTCTCCCCCCTTGAACAATTATAAAATATGTTTAAAAAAATTATCATTCTGACCATCTTGAAACAAAACAGCTCTGCTGCAGAGGTGGGTTAAGTCTTCCCTGTACAGAGGGCTGATCCAACCCAGAAAAAGCAATTGATTCTTGTCCCTAACGTCTTGAAGGATAACCACCAATACATCAAGCTCTTTGTTTAGCTGCTGTTTTAATTGCTCAGATGAAGGAACGGGAGGTGATTGTTGTTATGGAGGGGCTGGAGGGCTTGACAGCACCTGAAAACTGTTTAATTCCAGAGAAACATAAATCCAGTACAGTTGTCTGAGGCACACTCAAGCAGGAAGAGCCTGTCTGTTGGGATAAGCGGGAAGAGTTCCTCATGGTCCAGTTGTAACTCAGGGAAGTTTCCCTTTCTTTGAGTTTTGCTGTGCTGTGGAAGGGTTTTTTCCATGGCTGGTGCTCCCTGGGTGGTGTTCTGCACCTGACAAATACCTAATATTTGAATTTTCTGTGTAAAAATACTGGAGATGGTTACACTCCTTCCTACCCAATGACACCTGAAAGACGTGTAACGGCTTAATAGTTTTCTCAAAGTGTCAATTTTGTCATAAATAATTCACGTGTTTATTATGAGATGCATATGTTGAAAACCTTTTCTCTTTGTACAGAACAGTTCACAGACACGATTTATGTTTTTGCAATAGGAAGTATTCCTGTTTTCTAGTCAGAAATCGAGCTTCCCTTTGGTATCAGTGCCATGCAGGGTTCATGGATGTACCAGTGTTTTAGGGAGAGAAAATATCCCAAAAGGCTCCTGTACTGAGATAAAGACAGGGAGAGATCACTCAGCAGGTACGGTCACTGGCAAAACAGATGTGATTTGGAGAAAAATTAATTTAATTTATAACAGCTCAAGTCAGGGTAATGAGAAATATAAAACAGATCTTAAAACACCTTCCCCTCAACCCCTCACTTCTTGCCAGGCTCAGCTCCCCTCCTGATTTTCCCCCACAGTGGCACACTGGCATGGGGACTGGGGGCTGTGGTCAGTCCATCCCATGTGGTCATTGGTGCTCCTTCCTCCTCAGTGGCTGGACTCCTCACACACTTCCACTGCTCCAGAGAGGGGAAGAATCCTCCATGAACTTGTCCAGCCTCAGTCCTTCCCATGGGCTGCAGTTCTTCCCAAACTGCCCCAGCGTGGGTCCCTTCCATGGGGTCAGTCCTTCAGGAACAGGCTGCTCCAGCCTGGGTCTGCTGTGGGATCACAGGCTCCCTGTGGGGTCACAGCCTCCCTCGGGCATCCTCCTGCTCCAGCGTGGGCTCCTCCATGGGCTGCAGGAGGATCTCTGCTTCCCTGTGGACCTCCATGGGCTGCAGGGGCACAGCTGCCTCTGGCATTTGCAGCACCTCCTGCCTCTCCTCCTTCCCTGACCTGGGGGCCTGCAGAGCTGTGTCTCTCTCATTTCCTCACTCGAAATGCTCCCACCATTGCTGGTGGGCTTGGCCATGGCCAGCATCGAGTCCATCCTGGCACTGGCTCCATCAGACACGGCAGAACCTTCCGGCAGCTTCCCACAGCAGCCACCCCCACAGCCCTCCCTGCTGCCAAACCGTGCCACGCACACCCAGAGCAAGCGTCTGCTGGGAATCATCTGGTTTGGTACCATCACATCAGGAAGGTGCAAGCAGCAGAGGTGGAATCCATCCCTGAGCGTGCTCTGGCCCATACTACTGCTTTGGTGATAGAGTAGTTTCAAGTGGGGAAGACTGAAGATGTAGCAGCTATTATTAGCAAGGCTGCCTCTAAGAAGGTGTTTATTTTAGTCTTGCATGACTCATCCTTATTCTTACATAAAAGACAAGACAAAGTGCAGTTCACTGACTTTGGTCACTAATCAAAACACTGGCAAACCCTCAAAGTGCCTGACTTCCCTCTGTCTGTCTTTTTAATCTGTGTCTTGCTGCATGGCAGAGGGAAGGAAATAACCCGAGTTTATTCTTCCTGCGACTAAGTATTATCTAGGAAGCTTTTAACTAATCCAGCTTTTGCAGTGAAAGTTCTGCACCTGTATAATTCACAGTGAGGGGTTTTTTGTTGTTTGCTGCTTCTTGCTGGCTGTCACGGCGCTGGATGAAATCATCGCTTTCGGCCACATTACATCTCCTGCGACCTTCCAGATGGGCTGCAGCTCTGTCAAACAAAATTCTTCATCTCTTCTTGATAAATTATGTGATAACCCCGAGGAGAGGCCAAAAAAAAAAAAAAGGGAGAAATGAATCTAGTTATGCATAGTTAAGTGAGGGTGTCTTCATTAACCCAAGGTGGGGATGCTGCAGTAGCACGGAGTGAGAGGCTGCCCATGAGCTTCTTAAAGAGGTGATCCTCGTTTTCAAAGGCTTGAAGAGGAAAACATAAAAGCAGCACATGCTCTGAGCCAAAATGAATGTCACTTTTTCAGAGAAAGCAAAAACAGGAGCAAAGAAGGTCATTGATAAGCCCTCAAGTCCCCGTGGTAATTAGGATCTCCCAATGGAAACATTTAACTGGACTTATCTAATGTTTTGGTTGGAGCTGTGATGAGTTCAGTACTCAATACTTTAAAAAAATAAAAGTTATACTGCATTTCCTGCTTAGAAGGCAAAGCAAGAAGTAAAAACATGAAATATATGACTTGGACCACACTGGTTTGACAAGTGAAAGATCACTTCGTCTTTTCCAGGCAGAGGAAACTAACCTTGATTTCTGATCACAGCCTGCAACCCATCCTTCCTTTCTATTCTTGGCTTTTAAAAATTATCCATTTCCCTCTCTTGTTTGGGAATGTGCCTCCCTGGCTGAAGGAAACAGGCTCTGTCCTGCTTCTGAGCTATGCTTTGTTAGTGGCTTAACTCCTCAGTGTTATGAGAAACTGTTTCCGTGGTTAAAGGCTGAATTTGATCCTAATTCTTGCCCCATCCCTGTTTCCCTGATTATTTAGTTGATCTTACTGAAGTTGGTGGGAAAGATTTTGTATTCGTAATATTCCTGCCTGCTAAGGGTGATCTTGAATTTGTAAAGTGTCTCAGTGAGAAAAGCTGAGCCACCCTCAGTGGGAATAGGCTTTAATGGCACCAAATTAAGGCTGTGATGAAATACTCTTAGAGCTCAGAATTCAGGCAGACAGGAATGTATTTGCCGTGCATAGCAGGAGTCATGTTACCAAAACAAAGTAAAGGTTTAGGTGATTGATTTGTAGCTAAGAACATCACAACTGCGCTGTCATGAAGGAAAACTTCGAGTTATAATCACAAAAGGTGCTGTTAGGCCTCCTTTGGGTTCTGAAAGAGAAGTTTCAATTGCTAAGCAACTAACCCCAAGATCCTGCCTATTTCGGAGATGTTATCAGTTTAATCTTGGTGCAGATAGGTAATGATACAGTTCTAAGATGCAATCTTGTCTTGGTTTCTAAAGTTCCAATAAATTTGTGTTATTTTATATGCAACAGGGACATTTGTTTGCCTCTTTCCTGAGGTTTGGCTTTATGGGAAGGAACCCAACCTACTGAAGGATGTCCGTGCCCGTGGCAGGGGGCTTGGACTCTAAAGATCCCTTCCAACCCAAACCATTCTATGATGCTGGGATTTTATGATGAAATTACTTCTTTTTGAGTAATGATGGAAATATATTAGATGGCAACTTGAGAATCTGATGCTTTGAGGAGGCTGCATCCTGTTTTCTAGGTCTTTGATCTCTAACCAAAGTGACAAAATGTCTGTTTTTAGAGTTCTTGCATCCACACAACTTCCTACACATGGAAGTTCTGCCTATGCCATACATGCAGGAAAACTTTCCAGGGAGTTGCTGCTACTTTCTTGCATATCCTCAATTTCGGAGTACTACTCTGTGAGACACTCTCTTCTCTTCTCTTTGAAAATAATGCTGGACAGGAATGTCCACAGTAACCACAGAGATCAGGAATTCCCAAACAAACAGCCACCACGCCCACAGGAATAGCACAGGAAACCCAAATTATTTGCCCTAACTTTGACATACAAACCCCAGTGAATTTTACAAATTAGTTTTCCAGTTTTGGATGCAGCCAATTTCTGAATTAAACAATGAGATTCAGTCTCTCCAGGAGCACAAAACTTCAGCTCTTTCCTTCTGAGCAAGAATGCCGAGAAAGAACTGCCATGTAAACATAAGCAAAATGGCTTTAAAGCTTTCTGCTGAGGAAGCGTTTAAATTGGAGTCAATTTGTGCTTAACAGGATGATTTTCCCAGTCCTTTGTCCTTTCGTGCTATTTTTAAGTAGCCCTTGCCTATTGTACCAACATTGGCTATTTGATGGAGTCAGTAAAGGCTCTGTCAGATTAGAGCTGCTCTTCCCCCCTTAGAAATTAGAAGGACTAATTAATGGCATCTTTTTGTCTGCCCGATTGATCGATTTCTTTGTTTTTAAAGTGCTGCCTCTGAAACCCCCAGCTTTTTGCTGTTCCCGTGCCTTTTAGCAGAGTTATTTCTAGTGCCTCTAGCCGTTGTCACGTGCACACACCTACATTTTCCTCCGTTCCTCTGGACAAAACTGCGCTCCCTCAGTAAGAAATGTGCTCGGGCTGATAAGCATGTATTATGTATGTGTGTGAAAGGAACTATGTATTAGCAACAACGGCTCACTTAACTATTTCAGACAGCATATATTTAGGGTGGCTAAAAATAGTTTTAATTTCAGAGACTCTCGGGAGCTTTGGTGGTGGATCAGGCATTCCCTGCGTTCTGCAGGAAGATGCTCTGAAGGCTGACAGTCATGCACTAATCAAACCCCGTGGCAGAAGATATTCTGCCTTGGGTTTGTGCAATTCCAGCAGTGCTGCCTGTGCAGGGTTTTGGGGGACACAGAGTGTGCTACTCACTCCTACTACTAAGGTTGCTTTTTACAACGTTTCCTAGAGCTGAAGCTTTTATGTTGCCTTAGTCAGACTTCAGAATCTAAATCATGTCTTTCATGGCTGTCTGCCTTGTAGTCTAAAAAAAAACCCACCTGGAAATCAATAAAAAGCATATTAGGATGCACTGAAATTGTCCTCTACCATTGCCAGACTTGTCAATGCCAGTAACTGGGACAAAGCTGATTTAGGTCAAGGTATTTGGAGAGAAATCAGACGTGATGCTACTGCAATTTCGGCAATTAGGCAAAGAGCTCAGAGGCTGGAATAAAAAAGAGGATGGCACTCAAGGAGAATCAATTCCTACCTTAAAGCCATCTAAAATTTACGCATTAGAGCTGTGAGTGTGCCTCCTTCTCACAGTTCTGTCTCCATGTGAGATGGGAAAGCCATGTGAGCAACGCGGCACTAAAGAAACTGCTCCTGCTAGCTATGGAATGAAATTGGTAACCTCCAGCAGGGTTACCTGGAGCATGCTCGGCAAAATGCAAAGTTCTTTTTCCCGGTTTATCTGCAGCTTGTACGATTCACATAGGCTGGGAAAGTCAAGTATTCCAGGTTCTCTGGGATGTGTGGCCGCTGGCAGGGAGCATCGTGCTGTCACACAGATGGAGTCAGGCTCCAAAGCAAGGCAGCTGCGTCCATCCAGTCCCTGGAAATGGGCCCCAGCCCCCGCCGGTTCCCAAATCCTGCGGTGGGAGTGCCCTCGGAGGTGCTGGCCAAGCAGGATTTAGCAGCCCAGCAGAAGGTCATTGCTCAGGAGGGGCTGGCTGGGCCGGGTGACATTCCATCTGCACTGCTGTCCCTGGCCCTTCCCGGGATGGGGATTTCGGATGAAGCTTTGGCATATCAGGCGCTCATCGACAGGAGTCATTCCAACACCTTGGGTGCTTTTATCTGCTGTGCAGGGGGATGCAGGTTGCTGAGCACCTCAGGAATCTGAGCTCCTGAGTCTCCCTGAACCTGTCCATCAAGAGCAGTATCCAAGTCACCCTGACACAGCTTTTGGCAATTCCAACTTTGTGGGAAACATTAGCTCTTTCCACAGTGCCTCCAAATTTTAAACCTTTGCCTAAGAGCTTGGTTGACATTTAAACTCCATTCTACAACACCCAGTTACAAATTTAATTTGAATTATAAGGGATTTGCATAATATTTGCTGTTTAAATCTAAGTTTCCCTTCCTTAATTGTGAAAGCACACAGCATTTCTGCCCTTCAGTGTAGGGCAGCACCATCTCCTTCTGTTCTTCTTAACATACTAAGTTCTTTTTCTGATCTTTCCTTGTGTGCTTAAGACTTAACTGACATTCCAAAATATTTAGCATAGAATCAAACTCAGTGGGGCGTTGCTGTTTGTTAATTTTGGGAGTTGGGTTGCACAGAAAATTTAGGTGGCAGGAGAACAAACATGCAAAATTGTGATCTTGGACGTCTTTTCTAGTGATTCTAAAATTACTGTTGGTAGAGATGAGGCTGCCGCTTTCTAACTGAAAATCCTGTTATGTTGCTTGGGCTTCGTTTGTCTCCCTCTCCTCGGTGCCTGTGCTCGGGTTTGGGGCATGTTTCTCTCCACAAGGCTCTTCTGCTGAGCTGCCACGTTGGCACAGGGTTGTGCAGCTCTTCAGAGTGTTCCTAAAATGTCAGTGTGTAAGAGCACTGATTCACCACAGCATCGCCCAGCTGACTGCTGGCTGCCGGGCGGGCGATTGTGCTGCTGACTCCGGGTGCTGCAAGGAAGAAGGCGGCAGGTTGGGCTCCCTTCTGGCCACTAGGGTGTTTCCGAAGTGTTTCCAAAGCTTTGTTTGGACAAATTGTGACATTTGTGGAGCAAATGTCTCCGAAGGAGAGGCTGCAGCATCTCTGGCTGCTGCGGGCACCCTCGGACTGGGAGCGGTGCAGGAGGCAAAGCCTTGCTCCGCTGGTGCTGCCTTTTGCTGGGAGGGTGTTCCCTCGGGACTGGCGCTCTCCGTAGCCAAGGTGGAGCCTCTTTAAAGGCCAGGAAATTGCCTCGTGCTCTGTGAGTCACCAGATCATCCCAAAATAGATTTTTATTTCCAACTATTTACAAACAAAATTAAACTTAATGAAAGGTTTGTTGGTGATTCTTATTCGCTGTGACAAAATGCTCTGAGGAATCCGCCGTTACCCTCCTCTGATGCTGGTTCGCTCACCAAAATAAATCATTCCTTCTTAACAGAGGAGCTTTTTGCACTTAGACTCTAGCTTGAGATGATAAAAAGTGGTTATTCTGTGTGGAGAGTAAGTAAATTAGAACATCGCTTCTTTGAAGTAGTAACAAAAAGCCTTATTATGAATTTATGAAGTTGCTCTTATAAACAAGTTTGTTTTCTTTAAAGAGAGCTGAAAAAGTTGTCTTTGGATGCTTTTGTTGAGTTAACGTTGAGTAACACAGTATTTGTGGCTCGTGTCTGTTTTACGTTACAGTTAGGGATATACATTTGGATGTTCTTTTTGAGGTTGTTTTAAACTAAACATTTCCTTGTTTGTAACTGTGCTGTGCAATGACTCCATCACTGATACCTCTTTTTGGGGTTTATCTTCAGTTTGGGAAGTCTGGCATAAAACATGCACAAAAGCTGCAGTATGGGTAGTGCAATCAGTCATTTTCTAAATTAAAATAGGGCGCTCGCACATCACCAGCTGACTGATGGGTATCTCTTCATTCTGATCTAATACAGAAAACATTTTTTATGTGAGTTTGAGTATTCTGTATGTGCTTAGACACTCCTTAGGCCCAGACTTCAGTCCTCATTGCCATGGCCTCCAAATTAAACTTCTAAGGGATTCCAAGTTTAAGGCAGCCTTGTTAAAACGAACACGGCTTTAAGAAAGAATTATCTCCATCTGCTCTAAGATTAGGCTTTCCTGCATAAAGAGGGATGCATGAGCAATACATTTTTTTTTAATATTGTTCTTGGAGCAGATGCATTTTCTGGAAAGTGACTGTATGTGGGAGGAGGAAATATAGATTATCAACACATGATGACAACACTTTCTGTCAATATATCTGTGTAATCTCTGGGAACGTTTTAACAGAAAATCACTGAAATGTAGAGAACCAGTTAGTTTATATCCCATGTACAGGGTTTAATTTTAAATAGTGTTGCCTGACTAATGGGTGCTTACCTAATGTAAATTAATATTGGGCTGTATTATTAATGCTCATAAAGAGATCTATATTTTGATACATATTTTAGAATTCTCTGCCTAATGGCCTTTAGTGTAGGTATGCACAGCTTTAAAAATAGAAGGGCTCAGCCTGCGAGCTTCTACCTCCTGTAAATACTTATCAAGTGGTTCATTCAAAATTCAAATAAAGATCCATTGTCCTCCCAGTGCTTGCATAATAGCACTGCAACTCCCCATTTGAAAAAATATGATATTTTTAGGGTGGAACACAGCCTCCTGTTTTCCTCCGGTGTTGGGTTGGGAATTTTTTCATTGGAGTCTGAAGCCCTTCATCACTTTGGGGAGCAGGGTGTGCAGGTGGGTGCCGTTCCCAGGGCACAGCGGGAACGGGAATGCTGCCTCAGCTGCCTCTGCTCCCCATCCCTGACCCCACACAGCAGCACAGGAGGAAGCTGGAGCTGGCTCCAGGCACAGGCCTGGCTTGGAAATGCACTCTGCCCTAAAGGGATCCTGCTCCTCGTGCTGCCCTGCAAGGAGCTGTCCTGGAGCAGCTGAGGGAGGCAGCGGGGGCTGATGGTGGCCCAGGGCTGCCTAAAGGAGGCTCGTCCAAAACTTGTCAGCAGAACAGAGCAGCTCCACCCACTGTGCTGCTCAGAGCTGGCCCAGCACTCAGATCACAGCGACAATCCGTGATCCAGAGTGTTGGGGTGTGCTATGTGCTGGAAGAGAGATAGGCCCTGAGGGCCGGAGAGAGAGCCTCTTTCTTGGAGCCGGGGGTGATCTTGGGAGTGCATCCAGGTCACCGAGGATGGGCTGAGAGAGGACTGTGGGTTTCTGGACAGTGTCAGACCTATGAGATGGGATAATTGTAGTTTGTGCCCTTATAGGGTGTTGTTTACTTGTTACCATAATAGGCAATGTCTGTGCACTATCCCAGGTGATTGGGGGACACGAAGGTGAACATCTTTCCTGTTTATTGTGATGCGATATCCTGTTGGGTGCTGGTATTTTCCTGCGCAATAAGCGCTTTGCACTTCTCCATCTTGTGTGCGGAGTCATGCCCTTGCGTGAATACTGCACAGAGCAAAATGAGCCTTTTAATTTTTGATTTTTTTTTTCCCTCTGGAGTCAGTTTATCAGAAGGGCCTCAGGAAGCATCAGCGACTCCGCTGAGGGAGCAGCAAACTGGGGTGTGGGTGACTGGCCAGCAGAGGAGCGTGGAGGGATGAGAGCCCGTTTTCCTATTGCTCGAATGAGCAGCTTGGGTTGCATTTCTTTTCTTTCCTTTCCTCAGTTTTCTTCCACCTCAGAGCAACCCCCAGCAGAGGAGGATGGCTGTGGATGTGCCAGGGGAATGGGGTGGAAGCAGCTCTGGTCGCAGTGGTTAAGCAGTTTCAGATTTTCGTGCATGCTTTCATCTGTGAAGGGCAGACCTGCTGGAGAGGTTTCTTTACTATGTGGGTGACCTCTAGTTTGCTATTTTTGGTACCCTATTTTTGGTGCTGTCTCTGTACCATAATTTATAGGCTATGAGAACAAATTCAATATAAGAGGCATGTTCACAAGATGAATAATGTTAAGATACTTTCTGTTGCACTTCAAACTTCATTTTAATTTCACTGAATTTTAAGCTAGTACGTATTTTTTCGAGCATTGGAACGTGGAAAAAAATTAGTTATCGTTATCTTCAGTGAGTTTATTTTAAGGGAAAAAGAAGCAAAACAGATGTGCACAGTTCATGGAATTTTTTTTCCTGAGAGAAGTTAGAACACGAGAAGCTGCCACCTCTTGCACCTGGCAGACGTTGGACAAATTCATGCTGAGTGCCACTTAATTGATTGCGGAACACTGCAGTTCAATCAACTGCAATAAAGTTAATTGAACCTCTCCAGTGAAATGGGACTTAAACCAAAGGATTCAAGATAGGAACAGGTACTGATTAATGGAGACCATTATTTTTAATAGAACAGGGTCCAAGTAATTGAGGGATGTTTGAATGTTCTGTGTAGTCTCATGAGGACCGGAGTGACTTACTTGCAACAGCTTTCAGGTTAGATATAGGTATGCAAAATGCAAAATTTTAGATGAGAGGGCTGATTTAACATAGTTCTGCCTTTTAAATTAATGCATGGGTAAGCAACCTTTAGCCCTGCTGCTTTTTTGGGGCAATCAGTAATTTTCTAAATTAAAATAGGACACTCACACATCACCAGCTTTGATCCCAAACTTATCCAGTGAGTTTGTGCTCACTGGAAGAAAACAAATTGTGCATTTCCCTTGAGGGAGGTCAGACACTGGCATGGGACCAGTGTAAGCTGGGTGAAATACAGATGAATGTATGACCATCTTTATAAGCTGGTTTGACTGAAGTTAGACGCATCAAAGAAAATTAAAAAGGTCTTTGAAGGAGTGACAGCTGTTATGCTCCATTCAGGTTTTCGACTTTGTCATAATATATTATTAAAACACGTGTTTAACCAAGGCAGGACATTACTCCCACCTGATAGGTTTGTAGAATGCTGGGAAAGTAAGGGGAAAATAAAGGCTATTTAGGCTTTTGGTAGTCTGACACAGAAAGTAAAAGGATTAATATAAACTAGTCACACCTAGGACAGAAATTGGAAAAAATACCAGTTCTTCTGAGAGGTTCTGGGCCTAACGGGAATAGCAGGGACAAGAAATCTGAGAAGTTCCAAGATGGAGCTTGGCTAAATGTTAAGAAACAAATTTTGTGATGCAGTTGCCACGACAACCAAGGAGTCTGGGATTTATGATCTGAGATGCCTCTTCCTTCCAGTGCCTCTCTCAGAATAGACGTTCCTGAGCGCAGCTGAAGATCTGGTGTGGCTCGGGGGGATGAAGCTGAGCCCTTCCTCGGCAGCTCTGCCATCTCCAGGCAGAGACCACATCCCCGCTGCACTCCACAGGACAGCAGTTTCGCCACTGCTGAATCCACTGAGGGAAAAGCCTTTGCCTGGCTGGAGCAGCCCTGCAGATCCCAGGTTTCCCCAGGCTCCAGCCTGTCCTGCTGCCCTTGCCCGGAGCAAGCACCAGGCAGTAACATCTCCTGCCACAGGAGCTGCAGCAGAAAAGGCACAACATTCCCTGTGTGCCAACAGGGGGGATTGTGGTGACAGGATGGAGTCCAAAACCTCAGGACACTGTCTCTCCACAGGGTGTTTTCCTTTAGGCATCTTGTATCTTGTTTGTGTACCCCAATATTTGAGTTTATGCAAAGAAATTCCTACCGTAGCAAGTCTACGAATGATTTTGATGTTTTTCCCTTAATTCATATGTACTTCTTTTTCTGTCAAGTACTTCCTTATAGTATTTCTTCTTCTGGAGGAACCCTAGAAATGACAGAATTCAGGTGGGAAGTTGCCTCCCTTGATCACCTAGTCCAATTCCATGGTCACTGGTTTCAACTTTACAGCCTTCCACGCAGTAAGGCCACCAGGGCAGGCAAATCTATGAGTAAGTGGATTATTGCAAAAACATTATTAATGCGAGATGTCAGCTGGAATTTCCACATCCTTGTGTCCCTGCTTCTGTGAAGCTTTTTTTTTTTCTTTTCTTTTTAATGATACATTTTAGATCAACAGAGTGCATGAAGGCTCTGAAGCATCTTTTACACCGAAGTAGATTAAATGGGATATGGTCAAACACCAATGGCAATCAGTGATGTTTGTGTGGGACATCGGAGTGTAAACAAACTTCCCACTGGTATTAGAAAGTGTTCAGGAATCTTCCAAAGACTGTTCAAGGCCTGTTTCAGAAAGTGTTGAAATAAATTAACAGTTGGAGCCCAGTGGACTGAAGCCATTTGCTTCTGTTTAAGCTTCTGTGGTGTGATGGGAATAATAGGGTTTGCAGAGACAAATCCATAAATTAATTTCCATTATGGGACTCGTTTATATATTACATTATATTATTACTTTCTGTTTTAATCTAAGACACAGGTTAAAATCATGTGCCAGCTTTTTGACACAATGAATCTTGATATCATTTGCGGTGAAATGCATTTTGTGAGCACGTAAAATGTCATTATACCAAAGCATCTTTTGGCTTTGGACCTTTTTAACATGCCTCCTCGTTTGGATCTGTGGTCATTTTTGCATCCAGGCCTTTCCTGGGATGCTCAGGGAGAAGTATGCAGCCAACAGAATTTGTTCAAATTTGCTTTCACAGAAGCCTTTCTGGATTCCCTGTCTATGTACCCTTGTGCTGTCCATGAGCCCGCTAAATTCAGCTTTTAGAATGAATTTAGAGGACAAAATAACAGGATTTTTGACACTAAATATGCTTGTCAGGTGCAAATCTGGGACATTTGTGCTGGTTTGTGCTAAATGCTCCTCCAGCCCATCCCAGTACGGCCACGGACACCACAACTCGTTGCTGGTTTTCAGTGGGTGACCCCTGGCTTGGCGCTGTGGGTTTACTGGGAGCGCAGATAACTTCCCCAAAACTGTCTGGGTCACTGTGTCTTTCTTCCTCTCGCATTTGAGTCTCCAGATGGGAAACTCTTGCTGGCTGGTGACAGGCAGTGCCACGTGCACAGCTCCGTGGTTACTTGAAATGAAGAGCCTGCTAAATCACTTGTGGGCTATTTGCTTTCGCTGGTACAAATTGCGATCGAGTTTGTGTGTGTGAAATATTTATCAAAAAGGGTGAATTTTAAAAAAATGTGTAGGCGGGGGGTTGTAAGTGTGCGTAACGGGTTTGGGGGTTTGTTGGGGTTTTTTTCAAGTAGTTCAGTGGATGAGGAAGAGCTTCTGAGAAGCTTCTTCTGGCAGGATGTGCGTTCCCAACTTCAGCCATTCCACCAGTGGGCATTCCAAGCATCATGATGGAGTTCTGGCTATCTAATTACTGTTAAAAATAATGAACTGCCTTTTCCACTGAGGGAATGTTTAGGTAATGGAAGGATTAGGATGATGCATTGGAGAAATTAAGATTTTTTTTTTTAATCTATTTTTTTATTAATAGAACAAAGTCTGCGAAGGTCTCTTTCTCTGGTACTGGGGTTTTTTTTTCCTTTTGCACCTTCCTACAGGAAGGCTGCTCTGGTGAGTGTGTTCCAGCTCATGCATCTGCCAGCTCACAATGTGCTGGTTATTTTACTATTATATTATATTGTATTGTATTGTATTGTATTGTATTGTATTATATTATATTATATTATATTATATTATATTATATTATATTATATTATGTTGTTTTTTCAACCCACTGCGCAACTGTGCATTTCAGGAAAAAAAAAAAAGCTTTTATCCAGCCTGTTTAGAGTATTTTTAAAGACATTCAGTCTATGAGATCATATTATTTCATAAATTA
Organism: Rhagologus leucostigma; assembly: GCA_013397725.1. NCBI lineage: Eukaryota > Metazoa > Chordata > Aves > Passeriformes > Rhagologus > Rhagologus leucostigma. The sequence goes on from VZTD01002913.1 coordinate 436,511, forward strand.
ATTCTCTCAAAGTGATTTCCATCCCACTGCCCAGTAACCAGATGATAATAAAGGATGGTTTTCAAAAATACAGAATTCTGAGGCTTTTCTCGAGAGTCCAGAGTGGATGGAGGAGAGTTGTTGAAACTGTGGGCTGTCCCAAGGGACACTTTTCCTTGCATTTGGCTTATTGGATGATTTCATTGGTGTAGCATAGACCCAGCCTCCTCACATCTGTTTCTGTTATCTATTTTCCCTTATTTATGAAGGACACAGGAGAAAAAGTTCGGTGCAGGAATATTTTGTGAAATAGCAGAAGGAAAAGAAGAACTTCCGGTTTTGTAGTGAAAGATGGCAGAAAATATGCTGAAAGATTGGGTTGAAGAAGAGGGAAGGACACAAATTTGTGCCTGCAAAACAACTTTACTCTTTGTTTCTAAAGCTTCCTTCCAAACACTTAGCCACTAAAAGAAAAAGTCATTTTGAGTGTTTTAAAGGGTGGAATTACATTAAATACCAAGAACATTGAGGTGATTGTGAAATTAATTGGCACAGTTGGAACAGATATCTGCTTTCCTGGTTTACAAAGTCCCCCCTGCCAAAGCTTGAAGTGGAAGTCGAGAGAGATTCGCCTCAAATTATTCACACCTGGAGAAGTTTTGCTGAATAATATCAGACTAAAACTGCCAGACAATCCTGCTTGAACTCTGGTGTCAGGTCACTGCCTAACAACCCTTTCTGCAGTCATTTGGCTCCTGGATGAAATACTGAAGAAGGGTAAAAAGAAATAATGTCACTGAAATCTTTATAAACTATTGACAATTCCCGAGTTATTGCTTTGTAATCTTACTCCAGTTTTACCCCCTGAGGTGCTAAAGACTGTGAAGATGAGGTTCTGCTCTGCTGGTTTCGTGATTCTTTTGTTCTCCAGTATTTCTGTAAGACTGAGTTAAATAACCTTCAGCTCTCCTAACAATATTTTTATTTTATTTATTTTCGGATGAATCTTTCTGGTCCCAGCTTTTGTAACTGTGCCTTTTCAGCAAAGCTGCTATAAACACTCATTTACAGGTTCTGTTTCTGAGGCAGCTTTAAAAAAAATGTGTTGTATATATTTGCTCCTGCTCTAAATGTTAGATATCATTGCACAGAACGATGGGAACAGATGGGATACTGCATAAGCTGTTTATCATATTACACATTTATCACTTTACACTAGTGAAGTGTACATGCGTTTGATTAATATTGACTTTTGATTTATTTGGAGGGCTCTATTTTTTGACAGCATTAGGGATTACATTGTAATCCTTGCTGGCTTCCAAGCTTGAAATTTAATTCCAGTAAAAATAGAGTAGATGCATTCCATAATTCTTAATTACAGGATTTTTTTTTTTTTCCTGTGGAAAAGAATTACCTGGTTGAAGCTTTAATACTGGAAGGAATTCAGAAGTAAATGGATAACGCTGTTTGCTTCAGTATTTTAGACAGATTAAATGTAGATGCCATTGGTCCAGCTAAATAAATATCTCTTGGAATTAAATGCCAGATGCCAAGAAGGTGTAAAATAAAGCAAACCAGCAAGAATCCTATTTAAATCGACATTCTTTTATACCCTCCACCTACAGAATGAGAGAGTTAACTTCGTCTTTGCCTGCTCAACAGGTCTGGATGCTCAGCATGTTGTTCCACCTACGTCACAGTACATGAAACCAAAAAAGCACCTCCAAAAGCACCTCGAGCTCAGCCACAGAGCACACAGCTTGCCCCTCGGCTCCTGACTGCAGCACTGTATTGAAAAGATGGTTTACCAATGCACTGGTTCATTAAAATGCATTTTGGCTCAGCTGAAGCCTGAAAAAAGGGAAGGTTTTCCTTCCAGACAATGGATGGAAAAATGATTTCAAGTTGGAGTGGGGTGGTTTGTGCTGTTTGTTCTGCTAAATGGCAATAATATTTAATGAGAGATTCTGCTCTAAACTGTAAATCCTTTCGAGTGTGAGATGCCCAGCCTGTCAGAATAAATAGAGGAGGCTAAAAACACTTACTTTGAAAATGACTGTTCATTTTGGAAGGCATTGAGTGATCTCAGTGAAATATTACTGAGTCAGTGGAAATTTGGAGAGAGATCAACTTCCCAGCATGTATTCTGGCAGCAGCTCTTCCTCCATTCCTCAATATCTTTTATGTTCAAATAGCACAGGCAGCACTTCAGTCTTACATGTTGTCATCGTTCAGATTTCAGATAACTTTCAGTGACTCCTTATAGATTGAATGAATAAATAAATTACTTTTAGCCGTGCTTATTTACAGTTGTTGTGCCTCTGCTTTCTTCTGTGTCTGTTAATTAATATTATGGAAGGACATACTGGTGGCAAAAAGGATGATGTAGCACTAGGAATTACTGAGAGAGTACATATATATATATATATATTTTTTTTTTTTTAAGTTGAGTGTTGCAGTGCAGTTTGAAGTTTAATTGCCATGACCTCAGTAGCTGCTCAGGGCTTCATGTATTTAACTCTTCTTTTTCCATGGAAACTCTTTGGGCCTGCTATGGACCTCTTGCCTTTGCTTCCAGGACAGGAGATCCTTCAAGAAACTCGCAGAAGGAAAACTCTAATTGTTGTAAATAAAATACATAAGGGGCAGGATTTGGTTGAATTTATTTAGATGTGTATTTCCTGAAGGAGTATCTTTGTTTTCTGGTCATCATGTCAGCTATGCGCTGTTCCTTAAATACCTATTTTCATTAAAAGGCAGTAACTAGAAATTCTGTTTCTTCCTGTTCTTTCCACCTTCTGTTTGTAAAAATGACAGAACAAAAATTTTCTGCATTTTGGTCTAAAAGCCTCCTTCCTTTCCGTGCAGGTTAATAATGAGAATGTAGTGAAAGTTGGCCACAGGCAGGTGGTGAACATGATTCGACAGGGGGGCAATCACCTCGTGCTGAAGGTTGTCACAGTAACCAGGAATCTTGATCCAGATGACACAGCAAGGAAGAAAGGTACAGTTTTCTCTCTTCCTAATGGATTCTCCTGCTCTTGCTTCACAGAAAACCAAGTATGGGCATGAAATTGCTGCTTTCTAAATTCTGATTTATGAGACTTGGCTTCTAAAATTTGAAATGCTCTGTTCTTGTTTAATTTAGAGTGATTTAATTCTGTTGGGTTAGGCATTAATACGTGGCCAAAAGAGCAATGCTGTCTCGTCATGCTTGGTGAGAAAGTTCATCTTTTGGGGTTTTTCACATGTATATGTTTGAGGGTCTTGTAGTAAAACTTCTTGCAGTAGTGAGAGAGGAAAAGCACGAAGAACAGGTGATCTTTTATTAATTCCAAACTTACTTGAGAGGGGGGTAGTTCAGCAGTGCGTTTCTCACCCGCTCATCCAAAAAGCCACCACGAAAACTTCACCAAAAAAAAGAGGATTCAAAAAAGGGAATTTACACTGTTTCCTTCACCTTGGATGCCCCTGAGTTTGCTTTCCCAGCTATGCTGGGAAGTCATTAGGCCCTCATAATTATCATTAAGCAGGAAAGATTGCTGCTGCTCACTGGTGTTCCATGCAGCAGCAGCACGCTGCTGAAAGTTCCTGTTCCTCCCACCAATCCCAGTTATCACTCACACACACCTGGCTCTTCAGCACAGGAGCAGGGGAGGCACTGGCACTCCAGGGCTCCCTCCTGCTCCAGGAAACTAAAACTTTCTCTCTGTGCTGGAAGTGTTTTTCACCTCTACTGCTTAATAAAAATAATAGTAATTAAAAAAAAAAAAAAGTGAGACCAGCTTGTGGGGTGGAGAGGAGAGGCTGTGTTAAACTAGATCATGTCCCAGCACGGTCCTGCCTTATTTTTGGCTTGATGGAATTACTGTTCACACATTTTAAACAAACCTCTTTGCCTCTGCCTTTTGGGATGTGTCGTGTTGGCCTTAAATGTAGGGACAGGACAAGGAGCAATGCTTTAAACTGAAAGGCAGCAGGTTTAGACTAAATATTAGGGGGAAATTCTTTACTGTGGGGGTGGTGAGGCCTGGCCCAGGTGTCCCAGAGAAGCTGTGGCTGCCCCATCCCGGGAAGTGTCCAGGGCCAGGCTGGACGGGGCTTGGAGCAGCCTGGGATAGTGCAAGGTGTCCCTGCCCAGGGCAGAGGGGTTGGAATGAGATGGTCTTTTCTGACCGTCAGAAATATTTGTTATCAGGATACTAAAGCACAGATTTTAGCTTTTGTGCTAGATGTGCCTTGATATTGTAAGGTCTTATTTATTCTGAGAAGGGAAACACCTGTTAGCAATGCAGATAAATTTGAATGTTCTTTCCTGTAGTTCTCAGATCGAGCAGTTTCTCCAAAGATTAAATTAATCTGCCAGAGACTGGCTGGTGCCCAGGAGGTTTTTAGCCCCGCATATTTCTCAGAAGGGGCAGCACTGCTGCGAGGTCCTTTCTCTAGAAAGCCCTTTTCCTGCTGGGAAACAGAAGTGCACAGTTATTTAGCTTTAAATGTTTCTATGTATCCTGTTACATAAAAGCTTGCGGATGTGTCAAGCAACCTACGCTAGAACCAGAAACAGTGGAGAAATTCAGTCCATGAAAAGCATCTCAGGGCTTTTTCCTCCGCATGTAGGTATTTATTCTCGCCTTATTTCATGGAGCTTATTCTTTTCAATTGCTATGGAGCTGTGGCTGTGAGCATAGGGCTCCAAGGGTGTGTGTTGGCTGACACCTGTGTGTTTTTCTGTTCCATGCACAGCCCCACCACCTCCTAAGCGAGCTCCAACCACTGCACTGACCCTGCGGTCTAAGTCCATGACCTCAGAGCTTGAAGAGCTTGGTAAGAAAGTGTTTTTTGGCAAGCATGCTGGCTTAGTGGAGATGTAAATATCTATCTATATGTCTATATGTGAAATTGGTGAAGGGAGCTGCACTGTGTACAGTGTCTAGAGCAGAGGAGGTTTTAAGAATGCTGCATCTTTGGAGAGTTCAAAATGTGCATGACTCGCATGACTGATTTTTGTGGAGACTTGTGCCTTTACTGCTACGCAAGGGAATGTTGATACATTTTATGCATCATCAGAGTTTGGCACATCTACCAAAAAAAAAAAAAAAAGAAAAAAAGAGAAAAAAAATAATGCTGTATCATGTTTTGTTAGCTTTGCTTTCTAAATTTTCAGTTCATCTAATATTGTTTTATTTTAAATTTCTGTGGCCTCTCATTAGTGGATAAAGGTAAGCTGCCAGAAGCTGTTGTTAAAAGCTGACAGTGTTGAAGCAGCTTCAACTTCAACTTGTTTCATTTGATCTGAAAAAGTGCATATTATGATATCACTTTGACTTCTGTGCATGTTATAAACTTAATTCCTCTCGCTATTGGTAATAAAAAATTATTGAGCATTCAGTCTTTTATTTGCTAATGTTGAGAAATGTGGTGGTAGATTCCTTTGCTTGATCATCCACATTCTAGATTTGCATAATTCTTCAGGAATTTGTATTCATTTTCTAGAAATGAGAAAGGTAATTATTTTTTCTTCCTGGTTTTAATCTGTTAGGTCATTAAAAGGTAGAATTTCTGCAGCTAGACTAGGACATGGAAATAGGAATAAATCATATATAAAAAGAGAAAAGCCCAGTGCATATTTCGATGTGGCTATAACAGTAAAACAGTGTGTTTAGCAAGTGAGAAATGAGTGTAAAACCAAACCACATCCCTCACTGCAGAGCAATAGATTATACTAATTCATACAATAAAACCATTTTTCCATGTAATTCTACAGCGATTTAAATACTTAATTTTATAGTCTTGGGGTTTTCCTGACATGGACTCATCTGAAGGCCAACTGGAAGGAATCATAGCCTTGTGGCCCCTTTTTTTTCCCCCCTGCAAGTCAGTGTTTTCTGGGGCAGATGGACCCCATCCATCCTTTAGTGAGTCGAGTCACGTAACTCCAGTGAGAAGTCTTCCCAGCAAAGTGGTGCTGAAGTGCGTGCTGTCTTCTCTATGGTCTAACAACCAAATGAAGACCAAAAAAGCCACTCCAGTCTGATTATTTAGCTCTGGCAGGTCTCAGAAAAATTTGTTTTTTAAGTGCAAGGAAGTTTAGGAGCTTAACTCAAAGTATCAGCAGCTTGTGAATGCTCCATCATTTTTCTTCCAGGATTAAAATGTAAAATATTATTTCTGGAGCACACTTTGTGGGTCTGGGTGTTTTCCATTTGCTTTTCTTCCATGGAGTGCTGAGAGCTTGTAAAGCTTGGCTGGTTTATCAGCCACCTTTCCCAAGGGGGCAGCAATACTTAGGCACCATTTTTGCCCCTTCATTATCCTCTTCTGCCAATTGCTTTCAAGCTGAGGATATTCTTCTATTTCTCTGACTTTTCGATCTTCCACAGGAGATACTGGTCTTAAAGCAGAAGCAGCACTTTCCTAGGGGAGAATAGCTTGTTAATAGTCCCCTGTGGAGACCATCACATTTTAGCTTTCCCAGCCCCCTGCTCAGGTTGTAGCCCTTGATCTGTTGTTTGTCCTCACCCAGTGGCAGAAACCACTGCAGCTCCTTTAAGAAGCAGCCGTGGGACATATTTCCATTTTTAAGCACATTTCCCATTCGTATTTATCCAGATGGGGCAGATATTGCAGTGGCAAGAGTTTTCTGTTCTGAGGAATAGTCCTGCACCATGTTCCAGAGGTGTTTGTCCCCTAGGAAAGCTGTAGTAGTGGCAGAAATTTGCTTTCTTCCTCAACAAGGCTGTAAAATGCCACCTGTGTGACACTCTGAACATTTGCCACCCTAGCGAACAATGTGACTGCTGTTCCAAATAACATCTGTGGTCTACCTATTTTCATATTTGCCCTGGAAAAGGGCCCGTTATCAGAAGGGACAAGAATCCTTAAATTGCACAGCAACCGAACGAGCTTCCACAGGGAAAATGTTCTCCCTGTCACCAGTTAGAAGTTGTCTCCTGACATAAAACACAGCTTGTGTGTGTGTATTTATATATAATTTATCTCTCCCTCTATGTATATGTGTATATATTGGACATCTGTGAGAGCTATGAGAACACCCACATTTTTATGGCCATTGAACTCTCTAATGAATGAGCATTTCTTTCGTGACATATCTGTGCAAACCAAATAGGAAGTGCCTGTGAATGAGCACTGTGGATGTTCTCATCGATACCTCTGTGTAACCCTTTTTCCTGAACTGGAGAAGCTCATGGTCTCAACAATGTCTCGTGACAAAGAACCCCACGGGCTAATTATGTGCTGTGTACAGATGTATTTCCTTTTTATTGGTTTTGAATGTGATGCCTTTAATTTTATTGAATGTCCCCTGTTACGTAATAGAAGAAAAATATAAATAGAAACTCGCCATTTGTTTTCCCTCAGAGTGCATAGTTTTGTAATGTCTTCTAGCTAAGTTAAACATCATTTTTTAAAAAATTATCCATCTTGCAGTCACTTCCTTTGCCTGGCTCTGAACCCTACTTACAGTTTTATTGACATGTTTTTAGCTATTCTGTTCTTCATAATACGGAGCAGACCATCTGAGCTGTCCTCTTTCAAATTAATTAATCCAAAAGATGGCAGTGTGCTAATGATTCCTTTCCACTTCAATCTGCAAAGATTTGGAAATGCCCGATGTTGTCGTAGTTTGACAGCCCTGGTATCAATAAGTTGCCCCGATTACTGTGTTTAAAAAAGAACTTAGGAAACAACCAATTGTGCATGTATCCCTAATACCTGCAGGGGAGAAATTCCTCGTAGTTATCACGAACCCTGATAAACAGCTTGGCAAAATCAGATTTTATCTACTGTGGTTTGAGAGATACCTGTTTAGTAGAGGTGAGCAGGGAGAGACTGACGTCTTAGAGGGAAGGATAATGTTTGTGCTCAAAATGACAGACAAGGATTTAGCATATAAAAAATTACCTTCAGAATTGATTCACAGTTCATTCCCTTTCTATTTCCAAGCTTCAGTACGGAAGAAGAAGGGTAAGGGGAAGCATTTTGTCTCTTGTTTAACCTGTTTCTCACCTTTCCATAGTGAAGGATAATAACATAATGTAAATGTTGGCATATGGTCCAGTTTATTTTATGGTGTCAAATGTACATTAATTATTGTATATGTTTTTTTAGTTACTTAGTTAATAAATTGCAAACACACTAAGAAACTCAAACAGAAGACCACATTCGAAAATACCCCCCGCATTTCTTCCTTTTGTCTCCTTTCCTTCCCCTTGCCTTTTTTTTTCCTTCTCTGTACCCAACTCTTTTCCAACCCCTTCCATCTCATCTCCTCACAGTTCCTGTGCTGACTGGCAGCCACAGAGAGTTAGTGGCCAGTGCCCCCCCCCAGTGCAGTCCCACGTTAGCGATCCCGCTTGTCTCCCGAACGGCCACGCGTTCTCCCGTGCCCACACTGTGTCTGTCCGAGGAATCAGGGATCTCGCACACCACACCTGGGCTTCCCACCCGGAGAAATGCTGCTCTGCCAATTTGTAGTGTCCGATAGAACATCTTCCACGCTGTCCTGTATGCATGGAGTGCCCTCCCTGGACTGATTCATGAGGCCACCCACCACCTTTTCCTTGAAATCTCTCCCAAAGACCCACCTTCCTTAGATCCTTACTGAGCAATCATCCCAGCACTGGTGGCGAGGCAGGGGGGCAGGTAGAAATAGCAGTGCTATTTTAATAGTTTCCATAAATGTATTTTTTTGTACAGAGAGTTTGTTTGTGTTGAGCTGCACTTTTTCCATGCTCCTGTACGTCATTTTGCTTCCCTAGATTGTGAGCTCTCCCGAGCAGGGGCTGTGTCATTTCCACGTTCTCATGGAGTCTGGCCCAAGGAAGAGTCTCCCACTTCCCTGAGCCCCTGGGTGGTAGCTGGTGAAAAACAGGCTGTGTCCTGCTCTTGGACGAGGCTCAGTGTCATGAAAAGGAAATTGAGGCTGTAGGCAGTGTCTTCTCTCAGCAGGGAAGCTTTTCCTTTTTAACATTTAATAGGACGAAATTGGGTTATTTTCCACTCTTTATTTTCCTGCTCTTTCCTGACCTCCTTTCAGGTGGTTACCGGAGGTTCCAGCTAGGGATATTTACCATTCTCCATTCAGAGAGTATGACAGAATAAACCACGTTGCTACTGAAAAATATGTTCTGGCAGCATGTGAAAAAAAATCTTTGTGTTGTTGTGTAGAGTCTTGCGTCAAGGAAAAATTCAGTTTTCTGGGTCAGAGATGAGGGAGGCATTAAGAGAAAAATAATGGCTTTCGTGGTTCTGTCTGACTGGTGTTGTTGGTTATCTCTGGAGATGGGTTCTGGTTCATCGGGAGAGCAGGGGAAAGGAAGGCAGGGCAGGACGTAGGCTGTATTTTTTGATATTGAGGATAGAAGATGAGGTATTTGTGTCTAAAGAGATAGGTGATAAAATCCTTAGGTTTGGAGCAGTATGGCATGGGCAGCTCTGTCATTTTACTGCAGTTACAAAGCATGAATTACTAAAATTTAACTTCATCTGTGCCACTGACTTTCTGCTTGCAGTAGTTGCCTGACTCAGAGGTAGCTTCCAACCTTGAAATGCGTGTGTGGAGGGGTCGTGTTTCCAAACTACTTTCTGGATTTTGCGGGATACCTGGGATGGGGGAGAGGTGTTCTTCTTTCTTGTGCCTTGTAGCTTTCCAAGTTGTATGAGTAAGTTATGGCAACGTGTAAACCAAGAGTTTACACAGCAACTTGCTGGAGGCAGCACTTAAAAAGTGATTCCATTAATACTGAAGAATAACCAGGATATTCGTGCAGCAAATTGAAATGAAGGTTTGAAAATACTCCAGAAATGAAAGATTAAGAGAAAAATTTGAGGTCGTAGTTTTCATCATCGCCACGGGAAAATAGGTATCATTGGAGCTTCAAAGTTAATATTTTAAAACTTTAAATTTAACTCTGTTCATAATAAGCTTATGCAGCTGGTGGAGAGCTTGGTTTTAAATGGCTTTTCCTTCAGTTTTTGTTTTGACTTATCAATAACTCGATGTGGGGGGAGAATTTTAAAATTATATGATCCTTAAGGTACACGTCTGTAAACTAGGATGTAAATGTCTAGATACATGATTTAAAAGTTTCCTGCTCCTCAGCTTGCTTTGCTGCCAGGAAATGGGTTTGATTTAGTGAGTAATTTGGGGTTTTCAGTGAAAGCTGAAGTGGACAGTGTTGAATTTTAAAATACCTAATATAAAAATCCTCTAAGAGAAGGGACAAAATGAAGAACAGAGCAGGTTAAATTTCCACAGTGAAATGGGAATGACAGGATAAATAATTCTTCTGCATTAATAAATATTCTGCTGGCAGTGCCACACGGGTGTCAGTTGTGAGCTAGGGGTGGTGCTTTGTTTGTTCTTAGATCTGATATGGTGATCAATATAAAATATTGATATATACCATATACTGATAAAGTATGTGTGTTGGTCCTGGTCTTTGGGCTTCGATGTGGGCTGCAGTACCAACTATAAATACAGGATTTTCTCCTTTGAAGGGCTGAGATTCTATCACCACCTCACAGACACAGAATAACTGTGATATCATCAACACAGAATATTGTTACCTGGCATCAAGTCTTACTGGCTTTTGAATAGAAAAATATCAGTTGATGGCATTCAAAAGAAATATTATTAGCTCTGTCTGCAATAAGCATTCCCACTTCATCCCATTCCTGTTGTCCATTGTTTCAAAGGTGGCACCTTCCAATGGCATCTGAAACAATGAAATTGCAGAGCAAATACATATAAATGAATGCCGAGCAGTGGATTAGCTCTCAGTGTTCTGTTCTGTTTGAAGACACCACTCCCAAAGCCATCTGGGTTCAAAACTCACTTTTTTATTTCACTGTGGTGGAGTTGATGATGGAGATTTGTCTGCAGGGAACAATGGAAGTACCCCCAAAGCACCTTTTACAGCACTCGCCACGTCAGCTCCTGTGATAGCTCCCAGCGTCTGCAGTGCTTCTCCGTAGGAAGAAGGTTTTCAGATCTTCACCAGACACTGTGTTTGAGAAGATGAGAGCAAAAGGCATCAGGCTTCACGAAGAATTCTTGAAGGTTATCCCTTGTAAGTAATTGATTCGCATTACGTATTTGAAATTCTAATGAGGTGGCAGTGTAGTAATGAGGAAAAGGTTGTCATCGGGTTGTCATTTATCTCAAGCAGAAAGCAGTGACTCCGGGTGGAATTTGTCAAGTCTGTGGGAAGAAATGCCAGCCCCGTTTGTGGTTGGTGCAGCAAGGTTACAGATTTTATGGCTTTTAGTGTAACTTGGGGGAGTCCACAGCAGTGTAAGTGTAGGATTAGGACCGTGGCTACCATATAAGTATTTGTAAAACACTTTATGAGAGAAAAGTATTGAAAATCGGCATGTTTCAAAAAGGGAGCAACGCTAAACCTGTGTTTTCCACCAAAAAGAACTTGGCACCTAATTGGCAACGTGCTGATTAGCAGCTTGTGGCACAGAATCTAAACTTAACAGGTAACTCCTGGTACTAAAGACTTCTTCAGACCAGGATTTACCTTTCATGAGGTGCTTTAAGTAACATTTTGGAAACACTGGGAATCCTGAGCAGAGGCTGCTTGAGTCTCTGTGTGAGTGCTCTCATCTACACTGTTATTACTTTGAATTTATCAGCTTATTCTTGAGGGTGTAGCGCCCTGTCATGACACTTGTTTTTCTTTACTACAGGACTGTAATTGAAAAGGTTTTCAAAACCTTTCTGCATCAGCCAAACAAGAACAATGGTATAAAAGAAGTTGGAAAAGGAATTGTAAGTGTTACAGAAAATGAGGGGTTTGTAGCATTTGCAAAGAGACACATTAAATATGTTGGTTTATGTGAGTGTGGCTATGCTCAGATATTATTAATTTAATATCTAAGCACATATTGGAAATCATGAGGGCTTGAAGAACAGTTAAAATTGCATGTGTTTCCCAACATGGCACAGTTAGGGCAGTGGAAAACTCTTTCAGCACTTTTAATGTGTTCTCTCTCTTTTTCAGGAGCCAGGGAGATGAAGGACTTATCTCCCTCATCTCAAAACTCCCTTTGCTGCTATTTCTTTTTATTTTTCTTTTTCCTTCAAATGTTCACATACCCATGTTAATTAATTTCTAATCTAATTAAAAATAAATGGTTTTAGATAATTCCTCATAGTTTGTTTGGTTTTTCCCCTCGGTGTGGAAGCGTGAGAGTTAAGTGTAAGACCAGAGAAGGCTGCAAGTGTCTTAGATCCTCCATTTCCTTTTTGGTTTCTTTGAGTTGGTTGCCTTTCTTTTGTGACTAGGCCAAATTTTCAAATGCTGTCTCTTAAACAGAACATCAAATTGCCGCTTAAATTCCACCTGGCTTGCAGGGTAGGAGTGGGTATTGACTATATTCTCTGCTTTGTTTTTGTTCTTGAACAGAAACCACTGTTAGACAATGACCATTCCTCTTTCAAGGTAGGCTGAATTGCAAGGCTTCAGCATTGCAGGTGTATTTTAAATGCCTGTATCATTATTTCCTTAATAATGAACATGCTGTTAAAGAGCTGGTACTTGAAAATTGTATCTCTAGAAAGGAATTTGAACATATCAGTTTTCTGCCTTCCTTAAAATTACTCTTGATGGTGTGGTTATAATGTGTAAATGTGACTTATGTGTACTAATGTGAAGCTATTTTCAGCCCTAGAAACACAAATAAGGCTTTCTTTCAAGAAAGTTTTGAGAGCTCCTTATTGTGAATACCTACAAAGCATTTTCATAAATCATGTGATGGTATTTATAGATACTCAATGTTAGAGGATTAATTTCAGTTGCTGAAGTTTTTATGTTTCATTGATTTATTTTATATATTTTTCTTTTTTTATTTTATTTTAGAGTACTTTGTAGAATTTATCCCAGAGAACAGACAAGTATTTCTACTTAATTTTCATAGAAGGAAAGTGTTTCAAGTGCCTTTTATATTTGACTGTATTGCAAAGCGCTTTTATTATTTCCTCATTATGCTGACTGCTAAAATAATATTCTCTGCCTGTTGTTTGCAGAATGGTAAATGTGTGGTTTGGGCATTGTGATTCAAGCACAGTCCTGCAAATTGTTCATTTGGGGTGGGGCTGGAAGAAGTTAATTCCAGATTAAAACGTAGTGGTGGCAGATTGATGAGGATTAGCTTAATTGTCCATGTGAAAACTCAGGTCATTCCATTTCTGTGTATTTTAAACTATACATTTACAGGGCATAACTGTAGGCTGAACTTGTTGTTTCTTCCCTTTAATTTTGATCTCAAACAACAAATTTGAATTTAGACCTTATCCTTTAATGTTCTTACTCTGAATCCATGTTTTAGCTAAGGTTAGTCTTTAAATCCTCAGTGGTTATACTTGGAAGGCCTTGTTATACTTTACCTACTTTTGGCCTTTGATGAATTTTTACACATCTAATCCTGTTTGAAGAGCTGAAAAGAAAGCCCTTAGTTCTCAGTGGGCACAGATCCATTTTTAACCATCTCCAAACAGGAGTCACCTGTTTTTCCCCTAGGGACGCTGGAGTTATGCTCGTCTGATGAAATTGCTTCTGTGCCAAGCAGCGTTATCAGATGAGCTCCTGTGGTCTGACCAAGCTCTCTTTTGAAATCAGTAGGTTCTCACCTGCCCATTAGCATTGGGAAGATGGTCTAGAATTTTTGTCCATGTGCTTCTTTGAAAGCCTTGTCCAGACCGCCATACCCACTGTTTGCCCACATTGTCCTTTAGTAGCTCTCCCACCCACAGACGTTCTGCCTGAAGTTTTTATCCAGTTGCTTCCCAGCTGTTCTTTTACAAATTAAGCAGGGCAAGGCCTTTGGCATGTATATGAGAAGTGCCAAAAACCTAAAAGGAATGCAGTGCGAATAATTGCACCTACTTGATTTAGATGCTGCTTTTTTCTTTTTTTGTCCCAGACATGGAAACTTAATTATGTACATAATCACTTCATGCTAAAAACAAGCTGCTTGTAGTTAAAAATAAAAGAAATTGGGAAAAAAAATCAAATCCGTAAGCTAAAAGCAACACCACAGCCATGTTTATATGTAGTTTAAAAGAATCTCTATGCATTTTTAATAGGCACACGTGAAGACCACCCCTTTAGTTTTGGTGCTGCTTCTGTAACCCGTTTTTGCAGATTATTGACAAGGAAGCAAATTTTATCGGCTAACGAAGGAAATTAAACTAAACCTGCAAACTCGTATTTAGGGAAGGAGATGGAACAAAACCTTTGCATGGGCACTGCCTGACACTAAAGGCTGTGTGCCCAAACCTGTTGCCACCAAGGAAGAATGAATGTCCTGTGTTCCCATCACTTTTCCAAAGGAAAAATGCATGTGCCCAGTATTTGCCTGCAGATGCTGGACCAGGTGGGTGATCCTACAGCACCGAGGTGCCGTTGGCATTGTCTGAAGTGTTGCATAATGCGCCTGGTACAGTTTCTGTCTGTATCTATCTTAGGTATTTACAAGGCACCTATCACCTTGGTACCTAAACAGTTTGAGAAATGCACCCACCACAGGAGGGATGATGAGATACAGACAGAGGCCCAGGTCCAGAGCAGCAGAGGCAGGGCCCGGGAAGCTCCCCAGCTGTGTTCTCGCTGTTGTTGAGCTCCTGGCCCACTTGTTGTGGCCAAGGAACATCTCCACCCACCTGTCTGTCAGCAGGAAGAGACGGTGCCCCAGCCCTCACGTGCAGCTCCGCTCGTGGGCAGTCTGAAAAGGAAAGATAATGGAAAAGGCAACGATCCGGTAGCAGAGGTGAAACAGGAATGGTGGGATTTCAAAAGGAGGGCTTCTTAAAGAGCAGCACATCTCAGGGAAGGGATCAGCTGCCAGTCCAAGTGGCAGGTAAGGCACAACACAGGCATAAATCTCAAATGTTCTTCAGTGAACAAAAGTTAAAGAAATACTTCTGATGTCTCTAAAGTTTGTGTATATCCAAAGCCCTGCTCTGTTCTTGGCCTCTGTCTCAGTCCTCTGCCCCTGCAGCTGAGTCAACCATTCAGTAGTTCTCTGTGTATCTCAACCCAGTAACTGCTGCAGTCCTAAACTTGCCTAATGGCCAACACACAGTGTGTCAGTGGTAATGAACGTTGTGGTGCGGGGAGACCACACGGAATAGCAGTGCTCCAAAATAATGGACATATTCATGAACCTAAAGGCTGGAATAAACTTGGCTTTGATCAGCATGCTCAGGGCAGGATGGGGCAAACCACAGCTCTCCCCTGCAGGCACACCTGGAGCAGCTCTCCTGTGGCCTCCAGGAGCACCTGCTGATCCACCACGTCAGACCAGGCTCTGTGTCAGCCCAGAGAAACACCCGGACAGGCAGCAGGAACAGAGAATCTGTCCGGCAGATTCTGCTCCACTGCAGAAACAGAGAACCTGTCCAACAGGGGAGGAAGAGAGATAGCCAGGACTTTGGTGAAGGCTCACCAGTTCCTACTGCATGGACCCCTTTAACACCAGATACCTTTTTTCCTTAAACACAGCAGAGTCAGTGAGGTAAAACAAAAATCAGCCTTCAGAAACCTGTGGGTCCCAGGGGGCTTTTGGAAATAGCTGCATAGTACCCACAGTGATCAAACACTTAAACTGAAGTGCAGTGGGTCACTGACTTCCAGATATTTCTTCCCCCTTTAGCCCACGTGCATGCTCCTTCCTGAGTCTCATCCTTGGTCATTTAAGGATGGAGATGGAAGTCCTGCCCGGCAGAGCAAGGGACATGAGGTTAGGAACGTGAACCTTGGAGGCTGCAGGTTTGATGGCTGCTATCATTTGGTATAAAGATACCTGTAAAAGACAGAAGTGACCTATTTTGCCTGTAAATTGTATCTATCACTGTGAGCAAAATGCTGCATGCAGGAATGGTGTGTCAGGTGAAAATTGCTGGAAAGATCAGGGAATCTGACCTCTTCCCTTCACTTCACACCCAAGGAAGCCAGCTGTGCTTCTTTGTACCCACTCCATTTAAAGCTTGAAAAGAAAGAGGTTTTTTTAAAGCAAATTAACAACCAAGTGAGGTCAGCCATGTTGGTGCATGGTTTGATCCGTGGCCAGTTTTGACTTCACAGTTGTAGTGGCCTTTCTCTCTCTTTTTCTGGGAGTGACCCCTTTTCCAAGGAATTAAAGGCAGTTAGTTGAGGTCATTCGGTCAGCTGTTCAAACATAAGGACAGTTTCTGGCTGAACCCAGTTTTCCAGTGCCCCTACTGTGCCTGGGACACCTTTCCCAGCCTAGGCACACAGCCCCAGCCTAGGCACTGGTGCAACCAATCTGACCAAGGTGCGCCCAGAATTTAGGGGGACTTTCGATCACCAAGGAATGGATTTCTTGGGCAGAGACTCACACGTTCAGCCAGGTGGTGTCAGCCAGTGGCCTCCAGGCAGTTTTCCCATGATTGCTCCTTAGCGAAGGAAAGTCTGTGGAAGGCCATGCCTGTAACACACCCTCGGTTCCCCATGCCCCATGGCAATGCTTCCCAAAGCTTCCAGAAACCGGAGCTGCTGAGAGATGCTGAACAGCTTGTTACAAATAATAATGGCTATGGTTATTCCTCCTTCTCATTGCCAGCCAAGTTTACCAACCTAACCTAAAGCCTGTGCACGTATTCATTATTCAGAAGTATTCGCCAAGAGTTTCTGCAATTAACCTTCTGCCCAGGGGTTCTCACAGACTCTTCGCTTACGCCCTTTGTCATTTGTGTTGCTGGTCACCTATTGCCAGATGCTGTTCTTTCAGCTCTGAAAGGCTGAAAAGACTGATTGGGAGGATGGCAAATGTTTCATAGGACATAAGGAATTTTGCAAAAATTTATTATTGCGCTTTTTCAGAGGAATTTTTCTTTTTGAGCCTCTGGCAAATGTGTAGACGTGCACAAATAACAAAGGTGTTCTGGTCCCCCTGAATCCGAACAAACTAGACACAGTGATACCATTTACAGAAGTGTTCATAAATCAGCGTGGAGTTTGGAGGTTTTTGATTTCGTTTTGCTTCCGTTTTTGACTTCCAGTATAGTTTGGTTCTACTACTTACCAGTTGTTAGGTGGCCTCTGTTTAGAACACTTGCCAGGTAAACGGGGTTTTCAAATACGGGGAATTTTCTGTTGACTTGTCAAAAGAAATGCCAAGACATTCTGTATGACCAGTGGCTCTACCAGAATGAGTATTTATGATCCCTTACCTCACTCTGATTCCATAGACTTTAACTGAAGTGTGTGTTTGCTTTGTGTGGTAAAAGTAGGTCCCCTGTTTTTTTGTTCTTTTTTTTTTTCCATGTGTACTCAAATAGGAAAATGCTGAGAAGTAATTTCATGGTCCTGCACCGTAGCTGTTAAGAGAGCTTTGCTAATGAAGGAATGCAGCTATGGCTGTATTAGACAAAGCAGGAGAAGAAGTGCCAAGGAAGAAGCAGTTCTTAGTTAGGTCGATATATAGTTCCTTTCAAATCTCCATGGAGTGGAAGAGCCAATGATTGCATGACAGTTTGTCCCTAAAATTCATTTTCATAAGGAGCTCATGCCTTTTTACAAATACAGTCTCATCCTCACTTTCCATAAAACATGCAACTGGACAGTCCAGCCAGACGCAGAGACAATATGAATACTTTGAATGTGAATACTTTGAAGTAGTGAATATGCTAAATGCACGAATAATATCCATTATTTTAGCACTTAAAAGTCATCATTCTATGAAGTCACACAGAATCCCTTACAGAGCACCATAATATTGCAGGCACTTGGGTGTAGAAATAATGAGCGCCACATTGTGGTAGATAGGGATTGAGATATAGGAGGAGGGATCCTTGGGTCTGTCAGAAATATCTTTTCATTTCATTATATTTCACATAAAATAATTTTTTTAAAAAAAATCAAACAAAGCCCTGCCCTGATTCATAAGCAGAACCAAAAGTGTGGTTTAACATGACCTCAGCAGCACCTTGCAGATACAAGCTTACAGCTTCCACTGAGGTCTGAAGAGCAGTATTTCAAAAAGCAGAAATTAATCCTTTAAAAAAAACCCAGAAAACTTTTTTCAAGGCTGGGATGCCAGAGAGTAGGCACAGCATTGATCTGGCACTCAGGCCACTGCGGTGTGAGCAGCAGCAGCCTGGTCGGGTCACAGTCCTACCGACAGCAGCCGTCCCTTGCCTGAGCGTGGGGAATGCAGGGCTTTGGGCTGCCTCCTGCAGCGCTTCAGCCACACTGCCCCAGGGTGATTTCTGATGACCAAATTGGCCCCCTCAAAAAAAAATTTTAAAAAAGGCATTGGACTCGTTTTTTTTCAATGAAGTAACAGAAAGCATACAGAGTCCCAGCCATAGCATCACATAATCCAGAGTGGTGCAGGATGGAGCTGGGCAGATCACGCTCCACTGTGAGCCGATGATTCCTGTGGGTGCAAAAGCCTGAGCCTTTCTTGCTCTTCGGGAGGACATTTTTCTCGAAGAGTTGCCATGGGAAAGCGCTGGCACCCAGATTTCCACCACGCACCCTCAGGCAAGGGAAGAGGTAGCCAGGGGAGGGCAAAACTCAGTTCATTTCCAGGAGACAAAGAGATCCCGGTGAGCAATGCCCTCAGATAGCATTTCCTACTGTTTGGAGAAGAGAGCAAGGAAAATCTGGCAAATGTTGGGGAGGGCATTGCTCGCGGGATAAATCCCATGGACGGCCACCGTCGCGCTGCAGCAGTGATTTGGGAGAGATTTTGGGTGGGGGTGACGTGAGACGTCGGACAAAAGTGAAGATAGCCAGCAGTGCTTCAGAGCAACAAAGGGCTGCCCTCAGCCAGTGGTGGAGCACATCTGGCACCCCAGGAAGCTCAATTGGACCCTTGGCCCTGAGCTCGTCCCAGGGATTTCTGACTGACACCACTGCAGTGCATAGGTGAGCTTCTCGCTAGGTTCACTGACATTTCCTGTCACAGTCACGCTGAGGGGAATTTGGTAGCTCCTGCCTTGGGATGCAGCATGGCTGTGTGTGTTCTGGGTACAGGACAGTGTGCATTGAGACCAAAAGTGCTTAATGACGCCAATTGCCACGTGCCCGATGCAGTCACTAAACTTTAGTCCGCCCTTCCGTTTGCCCAAACACATACACTCTGGCTTCCCAACTGGCTTCTTTCTATGTGTTGTCCAATGCATGTAGATACCTCCATCTGCCTGGCCTCAGATACAGTGGTTGTTGCTCCTCTATTTGATTGCCAGATGTCACTGGGGAGCAAGATGGGGAGGTTCCTGGATCCTCGGGGCAAGCCGGCCATCACCGAGGGAGCTCGCTGTCCACGCCGGCCGAAGAACAGGAATCCTCGGTGCCTGCCTCTGACGAAGACTCGCCAGCCAGGACCACAGAGAGCTGGCAGTGGCCGCTGTCCTCGTCTGAAACGCACAGCAACGTTGGGGAGGATTTTGAGGGATTTCAAACGCCGGCGCGGACTCCGGAGTGCACCATGGACATACAGTCCCCCGGGGATCAGTCACTCAGTAGGACTCCTCAGTTTGAAAGTGACTCTCCTGAGGAGGAGGGAAATGATGAGATGAATGAAGAGCGCTGCGGTGTTGAGCCTGTCCCTAGGGATCGGGGTTGGAGAGGGCAGCCCCAGCTAACAGAGGGAGAGAAGCTGTTGATGGAAACCAACAGTAGGATTGTGCAGCTGCTGGAAAATATCAAGAGGGAGCATGCACAGTCCATGGGTCTCATGTCCCAGTCCATGGGCCGTATGGAGCTGCAGCTGGGCATTGTGGCTACCTCCACAAGAGCCATCCATAACTACCTGTCAGAGATTTTAGCTTTCCTCAAGCAGCCGAGGACGCAGGTCCTCGAAACGCGCATCTCCCAAAGAGCCACCCCCCATGTCGAGTTGACGTGTGCCTCGACATGGACTGGTGAGGACGCAGTGGCATCCTCCACTGTGTGCTTACCAGGGGCCGAAGGGACGAGCGACTCTCGCGACCCGCCGCAGGCCACCCTGCCTTGTCGCAGTGGCCGGCTGCAGAGAGCCATAACCGAGAGGGCCTCGCTGCCCATGCCTCCACGCCAGGCAAAAGGGGGAGGGAAGAAAAAATAACCACTCCATAGGATTTTTAGAGGTTTTTTTTAATGTGCCTGTCCTTTTAATTCTTAGCCATAAGGCCATCGGTGGCAGAGTTCAACCATTTCCTACATTGGCTAACATTGTATTCTGGCTGACTAGATTAGTCTAACATTTTGTAGTTTATATTTGCACTGTTAACGATGTGTGCTGCTGGTATTTGAAGAACATTTGCCTCTGTTCTTTCACTTTAACTTCATACGAGCATTTTTTTACTCTGTGCCAGGCATTCATTGCTTTTCTTACAAATACAAGTCATTTCTTGAGGCAGCTGTTTTTTGAGTTTTCTTTCTCCATTATCCCACCCCCTCTGAGCAAGCACTCGGGACTTGGTGGTAAGTATAGAGGTCTTGGCAATACTCGCCTCCCAAACTGTGTTCGATCAGTCTTTGCCTGGTGTTTCTGGCATGCCAGCCTGAGGTGTTGGGGTATAGCCTGTACTGGATCATGACCATTCTTATCCTCTGTGGGTCTCACCAGCTCACTTCCTAAGACCCTCGGTGGAGCTAATCCACATGTCTTGGCTATGTCGTACAATAAGTAATGTTGCCAGGATCATACCTCATATTTCTCTTTTTGGGGGCTGTGTAGTGATGTGCCACCAGATCTATCTGGGCACCTGACTCTCGTTTTCAAAGTTCATTTGATGATGGATCTGGTGGCTTGATGGGCAGCATTATACTTTTTCCTCTGAGAGAGTCTGGGGATTCGGAACAGGAGTCACTAAGCAATGTGTTCTACGGGGATAAGAGCCATCTCCTGCAACAAATCTATTAGAAGGAGACTGTCCCCTGTAATTATCACAGATATTAATTATTTAAGAAAAAGAAAAAAAAAAAAGCAGCTTGCCTAGCAGCCAGAACTCTTGAGAATGTAAAAGTCATGACACGCTGTTGGGTGCTGTGCTACTGTGTCTGTGATTACGAGCTTTTCGTCAGAGACGAGACCTACATCTTGATAAAACACAACTACTTTCTGTGCCTTTAGGCCGTCCAATTTCCTGAGGGCTGGCACCCTTAGCAGGGCACGGGTCCCATTGGTAACCCAACAGGGCAGATGGAAACGCACTTTGGCAATAAATTACTTTATATCTGTTGGTGCTGCCTCTCTCGGGGGAATTTAATATAGTGGCACTCAAATTGCTATATGCATGCAGAGGCATCAGACTGGCTTTTACATGTGGTATCCCTAACAGTTGTCCGGAAGGATGCTGCTCCCAGCAGCCCCTGGAGCGGTGGGGACAGGTTCTCACAGGTGTAGCATGGCTCCTGTGTTTGACTCTCTACACGCCGTTGTGACTTCTCGGGAAGGTGCAGAGCAGTTTCTATGGAAAATGCCAGGGAATAATCGTAGGCCTAAAAATCCTCTTCTGTGACTGCAGCCGAGCCGTGCTCTCTGGCCAGTGAGGCGTAGACTCTTCTTCCCTGTCTTCCTGCGAGGCTGAGGTTATTCAGAGCAAAGCAGATCAGAGTTTGTTACTCTACCAGCCGGCCACAGACTGCTCCTGTAGAAGTGTGTGTGCGTGTGTGCTTGTGGCTGTACTCTGCTAAACGACCGGTTCAAGGAGGAAATGCAGCTGGCATGGCCAGCCTCCAGTGCAGGCTCTTCCCACGTTCCTTCCTTTCGACCTTCATCCAGCTGCGTTCCTTTTAAAAATCCCACTGGAGGCAGGCTTCTTTGGGCCACTCTGTCAACACACCTCACAGCAGGTGCCAATTTTTGCATCTGTTTTGTGGCTTTTTTCTCTCTCTTTTGTCAGGGTTATTTGTAAACTTACCCTCAGAGAATTTCCAACACGAGCTCGTGAGCTTCCCCTCTCGTTGGTACGAGGAGTGTGTGCTGCAGAGTGAGGTCACAAGGAGGTTGGGAGGAGAGCTAATTAGTGAGCCTAACAAATTATTCCAGTCTGAGTATATTTGGAACATGTGGTTCTGGTGCAGGAGGGGTTTGCACTCTGGTGCTGTGGAGACGAACAGCTCGAGGCTCAGGCGGGTGAAGGTTTGGCCCAACACGTCTTTTTTCTCTGGGGTGAGTCTGAGTGCAGCTAACTGCGGTTCAGCCAGTCCATTTCCTTGGCCTGAGGAGCACTAACGCAGTGAGGGTGTTTTATTTCACATCGTGCTTTCACTCCAGCAGGGTGGGGCAGTTGTGGCCAGGCGTTCCGATTTTGACGTTCCCCGCAGGACCCGCCATGTAGCTGCCGCCATTTAGGATCAGTCTCCACGTGCTGGCTGCTTCTGTGGCCTCACATTTTTTGTTGTAGCTCCAAAATGACAACCTCCACTCTACCTTTGCTTTCTGATCCAAGGGCAGTAGAGCAAGAGAAGGAGCTGTGCAGTGCTGCCATTGGAAGTGCCATGTGAGGAAGCCCTAAAGAGTTCCTTGCAAAGCAGCTCGAGCTTTAACCCTCCTCTCCCATTTCTGACTGCTTTGGCTAAACGTGGCAAATGGGAGCAGCCGTAGGGTGAGAAGGACTGAAAACCTCTCTACAAACAAGAAACCTGCAATAAAGTCACACAAAACCAGGGTTTTTATCCCCACATGGAAATAGTAGGTGGTATTAAGAGTTGGTACCAACTGATATTTTGGTCAGATCCAAAACTAGGATCTGACTTCTAGGATTGTCTAGCAAAATCAGTGCAGTTGGAGGGTATGTATGTTTCATCCCCAACAAATATTTTCATGCTTTTCCAAGTGTCTGTCATGGCCTCATCGTTCTTTCCCTATAGCTTTTTGTTGTCTGAATGGGTATCTGGTTACATGTGTCTGTTCAAAATAAAGGGGATCACTTCTTACATGGTATAGTTCTATTTCTCATGTGCAGATTTTGAGTGCTTCAGTTTCCAAGGCTTCCTTCTTTCTGTGTCCCAAAGAGCAGTTGTTTGGCTTCTGGGATGAGAACAAGGGTGGGAGAGCCTTAAGAGGAAACCTCTGCCCGGTCGAAGCTCTTGGTGATAGATCCCCTGAGTACCATTCTGCAGTCCAGCCATATTTTTGCTGTATAGGGTAAATGTTCGTGGTTACACCGTTGCTTTCTGATGCCTTTTGCTGAGCAGAAGTGCAGATATTTTTCTTTCAGACGTTTGTATTACAAAGCCTTATGAAATGTGACGTGAAGTTGGTTTTTATTTTTGAATACGTGTGACGATTTTAAGAATATTTTTTTCCTTTTCTCCTTCCACTGGATGATTTAAACCCCACGAAAAAAAATAAAGCAGACCAATGAAAAGCCTTGAATGCTAACTTCAATTGAAAAGAAACAGCAGCGCTACTCCTGTGAGACAGTTTTCAGCAGTGTTCAGCTTACTGGTCCTGCTCAGCCTTTCCTTTCCTGCCTGCTCCCTGACCCTCTGTGACACTGAAATATCCACTTCTAGGACAACCTTCTTCCTAACCCGAAGGCTAAAAGTTCTTCCCTCTCTTCTTCTCCCATTTAAAATATCATCCTTGCATCAGCCAGATCTACTGTTTAGAGGGATCAAAAGCTCTTTTCCTCCTGCCTTATTCCCATCCATATCAATATCCAGGGCCCTGAGTGCGCTGCTCTCCAGCGAGAGGTAAAATTTAAATCCCTAAATACAGTACTTGGGATAGTAACACCAGCTCTAGATCACCAAAAACCTGGGGTTTTTTAAGTCTGTAGTATCCTGATGAGGTAACTATCCTTGCTTGACAAATAATCAGTTATTTGGGAGATGGATCTAATTGCTGAAAAGTAGCATTGCTCTGACTTGTGTTGTGGAAGCCTGGGAGCCAGGCTGAGGTGTTCCACTCACAGAAACACCACAGGCTGTGCAAGTAATCCTAATTTTGGTGAAACTTCAAAGGAAAAGACACGAAATTAACGTGATACAGGCAAGCAAATGCAATGGAAGGCGTAGTAAGGAAAGCTGTTGGTGTGATTCTAGTACAGATTCCAAACTCAAACTCTCCTGGTGGCTTGGGCTAGTGACTTAATTTCTCCGTGCCTTGGTTTCATAGCAGTAGAAGGGCAAAAAAGGAGTTGACAGGCAATAATTAGTTGATTATATTGTACTTTGAGGTCTTCAGTGTGAGGGAGTAACATTCTGTATTAAATGCTGATGAACCTTGTTTGTGACCAAAGTTGGAGACGGGGCTAACACCAGCACTCAGCTTTGGAATATCCGGATTAAACTTCTCCCTGTATTTTACCATCACATCATGCAGTAGATCAGAGTCCCAAATCCAAATGTTGAAGTTCTCATTCAGATTTGGACTTTGCGTGGTTTTGGTCTGCTTCTGACCACGACTAAATACATTCCCGAACTGTCCAGTTATTAAAAGAAATTAAAAAAAACCCCACATATATAAGTTTCTTTTAAACAAAGGATGCAGTTAGCTGTGCTAGCCTACAAGTCCAAGAGTGTGAACAAATCAGGATGTGATTACTTAAGGAGAATAGGCATAAAAGAGCACTTCTGAAGTACTTGTTATTGTCCAAAATATCACTGAAATTCTGATGACTAAGTACAGTCTGCTTATCTCTATTTGAAACAGTGCTGTACAGATTCACTATTTCTAAAGGTCTTCTTTCCATTTCTATATAGATATTCTCCCTTCACATTTTGAAGGTTTGAAGAAGAGGATTGTTTTTCGAGTCACACTAAGTAAACATTAAATGCATGCAGGCTTAAAACTAAAGCATGCATGTTATGTAGCAGCAATAAAAAGTGCTCGGCTTGCACGACTTATGATGCTCAAGCGTTGCCTTGTTAAAATGCCAAAAAAACTTTTTCTTTGCATTTTTTTGAAAAGTAAATCTCTTCCTTTGACCTTGCAATACTTAACTTTTCCGTTTCTGTGGACAAGTGATATTTATTTTACTGAATGCTTTTATGTTACAGATAAGGTGGATGAAATAGTGCCAGTTTCCAAGCCATCAAGAATTGCAGACAATGCAACTGTGGACTCAAGAGTGGCAACCATAAAACAGCGGCCTTCTAGTAGATGTTTTCCCTCAGCTACAGATATGAATGTGAGTGGGAGCCGTGAAGCACTGCTTTATTCCTACTAATGCATCTAATTCCTTGATTAAATAATGCACAATGCTTTGTAAGGGAAGAATTGATGCTAATACTATAGCACCTATTAAATATTAAACCCCAGAACTCTGAAATTGCATTATTCAAGTGCAGAATTTGATCTTACAAAACTTTGCGTGTAAAAAAAATAATTGGTTTTCTTGCGTTTTGGACATATTTTTCCATTACCCACTTTAACCTGTTGCCATGTAAATAATACCAACAATCTCCACTTACAGCTGCTGTCCTTTTATGACCATCTAAACAAAGCCCAGCCTTCCCTTTCTCTCCCCCTCCTCCCCGAAAATAACCCCAGACTTATTATTTTCCGTAAGAATTCTCAGTGAAAGGGGTAATGGATGAGGCATTGTTTCCGTGTGGGGGAGACTTTCATGCTTTAATGCTGTTGGGGTTTCTGTTTGCTCTTTTGTAGTCCATGTATGAGAGACAGGGTATTGCTGTGATGACGCCCACTGTCCCAGGGAGCCCTCAAGGTCCTTTTCTGGGTATACCTCGGGGTACAATGAGAAGACAAAAATCCATAGGTAAAATGCGTCTGTTGTATGGTTTTGTTCATTAATCACATACTTTCAGTAACTTTGCTGCTTTCCTAAAGCGTGTTTCTCCAACACCCTTACCCCAGTGAGTGACTGTTTAATCTTTGTACACAGCTCATGAGAAAAGAAGTTTGTGTGTAAGGTGATGTAATTTCCACATTCTGCTTGGCAAGTATGGAGTTATAATTTGATTATTTTCTTTGGAATGTTCCCTCTAACAAGGAAAACAAAAAGATCAGTACAAGCCTTTTGCAAAACATTAGGACAAAATGTTATCCTTTTTTCCGTGTTATTGAGGTGAAAGCATTGTAATGCTGTGTAGTTTATAAAGAAATCCCATTGATCAAATGGACTAAAATTCACCCTTTTTTTCGTTTCAAATGATGGCAATAGATGATTTTACAACAAAGAAACAAAGAGCAGACCAAATTTGGGCTTTCTTTGTTCTCGTTAGTAATCTTAGCAGTGACTTTCATCAGTTTAGAAACTCATTATGCTGATGTAAAATTAGCATCCATACTATCCCAGTATTACCCAGTTTGTTTATGTTAAAAGCCATATTTGTAATGATATAATGTCATCTTTTGAAATGCAACATTATGGGGTTTTTTTCCCCAATGAGATCTTCGCAGTCCCTTTGCTAAATTTCAATTGCATCTTAAAAATTCATTAGGTTTCCAAGTTGCTTTATTGTATGCATTTGTAGAGTGTTAGAGCAAGGCAGAAGTGACTTTTCTGTACAGAATCTCCTCCCTGTTCAATAGTTTTCAAAGAAAATGTGCTCTTCTACAGCCACTTTGATGATACATAAAACTCAAACATTTGCCTACACATCAGTTTAATTAAAATTCTGTAGCATCCTTTTCAATCCTGGCACCTGGGATGTCCAGCAGGAAAGAATGATTATGGTGGGAATCAACCTGAAGGCCTCTTTTGGAATTTTGCGTATTCCTTGTGCCCCGGGAAATGCACCCTGGAATTTTGGGGTGGATGGAGAAATAGTACAGTGTAAGGGATCCCGGTGGATGTGGCAGTGTTTTAAATGCACTCTCTGATTTTTCAGGAATAACGGAGGAAGAGCGGCAGTTTCTGGCCCCTCCTATGCTGAAGTTTACCAGGAGTCTTTCAATGCCTGACACCTCTGAAGATATCCCACCGCCACCGCAGTCCTTACCTCCCTCACCACCACCACCTTCTCCCTCTCTGTACAACTCCCCCAAATCCCTGACGTCCCGGAGCTACGGAACGATCAAACCTCCATTTAACCAGAATTCAGGTGCAAAAATCTCTTTGGTTAGGCCCGAGAGCGTGGGGACGATGATAAGGGACAAAGGGATCTATTACAGGCGGGAGCTGGACCGATACTCCCTGGACTCGGAAGACCTGTACAACCGGAGTGCCGCAGCTCAGGCGAATTTCAGGAGCAAGAGGGGCCAGATGCCGGAAAACCCCTATTCCGAGGTCGGCAAGATCGCCAGCAAAGCGGTTTACGTGCCGGCCAAGCCGGCCAGGCGGAAGGGGATGCTGGTGAAACAATCCAACGTGGAGGACAGTCCAGAAAAGACCTGCTCTATTCCAATCCCAACCATCATCGTCAAAGAGCCATCCACCAGCAGCAGCGGGAAAAGCAGCCAAGGGAGCAGCATGGAGATCGATCCTCAGTCCTCGGAGCAGCCCGGCCAGCTCCGGCCCGACGACAGCTTGGGAGTCAGCAGTCCGTTCGCAGCAGCCATCGCAGGGGCCGTGAGGGACAGGGAAAAGAGGCTGGAAGCGAGGCGCAATTCCCCGGCCTTCCTCTCCACAGACCTGGGAGACGAGGACGTTGGATTAACGCCACCAACACCACGGATGAGGCAGTCCAAGTTCACCGAGGAGGCAATGTTTAGCAGCGAGGATGGTTTCAGACAGCTCATGTCGCCATCTCCGATCCCCGCCCCCAGAGAGCCCGAAAACCTTTTTAACAGCAACGAGCCCACCAACCAGAGCGACTCAAGGACGTTGAATGCTCCGTCCAAAACGAAAGGTACTGACAACAGTACGGTGCCAGCCAAGCCCACGAGTGCTCCCGGCTCGGATAGCTACGTCCACCCGGTCACAGGGAAGCTGTTGGATCCAAACTCGCCACTTGCCCTCGCACTCTCTGCCAGGGACAGAGCCATGAAAGAGCAGACACAGCAGATTCCAGGCAAAGGGGACGCTGTCAAAACCGACCTTAACAAACCGCTTTACATCGATACCAAGCTGAGACCCAACATGGAAACGACTTTTCCTGTTACTGCCACTGTCACCAGGCAAAATACCCGTGGCCTGTTGAGAAGGCAGGAGACTGAGAACAAGTACGAGATGGATGCAGGGAAAGAAAAGAAAGCTGAGGAGAAGAAGAACATGTTGATAAACATTGTGGATACCTCGCAGCAAAAGTCGGCTGGCCTGTTGATGGTGCACACCGTGGACACGGCAAAGTCGGATGATACGCCCGAGGACGAGGAGGAAAAGGGAGCTGAGATGGAGCCGAGCCCTGAAAACTCTCCGCCGGAGAGGCCGGAGGGCAGCGAGGAAGCAGAGAGCGAGCTGAGCGTCCCTGCCGCGCCCGAGCCCCCGGCTTCTCCCTGCAAAACCATCGTGGCCGCCAGCTCTATGGACGACCCTGTCATCCTGCCCTTCCGCATCCCCCCTCCGCCCCTGGCCTCGGTGGATATCGACGAGGAGTTCCTGTTCACCGAGCCGCTGCCCCCTCCCCTGGAATTCGCCAACAGCTTCGACATCCCCGACGACCGCGCGGCGCCTGGCTCGGCGCTGACGGACCTGATGGCGCAGAGGAAGAACGGCACCCCTTCGCCCAGCCAGCCAGCAAACTCCTTGGACGGCAAAAAGCAAGCGGGTCTCTCAAACTGTTTGCCTGCCTCCTTCCTGCCACCCCCTGACAGCTTCGACAACGTCACCGACTCTGGGATCGAGGAGGTCGACAGTCGGAGCAGCAGTGACCATCACCTAGAGACAACCAGCACTATCTCAACGGTGTCCAGCATCTCTACCTTATCCTCGGAAGGGGGGGAGAACGTGGATACTTGTACAGTCTATGCAGATGGGCAAACATTTCTGGTGGACAAACCCCCAGTACCTCCTAAGCCAAAAATGAAGCCCATAATCAACAAAAGCAATGCACTTTACAAGGACGCGCTGATCGAGGAAACTGTAGACAGCTTTGTGATCCCTCCTCCCGCTCCGCCCCCGCCTCCCATCAGTGCCCCGCCCAACCTGGCAAAAGTTGTCCCCCAAAGGACATCCAAGCTATGGGGGGATGTGCCAGAGGTGAAAAGCCCGATTCTCTCAGGCCCCAAGGCTAATGTCATTAGTGAATTGAACTCAATACTCCAGCAAATGAACAGAGAGAAATCCTCAAAGCCGGGGGAGGGATTGGAGTCGCCGACTGGAACGAAAACTGCAAGTCTCAGTACAAGGTAAAAGTAATTAACCAAATCATTTTCTAAAAAGGCTTCCTCTTTTTTTTTTGTAAATCACATAGATTAAAGAAGAGTGTACTCTGTATTTGTTTAACGAATAGTCTGTGTCAAACAAGAATTTCTTACACTGTCAACATTTGTGTTGCCTACGTGATAGGACAGGAGCTTTCTCAGTCTTCAAAGGCAGTTTGCACAAACCTTTCAGTTGTTTTGATGTGAATTTCTTAGCTTTCTCTTTAATTTTTTTTTCCTTTTAAAATGTGGTGATAATTTAATTTTTCTACAGTCCCATGAGGTATTTTGGCTTCAAACGGGTAAAAAAGTGTTTTTGCCAAGGGTTGCTTCGCATTCACTGTGTGGTGTCATTTGATTCATGCTGAGACCTCACCTAATCTACTTCATCATAAAGTATTTCAGAGCATTGCTCATGAAAATCACTTTGCCCTGTCCATGTTACTACTAAATCACATCTGTATGGAATGTGGACATAATATCATGAAATCCACAGTTATTGAAAAAAGAAAGGTAATTTTCTTAGTTTTATTAGGAGACTGAGGTATTTCTGCAAAAATGCCGTGCTGGGTTTTTTTTTTTTAAAAACCAAGATGGCACTTGAGTAAATTTTAGTAGAATTATTCTGGTGATTAATAAATAGCTCAGCCTTTGGAAAGCTGCTGTATTTTGGAAGCACGGAGATCATTTGTTTTTAAGGGAAGAGCGTCTCTGGTGATTGCAAAGATTGCTCATTCAGAAAACAGTGTGATCCACAGGCTCAGCAGCACGCAGTTGGATATTATTTCCTGCAAGATGGAAGCCATCAAACTGGTGACAGGGAGGGAATTCAATTTTTAGAATTGAGAAATGGGAATAAAACACGGGAATTCTGGAATTCCTCTCAGTGGCACTTGACTAAACAGAGCAGAAATTGAGTCGGCTCTACAGGAAAAGCCTTCATACATGAAGAAGAAAAAAGAACATTATTTTTGCTAGATGTTGATCATGTTTCTTGTTAAGCCCCATGAACATGATGTCTGTAGCTTCATGTGTATAGTATTATCAGCTTTTATTTTTAAACTGAAAGGTATTTCCAGGTTACAGTGGAGATCTTCAGCATCCCTATTTTATTAGAAAATAACTGAGCCTACCAGCTACAGGGTACTGTAAATAGGTCAAGGTACTCTCATTACTGAGAGGAAAATGAAAAGTAGAAGTAAATAGAAATACTGTTTTTGTGAAAGTACATTTAAAAAAGGTAAAAAGGCTGGGGAGAAATTGAAAAACTATAGCACTTCACTGGAGAAAGGCAAACTATTATGTAAGCAAAAGTAGCCCCATATGTTACCTTTTAGAGGAAGATCTGACTTAGAGTTACAAATTTAGGTTGCTTTTCTGTCCTTGAGGTTTTTTAATTTTTCTAACTCAGCTTTGGCAAATTACTAAGTCTTCATTATGGAATGCAGAGGCTCAGCTGGGGGGGGGGAAAAAAACCCACCCAAGGCATTATTTCAGTGGGGCTGAAATCCTGCTTCTTCCCTGAAAAATAAACCCAAACACTCATCTTTGCGAACTGGAGAGAGGATCCTGGGATGTACCAGTGCCAAAAGAGCTATGAGGGAATAAATGGGATAAGTTGGCAGTGGCAAAGAGCAGCAAAACTCTTGGCTGTCATTTGGCTGTGGGAGAAAATGACACCTCCACAGAATTCCCGGTGGGAACAGGAGGCAAGAGGGCTGGGTTTTGTTGCCTGCCATTTTCCAAACTGATGTGATTACTGCTTAATTATGAGCTGAATTGAAGCTGCTAAAACCACCGGGAAAGGTTGCTAAGGATTTCTTTTTTAAGCAAATAATAATCCGGAGACAGCAGAAGAGAGCCAGCAATCTACAGACGCTGGAAGTATGTTTGAAAAGGTGCTGCGGGCAGTGTCTTTTCATCTCAGCAAGGGTAAGGCAGAGAGATGGAAATGGAGATGTTCACTTGTGGATTCAGAAGCCCCGTGGTTTTTTTCCTGTGGTGCTTTTACTCCCGCTTTATCTCTCTAAAAGTTAAATAAATTACAGCCTTTCCAGCCCAACTGCACGCCTGACACAATTTTTTACAAAGCTGTCAAATATTATGACCGAGGAATACCATCTTGTGAAAATTTCGAGTGTAAAAGCTAATGTTCAAATTTCAAAGGTAAAATTCCTGGAGTTTCTTGGTACCTTTTTTCCCCCCTAATACTCTAAAGCCTATGACAACCAATTGTGGAGCTTGCAGCCCTTCCCCTGTGAGGTAGCATTAGAAAGGAACCAAGGAATTTTGACAAAAAGCAGGGATTCTGCTAAATTAAAGAACAACTCGTTAGCTGTGCCAATGGAGCAGTGATAATAAATGAGCCTGTTCCTATCCTTCAGCCAAGGAGAGGGATTGGGAAGTGTTATAAATAGGAACAACGTTCACAGGCTCGCTTGGGCGGTGTTCGCAGCACAGGCAGCCTGATGAAATTAAAAATATGTATCTGCTTATGGGGCCGTACATGAAATTACAGACCAGATTGGAATCCTAAATCCCGCTAGGAATTCTCTTTGCACAGCCAGTAGATGTAAAACTGGGGTTCACTCGAGGCAATTGCCTTGTTAGGGTGGCACAGGGGTGAATTAAACTACAGATAGTTGGGTAATGGCTGGCTACAGAAACCCATAAAAATACCTTCTATGTGTGTTTTTGATAAATGAGGATTAGGAAGAGATCATTCTACAGTCCTGAACAGCATTTCTCAATTATCTCATTAAAACCACCCTAAACTTGCCTTTATTCTCTGCGCCTTGGTTAAGCAATCATTTTCCACGATGTATTTATAGTTTTCCCGTGGTTCTTATGAAGACACCAAGCTTCAAGATTTTTAAATAGAGCATGGAAACGCTTGGCTGGAAACCATCTGCTCCTCAGTGGCAGTGACCAGCCCGTGGGATAGGGAAAAGGAGCCCGGTAGGAGAAGGAAAAGGAGGAAGAAGTGAGAGGATGCGCTTGCTTTGTACTAATTAAAGTGTAATTAAGGGGTCTGATCAGAAGGTTCAGGAAGAGAGCTCCAGATCCCACTCACAATTTTTGGCCAGCAGTTACTTTGAGAAATTATGGCCATTGTTTGTGGTGACAGAGGTTTTAATCTGGTTTATCCATGTCCTCCCGCAGGCGAGGAGGATGGGACGTGTCAGCCACAATGCCATAAATACAGCAGTGCTATAAATCCACTTGAGAGCCCCCTGGCTTTTACAGGGAGCTGATGAAAGAACTGGGAGAAGAGCAGAGCAGGGCCCTCACTGGGAGAGGGGAGGAGTGTTCGCTGTGTCTGTGACCCGGCAATCGCGTAGCAACGCGGCCGTCAGGTGCCAGCCCCTGAGATCCAGGGACAAAGTCAGCGTGGCTGAGGCAGGATAAACCCAGTGGCTGCCAGGGACACGCAGCTCAGCCCCCAGGGAACACAGCATCCTCCCTCCCTCCCTCCCTGCGTGCCTCTGGAGCGCTGGTAAGGAATAATGAACAGCAGCTTCTGCTGCTCTCCACCAGCGCCGCACCAAAGTGATCCATGGCTTTGCCAGGGGGAGAAACCCTTCCAGTTTCTGCGTTTGTCCAGCTGTGTTTGCACAATCCCATGGCCCCTGGGGCACATTGGCATCACTGCTGGTGGTGGGAAGTGCTCATGGTGAGTGTGGGAGTTGTGAAGGATGCGCAACCAGGTGGAATCGAGTCCTCTAGGAAGAATAACCTGCATTGTGCTGGAATAACAAGTTTTAAAAGTGAAACTGGCCAGTGGTTTTGGCCATCTCTGAATTTGTTTTTTCACGAGTATCTGGAAAAATTCCTTTTATTTTCCCACACACAGGTAAGGCAGAACTGAACTTAGTAGTGAGTCCTATATAGGGACTGGTCATGCATTGGGTTTATCGTATAGGATGTCTGGGTTTGGCAGAGGATGAAATAAGTGCCTTGATTTTTCACTTGCTGCTCTCCCATTAGACTCATTTCACATCGTTAACTGTTTGCCAGCCGATTTCACAGGACTGCTTGCTTTGTCAGTGATTTCTGCAGTGTTTCAGTCATTCCATTTTGTCATTTTTATTTGCTGTCATGACTGCTGTTGTCAGAGGAGGGTCATGCTGAAGTGCCGTGAAGTAAGTGCCAACCATAAAGCATGGACTATTCTGTGTTGTACATTCTGCTGCTTTTTAATGCTCACTCATTGTTATTGCATTTCAGTGACTTTGGTGGTGACTGTGTTTCTCACAGTGCAGTGTGGATTAGATCATCCTAATCCAGAGATGGTAGCCATCCTAAAATGGGACCTAGGATGTCATCTGGAGGTGAAATAAAAGCCACATTCATCAGAGGAGTACTCAGAAAATGTGTTGGTAACATGAGCACATGAGACCAGATTCCTGAATGTGTCTGAGCACCTAAACAAGGGGCAGGACTTTTCAGATGTGACCAGATTCTGCCAGATTTTGGGAGGTGGAGGGGTGGGGAGGGATGATTAATACGGTTTTACACACCTATGTGGGGCTAAAAGTAAAGACGAACCAGCCCTTGTTTTTTGTCCTTGAAAGCTGTGGGATTCCCCCGGTTCTCCTTCCAGCTTCCCTTTTCCCTGCAGTTACCCAAGCATGGAGGGCTGAGGCTGCCTCCTGGCCCAGCACCATCCCCTTTCCCGCTGGTTTCCAGGCATTTCACATGGAAACTCCTGCTCCTGAACAGACAGACTCCCACAGACCTTCACGATTGTTCCTCGCTGGCAGCAGACACAGAGCATCTCTCAATTCTTCTCCCCAAAATAACACCGTTGTGAGGAGCTCTGGATCCTGCCAGTCGTCACGTCAGCCCTTGTTCTTCATCTGCCCCCAAAACAGACAATTCTTGTCTTGCTTTCCTGCTGTGCAATTTTCCTCCGACAACTCAAGAAGAAAGTAAAAATGTTAAGAGGGGAAGGCAAATTTTGGGTGTTGTGTGGCCTCCAAGATCTGTAAAAATTTAATTTTTTGCAGTACCCCTATACAGGGACTCCACTTGTTGCTCCTCTTGGTTTTTAAGATGTTTTCCTTTGATACAATGGAAAAGCTATGTCAGAACCAGCAAGTGTTCTGGAAAGTTCCAGGATAAACCAGCTCCCATGAGCTGAGAATAATGTGGGTTTTTTATTTTTCCATGGGAGCTGCTGCACTGATTTGCTTCTGATATTAAGTTAACAGTAAATTTGAATCTTGCAAATATAATTTAAAATTTAAAAGAATCTCTTGCCTACAAGCTGTGCTGATGGCTTTTATACTTGGAGGCCACATGGTTGTGACATACAGGTTATATATTTTGATTTTAATATGAGGCAACATAATGGGCATTGCAATCAGTGCAGGCTCACAGCAGCAAATGTTTATAAATTACCACCATATGCTGATTCTAATAGAGCAAATTTTATTTAAAATAATTATTGGACTTTTCACCTTTTTTAGAATGAAATTTGGAGTTTGGCAGGTTTAATATGGATTTAACATGGTTAGGATAACAGATGATCAAATAAGGCATAAGAAATTGCTCTGATTAAAAATCTGGAAACCCCGTAACACAACAAACCGGGCCTGCTCTCCAGCTGGAATGTGCTTGCTCCTCACTGAGCAGGGTACCGACCAACCATAAAATGCAAGACAGATGGTGGTTTCAAGGCTGTGTCTGCACCCCAGATCGTATGGGAGATGTCGTAAATTATAATTTAGGATGCATAGGAGTTACATGGATATCCTTGGTTTATTCCCTTGGATTACAATCGCAGTGTGGCATGAAAGAATGGAGTTGATATGGCAGGTGGGAAAAGGAGAAAAGAACATGGGAAGATAATCTTGGAGTGAAAGGCATGGAACTGAAAGCCTGGAAGTGCTTCAGCAGACTTCCCTGAGCTTCACCAGGGCTGTGGCCACTCCATGAGGCCCGAGCACTCGCACAGCTGTGAACCGAGCTGGTGTTGCAACTTCTGCAATTGGCTAAAATTAAAAAAAACCCAAATCTTATCACTGTCCCAGAGTTTTATTTTAATAGTCAGCAGTCCTGAACCTCTGGCTTGGAAAAAGCAAGATGCTCTCAGACCTCCTGCTGCTGCTTGCAGCCCTGTGAAGCCAGAGCTTTGATCCAGGCTGACAGGAAGCAAAGGACCCGAATGCCTGGGATGCTTTGCTCACCCTGGGTGTTCCTGCCCGTGGGGCTGGGAAGGGTAGGGAACACCAGCCAAGGAATACTTCAAATGAGAGCACAGAGTTTACTTTTGGGGGCTTTGTTTCACTTGTTTAACATCCTTTATTTAAAGGAAGAGTGACAGTAATTTCCTGAACAAGGCTGGGCAGGGGGTCTCCAAGAGGAGCAGTCTAGAAGAGAAGCAGCAAAAGTGAGTTGCAAAGCACTGAGCGTGGAGCTGTCAGTCAAGCAGTAGAAATTATCTTTCGTCACCTGGAATAAAAGAAGGTGGATTTTCATCATCCGTTTGATCTTGCCACAGTGGGTGTGAATACAAAACCCTAATTTCTAGTATTTGCAAGACAGTAAAGTTAAGTAGAAGGGTGATGGCAGGTAAAGATCAGGGATTCATTTCCCTAATTGTACAAAGCTCATTCTTGCCACCACTAGGACAACACTACCCCAACCTTTTTCAAAGCAGGCTTTTTGTTGGTTTTAAATTATAGCGTGCCTTAGTAATGAGTGTGAGACTCCTAATGCTGAGGTAAAGGAGGTGGAAATAACTTGCTCCCCTTGGTTAGCAGAATTTAATAGTCTCTTGCCACAGACTTTTTATCTGTAAGAATGCTTAGCTCCAGCCCTGGAAGACAGTGAGAGCCATTAGACTCCAAAAACATCACAGGAAACACTCAGAACCTTGCCAAGTGTATATTTTCTTTGTTAAATTACAAAGCCATAAGTGCTGGAGGCATTGTTCCTACTGGGTTTTAAGTGAAGTACCAATCTTCCAAAGAGATCCCCCTGTTCCCATTGAAATACATGGAGCAGCCTGTGGGAAATCAGTGGGAATGTTGGTGTGAATAAGATGTGTGTTCTCCAAAAAGTTACTCTCGGTGCTCCTCTCATGACAGGGAGCTTTATTTGAATGGGACCTGCCGAGACTGCAGGAGGAACGTCGGTGTGGCAGAGCTGCACTTCCTGAGCCCTGGGCTGGTGATGAAGTGCCAAAGCCCCAGGGGTGATGCAGGGAGCACTCTCAGGGCTCTCCACAGCCAGCAGCCAGCCGGGGAATCGCTGTCTCCAGCTCAGGGCTGCAGTGGGGGAGAAAGGGATGAATAACCTGTTTGTTAGCACTGCCCCGTGATACCATTACCCTGCTTCTCCTTCCGCTCCTTAAGATCTTTTCTGCACAGCAGTGAATCTGCTGGATTAATGGGAGCATTTCCATCTGGCATCATGCACCCAAGCCATCCTCAGTTCCGCCCAGGCAGGACAGGCCAGGCCTGGGGGCAGTGTGGCACTCAGAAACAGAGGGCTTCTGTCAGGGTCTGCGCTGGAAATCTCAGTACAGCGTCAGCCACATCATCCTCTGGAGTCCATGGCATTGCTTCCAGCATAAATAAACCCTTTCTTTGGTCTGGAAGTGCTTTAAATCAGTTGTCTGAAGGTTTTCCCAGTTGGCAGGATATTTCTGAAGTGAAGAACGCTGGAGCTCCAGGCACCCGAGGGCCCTGTGGAGCATCCTGAAGT
This sequence comes from Rhagologus leucostigma, assembly GCA_013397725.1. NCBI lineage: Eukaryota > Metazoa > Chordata > Aves > Passeriformes > Rhagologus > Rhagologus leucostigma. The sequence continues at coordinate 473,408 of VZTD01002913.1, forward strand.
GCGCGCGCTGACCCGCAGGCTCTTCCCGTGGGAATAAGGGCTGTGGGGTCAAGCCTTTGATGACATGAACAGACCCAAACCTTCTAAATTGGCTTCTGTAGCCAGTAGGCAGAAGCAGAGGGTCGTGCTCCTTCACCCACCCTGTCAGGCTGGGCATCAGAGCGAGCCTCTCAGTGAGGTTCATGCCTGCTTCGTTCCTAATCTGGAACTCATTTTCTTTAGGCAAAACTTGATCCCAGCTACATCACCTCCAGTCTTGCCCAGGAACAAGGATTTTGTCTCCTTCATTTTGTAGTGAAACTGCCAGGGTATAATTTCTCTATGGAAGGAAATGGACACTAAGATGTTTTAGGCACCTTAGAAGGACTCTTTTATAAGGCATGGATAGAAAGGGAAATAAGAGCGGCTCGTTCTGTGAACAAGCAGGACTACAAACGTTCTGCAAAATTCACTGAGTGAAGCCCAAAGATCCAAAATCCACTGCTCCTGAAGCTTTCCACATATACTATTATTGACTATGCTTTGTGTAAAGCCAGAACTGAAGGATTCCAACCCTCCACGTGGCAAAGGGAAGATGAGCTCCTGGTCATGCTTCGCGGGGAGCACAAAGTGCTCGTGTGCTTGCTCCACTCAGTATTCTCTTTTAACCAGGAGTTAATTTGGGAACAGGAGTTAAAAAGGGAAAGAATGTGCTCTGGAAGGTGTTTTTTTCCTGAACTGCTCACAAGCAACTGTTTTGTCTTTAGCTATGGCTTACCATTGGTGGTGGTTCTCTGGGAAAGAGTTAACGATGCCATTTTTGTGCTTTGAGTTAAAACGTGAAACTACCCAAGCATTCCCATGCCGTCATCACCACGTGCTGCCGGGGCCATCCCGGTGGCCGGCAGCTCTAACTGTGCCTGTCTGTTTGCAATTGCAGGAGCACGGAAGTCATGAGTACTGTCTCAGGTACACGAAGTACAACAATCACTTTCACTGTCCGACCCGGAGCCAGCCAGCCGATCTCACTGCAGAGCAGGTCCCCAGACTATGACAGCAGGACCTCAGGAGCGAGGCACGCTCCCAGCCCCGTGGTTTCACCAACAGAGATCAATAAAGACATCATGCCTGCTCCTCTGACTGCTTCTGCTTCAGCCTCATCTCCTTCTCCAACTCTGTCCGATGTATTTAGCCTACCCAGCCAGCCCCCTTCTGGGGACTTATTTGGCTTGACCACAGGGCGCAGCAGGTCTCCTTCTCCCTCAATATTACAACAGCCAATCTCAAATAAGCCTTTTACAACTAAGCCTGTCCACCTGTGGACTAAACCAGATGTGGCAGATTGGTTGGAAAGTCTAAACTTAGGTGAACATAAAGAAACATTTATGGACAATGAAATAGATGGCACACATTTACCAAATCTACAGAAGGAAGATCTGATAGACCTTGGAGTGACTAGAGTTGGGCACAGAATGAACATAGAAAGAGCTTTGAAGCAGCTGCTGGACAGATAAGAATAGCTATTTTGCCTCACAAACTTCTGTTGATAACTAGAGATGGGCTGGTACTGACATACCCCAAATGCCTTGAATGTCTGCGAGTGCCAGCGAAATTGGGGGGGAGGGGGAAAACAGATGAATTCCTGGTACTCAGGTGATGCAGACTCTCTGCTACATGCCCAAACACAAACCTAAAGATGCTAAAGAAGTGGGGCCATTTTATTTCAAAGCTGTGGGGAGATGTGAGAGAGAGACAGTTGTTAACTTCAAAAATGGTATCTCTTGATACTGTCCTTGGCCAGGACCGTCGCGTGACGATTTTCTTTTAAAATTGCAAACATTTCAGGGCTTCTTTTATTGAAAGAAAAAAAAAAGAATTGCCTTTTATTTTACTCTCTTCTTGACATTCAGTCTCCAAGCAGGCTTCCTTCCCCAGCCCTTGGTTCATTTTAAGAGGACAGGTTGCTCCATTACCACTCAAACCCAGTTCTATCAGTAGCAGAGATATTGAGGCGGGCACAGGAGTTCATATTCCTCTTTTTTTTACTGGCACAGCTCCCTGATCTGTTGGCAGTGAAGCTGGTTGTTCTGCTGGAGTCAGTCCAAAGGTAACCTTGCTCTGTTTTACCTGGTATTTCTTTATTTCTGCAGTTGTATTTAGCACTCTTCCAAGGTGGCAGAACAAGTTCAGTGCACGCTCCACTGACGTGGCCCGTAGGACGGTGCAGACGTTGAGTAAAGGCCGAGGAGGGACGCACACTTAGAGGTGCAGCAAGCTTGAAGCTTGTTTGAACCCGAGACCCCCCCAGTTCTCAACCAGCTCAACTGCTGCTGTGTCAGAACATGAACTCCACGAGCCAGGACAAACTTTGGTGTACGGGCGCAGCTTTGGGACTTGACAGTCAGACACTGAGAGAGGCTGAACCCTGAGAGGTGCTGTTTGATTCAGTGAGTGGTAAGTGCTCGGGTGTTTTGAACAGCAGGCCAAGAAGGAAGGAGAGGAGAGATGACTGTTCCCATTGAAGTCAGCGGGAAGGGTGCCAGGATTTGAAGTGAGAGAGGGATTTCAGCCTGTTAGGAATGGAAATGCCTCGGCTCGTTAAGAGGAGGCAGAGAGGCGGTGCCAAGATGGAAAGAGCTGTCGAGTGTCTCGGGGTGCGCGCGTTCCGAGAGCCAGGAGGGCCGGGGAGGGATCCAGGCTCTCGTTTTATCACTGCTAGCAGGAGCTGGCTCTGGACAAGGACAGAGGGCTGGGCACTGGCCCCCGGCCCGTTCCTTGGCACGAGAGGTGGGAGCACCCTGCCAGAATCCAGGGCTGGGAGCGGGGGCAGAGAGAGCTTTCCGGGAGACTTCCGTCAGCAGGGGAGAAACACCCACGGCTGGTTCACACGGCTTTTTTTAAAAAAATAGAATTTATTATTTTTTTTTTTTTTTCAACTTTCAAGTTAACAAGTCTCTCTCTGCATGTTTGAACTCCCACTTGTAATTAACACCTCTGAATATCTGTGAGTTTTGTAGGACTTTCTGGACAGAATATTCAAGATGTTCAAGGTGGGTAAATTGGGTGTGGATGGCTAAACTGCCTCCCTGCCAAACTTTCAGGTCCCCTTACATTTTGCAAGGTACCTGAACTTTCTTTCCTTGATATGGTCCTTGATATGGTCCAGCCTATCTCTAATTTTTTTATTATTGTGATTATTTTTTGCTCACAAACAAGTGTCTAATTAGGTCTGCAACAGCCCTAGTATGAGTACATAAAGTTTAGCATTTTAAATATCTTTCTTTACTGCAAGTTTAAATAGTTGTACAGATAGTTTATAAGCACAATATTTTAAGAAAATAAGTGGCTGGTCTACTGGGCAGCCTTTGTGCCACTTCAGTGCTAGGAAGTTAAAAACAAACAAACAAAAAAAACAAACAAAAAAAAAAGAGAAAAAAAAACTTTTTGTGGTTTACTACTATTTCTGTGGAATAATTATAAAGTCTTGACCTTTTTAAAATCAACCTCATTTGGATGCATCTGAACCAGCAGAGCTGTGTTATATTTTCTATCTTTGCTAGAACTTCTACAGAGGAGGATGAATATTTCTTCAAAAGTGGTTACAGTTACCAACACATTGGAAACTCACAAAAATCAACTTATTTAAGCCTCCTGCCCCCTTTATGGAACAGCAAACCTTTTGACTTAACATCTGTTACTGCGCTCTGTTTGTGTTTGGGGAGTTCCAAGGAACCTGGTAATAAAAACGAAGCACCGAGGCGTTTCGCTGTCGAGGAGTGCTGAGTTTTTCCACGGGAGGTGTAGAAAATGGCAGTTCCACTCAGATAGGTCGATGCAGGCAACTTGAGGCCATCACACACTTTAAAAAGTGGGAAAAAAAAAAAAAAAAAAAAAAAAAAAGAAAAAAAAAAAGGTAATTTAGCCATCGTTTGTCTTCCATTTGGTGATACGACAGAATTCAGTAAATAAACCACTGATGCCATGCTCTCTCTTT
>VZTD01002913.1:477424-563871 GCA_013397725.1 Rhagologus leucostigma
TTTTTTTTTTCTTTGTTTCTTTGGGTGAAGTTGCTATTACCTCTATAACACGTGCCAGAAATACGTTAGGAAATAAACACAGTAGTAAAAGAAACACGTAGAAGTTGACTTTTTAAAGCTGCTTTTTGGATCACAACCTTCCTTGTGGGTTGAACTTGCGCTGAGCAAGCGCTGACACACCCAGTAAATCCCAGGTGAGAGTCGTCCCTTCCTCACCCAGGTGTGGCTCCTGCTCGTGCATCTCTTCAGGTACTCCGAGAGCAGGTACAAAACGAGTGGAAAAGAGCAGGTGAAAGAGCTGTAAGGGAATAGTTTTATTTTTCACGTTGTGTCCTGCGAAGCAAAAAGGTAAGGAGGCCTGAGGGGACCTGCTCTGACCACCAGAATGCACCTCTGCCAGGTCGAGTTCGGTCTCCAGCTCTGAGGGGTGGTTTGTAACAAAAAAAGAAAGCAATAGTAACAGATAACGCCGTGGCCTCCGAGTATTTTCACCAGGGGGGAGGAGAGAAGACCCATTTCTTTCATGCTACTCTGATAGTGAAAAACAAAGTCGTTAGAGATCTATGATATTCTGGGTTTTAGGATCAACTTTTGTTTATATACTGTAATTTAAATAAATTGCATTTACATGCCTAGTTTCTGTAATATTTGTGTATACAATACCAAAATCTTACAAGATGTAAATTGTGTATAACTGCACAGACTCCTTGCCCTAGGTGTCTGAGAACATTTTAAGTTTAATTCATATATTATAAAATGACTAGATGTGACTGTTGATTTACAGAATTTACATATCACAAAGAAGTTAACTATTTGTGGTACTTAAGTTAATAAAAAAATAGTGATTATTTTTTTTTTCTTTTCCTCTCAGTTCTTAAAAGGCATTACCCAGTTGATCTGGCGATGATTATGTGTATGAGCCACAAATATTGATAATTTTTCCATTACATTTTTTTCTTTTCTTTTCTAGATATTAATATGTTTCTCGCTATAGTTTGTGTAACAACTTGTGTTCACGTTATCTATGTTGCTGTAATTTTTGTGCTTTAATTCCTCTTATTTCGACTGATTAAAAAAAAAAAAAAATATCAAGCTCCTGTAACTTGCACTTTTCCCCAATCCTTAATACTCTTGTATGGCAACCAAAATTACTGTAAGAAATAAATATAATATTGCACTAAGGGTGTGGTTCTGATTGCAAACAGAGAACACTGTCTGGATTTTTATTAAAAAAGAAAAAAAAATAAGTTGCCAAAAAAAAAGTTGCAATCTGTTATTGAAAACGCATAAAATGCTTTAACAAAATGTGGATAGAACTAAGGGAAAATTATTGATTTATTGTTGGGAAAAGCATTTCCTGTTTATTCCTTCTTCTTTTTTTTTTTGGTTAAAGCATTCCTTATGCCGAATGTTCCGTTCATTTACTGAATTTCAGGGGTCACGCTTGAAATCTGGAAAAGCAGGAAACTTCGAAGGGGAGAGGTAGAAAACTGCATTACCTGATTTTTCTTTTTTTTTTTTTTTTGCCTTAAGGTGGAATTCCAAAATCCGTGGAATGTTCTTTGTGCTGGCTGAGCGTGTGCTGGGAATGCACGCCCCGAGCTTTAGTGCTGCTGCTGCTGCTGCTGCTGCTCGCACAACTCCGGGGCTGCTCTGCCGTTCCACCAGGCACTCAGAAGTGGGGCTTTGGGGTTTTTATTTCGCTGGGGGGCTGGAGTTTCTCTAGGGCAGAGCAGCTTTGCAGAGGGGAGAAGGGAACAGTGCTCCTCGTCCGACTTTGTGCATCTTGTGACTTTTAAAATCTGTACCAGCTCTGTTTGTACTGTGAATAAACAAGGCTGCGAGTGGAAAAACAAACAAACAAGCGAACAAAAAACAAAACAAAACAAAAAGCAAGGAAACGATTCTCATCTTCTTTTGGCTTAAGTTAAAGATTTGTTTTTCTATCTTTAAATGGTGATGCAATGAAGAGTATTTTTTATTTTTATTTTCTAAGATACTGGAATAAATGCCTAGAACTGTTGCCATTTGGTTTCATATGTTCCTTAACTACGATTCTCTTCTCAGCTGTCGTTCTAGCCCATCATTTTTGTAGCCCCCTGTTATTATTTCTCTCATGATTTCCCAACAACAATTACTTGGCAGCTTTGTTTTGTTAGAAACATAGACGAGAACCGGCCTGTTTGGGGTGTTTTTATTTACTTATTTCAGGTATTGTGGCAATCCAGTGCTAAACACCCGTGTATCCAAATAAAGTCAGGTATTTCCAGTGCAAAACAAAGAATGCTTTGCAATTGTCACTGCTCGTTGGCCAAAGAAATGAGAAGAGTTGATCATTGCTGTCGCTGTGTACATTGTATCAATGTGTTCTGCTTTATTCTTCGGTTCCTGTAATTTTTTTTCTGTATTTCTTTTTCCCCTGTATTTTCCTGCGTTTCGTGGACTTTCATCCCCTCTGTCCTTGGCTGGGCCACCCAGAGTAGCACGGTTGCAACAACGCTTCAGAATGTGTGTTTTAAAAAAAAAAACAAAAACAAAAAGAAACAAAAAATTGTACGTGCCTTATAATTTTCCACCTGGATCAGCTACACTGTATTTCACATAAAAAGCTTTATCTTCGAGGTGTTCAGTACCCACCTAGCAGAGTGTGCTGGGGGTTTTGGAGTGAGCTCCATGTCACTGCTTTTAGGAAAAACTGAGGAACTGCAGTGATTCAGACCTTATCTCGCCACATTTTTGGCATTGTGAGCCTGATTTCAAGTCTTCTATTCAAATCAAGCAAGCGAGAGGGGGAAAAGAAATGAGATGAGACTGTTATTTTGGGTTCAGTTCACTGCCATAAATCCTGGGTGGTTGGTACAGCTGACGTGGGCTGTGTTTCACAGACGAGGTAGCGATGATAAATAAATGAACAAACAAACCAAGTGGACTTAATGCCGTTAAGTCTGCCACAAACCGGTTCTGTGCCACTGACATCTAGTGGAACCTGATGGACACTGTCTCAGAGCAATATCAGACCTTTTAAAATATTTATTTATTTATTTACTTTCAACAACTGTCATTCTTTCTACGAGAAGCCGTTTTAGAAAATTTTGTATCGTTATTATTTAGGTTGGCCTGGGTATTTAAGTCGCAGAAAGGCTGACTGTATAATTACACAAATTATACATGAATGAGAAGTCTTTAATGTGTTTCCTGGTCTCTCTGTGCTTATGTTTTCTCAGTTTTCTGTTTTGAACGTCAGCATCTCCATGTGATACTTCATCTGCATCCGGCATGGTTTTTAATGGGAATATAGGTTTTGTCTCCAGTACTGTAAACCTTGGACTGTTTTGAACCATTTCTGACACTACAACCTGATGAACAACAGCCTGTTCAGCTCCAAATTGTGAACAAAAAAAAAAAAAGTGAGTTTTGAGGTTAGGAAGCAGTTCAGAACAGCCGGGGGCGGGTTTCCCAGATGCGCTTGCAGTGCTGAAGTTTGGTTTCTGCAGTAAAATTCCAGTTGTTTTTTTCCTCAGGACTGATGCCAGGAGGAATCCGTGCACGTGTGTGTGAGTTCTTGTATGCTTTCAATGTAAAGGTCCTTGGGCAGCCTTAGAAATCAATGTACAGATAGGACACCAGTGTTGCATGTGCTTAAACCTGTACTGGAATCAATGTCGCCGTGTACCTGTTTGCTTTGGAAATCTGAAGAGAATACAATACACAGAAACCTCAAAATCTACCTCATGTTTTAATGGGTTCTTTTCCACTGGGGTTCTCCCGTTACCTGATGGTCTCCGAGCGTTCCCTGCTGGGTTCTGGGAACGGCCAAGCCTGGCTCTCCCCACCCATCGCGCCCCTAGAAAATCCCGAGTGAGGAGCTGCTGGGGCTCTGCCGTTCTTTTGTCCTTTTGTTGTGACCCCTTGGTGCAGCTTGGGGTCTCCTTTGGGGTCAGACCTGAAGTGGCAAGGGTGAGGTGAGAGCTCCAAGAGATCAGGCAGAACGGGGGCTGAGACACAGCTCACAGTTTTCTTGTTTTCTGTTACTGATGTATTTATAACTTATCATTTGCTTGCCACAGTGCTGACAAGCGAACAACAGTCACTTCATTTTTATCTGGGCGAAGTCAAATTGTGCAAAACTGTGCAAAGAAATACTATTGTGTTTAGAATTTTCGTCCCCCGCTCTCCGTTTGCTCTGTCTCAGCAATTTTCTTTCTCTCCAAAGCAGTGGGTGTCGGGTTTAGTGTGTGCAGCATTCCACAGGTTCAGCCGGCTCGCCTGTAAGACTTTTAGTGCCCCAGTAAGAGACATTTACAGGTGCACACTTCACCTGGGGTCATTTGGAATCTCCAAAAATGCTCATTTTCTGCATCACAGAGGAGGCACAAAGCAAGGGCAGGTGACTTCCTGGCGCTACTTTGCAATTTTTAGGAGAGGAGTTTTCTTCCAGAGGCCAATTCCTCCCCTCTCTGTGCATTCACAGCAGACCACGGACCCACCTTGGTTCTGTCCCGTGGGCACATCCCCGCTCCAGCAGCTGCCCTTGGGCTGCTCTGCGACCCTTTGGGGCAGAGCCACCGCCGGCGGAGCTCGTCCTGCGTGCGCTGCCTGCTCCTGCTGGGGACCAGGCTGGTTTGTCCCGGGGAAGATCAGCTGGAAAGCCCAGAGCCACGGGAACAGGGAAAATTTGCTCGTAGCTCCCGCACCGAGCGGAGAATCCCGCCAGGAATTCCGCGGGACCGCTCTGTCGGAGGGGACAGGGAAGAAGAGAAATTGGCCTCGGTAAAGACGCGCGCAGTGCCCAGGCGCAAAAAAAGGCAAGGAAATTGGAGCAAGGAATAAATCCCCCTCGATGTGAGTGGCTGGAGGGCGTTCCCAGGAGCCCGGATCAGCGGGATGAGGGTGGGAATCAGCTGGACTCGCTCAGTTTAGCCGGGAAATGGGAGGCTGGAAGGAGGTGTCTGATCTCCCCCCTGACGCGAGGGCTGAGCTGCCAGGGGAGGGGGGCGGCTGAAGGGAATGTTGGCGCTGGAAGGAGCCGTCACCAGCTGGGGATGGATCCAGGCTGGAAACCGGGAGCGAGCCCAAACAGGGAGAGGAACGGGGCTGTGCTGGGGTGTCCCGCAAGGAACAGCCCGGGGTTTATTTCTCACGGCACACACGGCTCGTCCTGGGGCACCTTCTTGTGAACTCTTCTGCCAAAGCTGTGGGCTGGGAAAAATGGGATGGAGGGATCTCAGCCTCCTTTCCTGGAGCAACCTGGGCTGGTGGAAGGTGTCCCTGCCCATGGCAGGGGAGGGGAATGAGAGGAGTCTTAAGGTCCCTCCCAACCCAAACCATTCCAGGGTCCTATGATTCTCTTGAAAACTATTAATTAGATTAACACGGAAGCACCAGATGAAGCTCTGGAGCGGAGAAGAAAACCTGGGATATTGCATCTAAAAGATGCCAAACCTAAAGCCCAGCTGCAGCATTAATGAACTTCAGGGAAAAGGGGAAACAGTTTGTTCAGGAAAGATAAAACTTCCACCTCTGCACAGCTCTGCGTCCTCTTGTCAGCACAAAATAGGTGCAATAAAACAAATAAAATACAACAGTGATCTGCACCTCCTTAGGGATTAAATTCAAGATTACACAAGCCCCAATCCTGCTAACAAGTGCCATTTAGTCCTTACCTTCAGGTTCTGTTTGTTTTCATGGCTTGTTTTGTTCTTTTTTTAAAAAAGAAAGAAAACAGCTGAAGATCATTGGAGGATTTATTCAGCTTGTTTGCAAGGACAGCAGAAAATTTAGAGCAGTTTCTGTAAAGCCTAAAATCTTTAGCAAAACACACTAATTGCCTTTTTTTTCCCACCCTCCATTATTAGATAACAGATAAAGAAAATGTTCTAGCCAAGGGATGCTCCATCAGATTGGAAAAAAACCTGTCTAATTAACCACAGTAAGAAACCCGGTGAGGAATTTCAGAGATTTGAAAAGCAAAACCAATATTCATTAAAAAAACCAGAAACAAATGTGTGGTTATGGATGATTCACTGTCCCCTAAAGGGCAAAAAGGCCACCTGCCAGGACACCAGTGGACTGTGCCAATATTTCATTATATTGCTCGCTTGCAGTACTGAAAGCACAAGTTTTATCTCATTATTTGAGGTTCTTGGGTTTATTACAAGACTCAGTATTATCCCTGCAGTGTAAATGGAGGCTCAAATAAAACCTCCCACAGAAATAAGCCCAGCTCATTCTGGCTTGTCTGGGGTTTAAGTCTAAGAACTGTTGAATATTTTTGCTGTACCACTGCCTTATTTTTTTTTATACTCAGGACACCACCTTCTTCCTGAGTGATCTCTTGTTCTTCCCGGACAGATGAAATTCCGTATTTTTTCTCATGATATCCAATCTAAACACAAGAACATCTGGACTTGTTTGCAGTTATCAGCTACAAAAGCCAAAGTCCACGACTGATATCCGGGCTTTACAGGAGGAAAAGGTGGTTCCAGTGCAAATTAGCAGCAATGCAATTTTAAAAGCAGGAGACTCACGGAGAATGAACTCACTGGAGGATCTGTTTCCAGACTGCACTGGAAATAACACCCAATATTTAGTAAAGAAATCTTGTTACCAACTTGCAATACTCCCAGGCTGTGTTTGAGTGTGAGATTTTGATGGCCTTTACTTTTATCAGTGCTTCATTGACCACGTAAAGGTTTTCTGCACTGTTGTGCAAACACAAGGGAGGCAGAGCCATAAGAAGCTGGGTTAATGAGGAATTTTAATTTATTTCATAGCTGCTATACAGATGAATTCATGGTAAGATGGTAGCTTCTATTTTTAACATGTAGCTTATATTTTTCCAGGAATTGTAGTTGCACTCTGTGTGCCTGGGAATAATCAGAAAATTGTTTAGGCTGGAAAAGTCCTCTAAGATCATCCGTTCCCCCAAGCGCTGCCAAGCCCTCCACCAAACCATGTCCTCCAGTGCCACATCTCTGTGGCTTTCAAATAATTAAATAATTCTAAATAATTTCAATAATGATTGATCTTGAACTCGAGCTACTTCCCAGGCTGGGATGTGCCGGTGTCCAGGGCTGCCTGGCGCAGACGAGCAGGGATTTGGACCAGTAACAACACGTGGCAGGAGCAGGAGGAGTGTAAACGAGCACCCGAGGAAATGAACACACGTTGCTGAGGGCAGTGAGCGAGGAAAGGACGGCCAGCACCTGGGAAAGGACACCCGGCCGCAGAACTGACCCCTCCTGCACCTCTCACCTGGCTGACCTCGCCCTGCTTTATTCGGGGTGACCTGGCTGCCCCCAGCCCTGGTGTGAAACGCAGAGCTCTGTGAGTGGTGCTCGGGAGGATGAACCCACCCGCGGAACAAAGAGCTGCTCCCGGCTCCGGGTCTGGCAGGGAACAGCTCCCTCCCTTCCAAAGCTTCAGCAAACCCTGGTCCCTGTCCAAGATCCAACAAAAGGCTGTTTTGGGAATGTCGTTGTACTCCTGCTGACCTACCCGTGGCCAGTCTGTCTGTGCTTTGCTTTCAAAGAAAGGCCAGTAGTTACTGGTGGCAATAATTACCCCACTGGGGAGGCAGCAAAGCAAACTGCAGCGTTTCTCCAGAGCTTCTCTAGGCCTTCCCAGACCTCCTAAAAGGAAATGGAATAACTGAGATTCCCAGCGATGCCCCAGCTCCCGACTCGCCGTTAGCCTGATGTTTATTCCTCACTTAGGACTCCTCCTCGTGCAGTGGAGTTTGCAGGGCAGAGAATTAACAAATCTTGTCTAGCTTTGAATTTCAGCATCTCTGTCACGGTGCACTTTTGCTGCGCTACCTGAAACTTCTGGAAGCCAAACTCTGGCACTGGGAATTGCAAACACTGGCTTGGGAAGTCACGTGAGCCCAGCTCTCCGAGGATCTTCATCTTTTTCCATAGTGGGAATTCTGCTAGAAATAGCAGAAACAGATGATTTAAATTTTTGGCTACTTAAAAGTCATTATTTAATCCATTTTGCCTGACTCCACATGGCCATTAGACCCTGGTTTTGGGGAAGCTGTACCAGAGCACCACACTCCTCCTTTGAGGGTTGCCTTGCTGCGTGTGAGGCACTTCCCTGGCAGTGGAAGATGTAGTGCCTCTTTTTCTGTCCCAGCTTCCCAGATCCTGGGACAAATCTATCAAGTGAAGCTGCTTTGATCAAGCCAAATTCCCTTCCTGGAAGCCATCCAGGGCCATACTCTACACTCAGCCTCAAGATCGATCGATTCTTGCTCTTCTCTTCCCATGGATTAATGCATCACTTTCACTAAGGAACTTTGCAGCAGCTGCTGTAGGTGTGCTCAGCGTGAGAGGAATTCGAAGAAGCTTCTTCAAATTTAGCACAAATGCAGCGCCACGCCATGAGCATCCTGTGGACACAAATGGACATTACTGCAGGATGGATTAAAGGAGGCTCCACATCCCTTTCTAACAAGGAAGAGCCTGCAGCAAGGTGAGGAGTTCTTGAACTTCACCCCAGCAGGAGCTGACTTGGAGTATTCAACACCCACGGGCTGCACTGGGAAAGCTGCTGGTGCAGACTGGCGCATCTCAGAAAATCACAGGTGGCTTCAAGTTTGCATTTGCAAAGCCAAACCACCACTTGAGGACGCTCCCTGTGCTTCACGTGGCGATTTCCCCTGACTCCTGCTCCTCTTCATTGGTGAAAAGCAAAAAAAAAACCAAACCCAGTTTGGTTGATTCTTGCTATTGAAAATCTATTTTAAATTAAAGATCAACAGCCAACAGCAGCCTGGGACAGCCAAGGGTGTCTCACGACAGAATTTCTCCCCTCCACGAAGCCTTCTCTGTGAGGTGAGGCAATCCATGAGTAACGAGCAGCATTAATAATCAGCAGCATTAAAGAATTAAAAAAATGGCTGTTGGGATTTTCTTCCTCAGCGTTTCCAGCAGTGCATCAAGCACCAGGTTCCCAGCGAAGCTCAGGGTTGGAACTGTAAAACCCGGGCAGCAAGGCAGGACCTTCCTGCAGGCAGGACTGGGAGGAGCAAAGCCTCGGGAAGGACCCCCCCCTTCCACGAGCAAGAGCAGAACAGCTTTAAAGGGATGGAAAAGTTTATTTGATGTAACCCACAGACCTGTTTGCAAAAGCTGCCCCCAGCATTCCCAAAATCCAGGAGCAGCCACAAACCCCGCAGCTCACTGGTGTTTGTAGCAGAAGTAACAGGCACATAAAACAAAAGCCAAAGCTGAGCCTGGTGCTGAGATTTTTCAAAAGAAAATTATATTAGAAAAAATATTCCATGCAAATGGTTCAAAAAGTTTATTGAATATTTAATTTACAAAAATCATATCCCTATGAGGTGTTCTATGCAAAATTGGATAAAATAAACTGCATATAAAACCCAACCCTAGTAATGCAAATACAACACAGATATGAGACCGTGGAAAGGAGAAAAAAATAGTAACAGTCATCATGACACACATCATGTGACACTGATGAAGGATTGTCCCAACCATCCAAGAACTGGTTCAACACGATGCCTTCTTCCCTGATACACTGTGCATTTCACCATTTCGGACAGGCCTTCTGTATTCCATTGGTCCAAATTTAGAGTCCGTAAGAATTCTTTGCCTTCTTTCTTGGCTGCTACACCAGATTTGCCATTTTCCTTTTGATCAGAAGGTGGAAACGGACAGTACAGACATTGAACACGTGCACTACTAGATGCAACTTGCTATCTTTGGTAGGGACCCTAAATCTGCAGTGGTCAGCTTTCTAGAGCGACAGGAATTTCAGTTTTGGCAAAAAAAACCCCAAAAAAACCAAACAAACAGGTTTAATTGTGTTGTTTAGTAGAACAGTAGTGGCATTTTCTGTTGAACATACAAAAAGAAAAGTCTCTTGTCTGGTTTAAAAACGGAGATCATTCACATGGGTTTCAAATCCAATGATTAACATTCCTTGACTCGAAAATGCTTCCATGAAACGTCACTGCTGCACAGCAGGCCCTTCCCTGTGTGAGCATGGATGCACTGCACACGCAACACAACTGCAACCCTGTCCCCTCCTGCCTCTTCCTCCCATTTAAAGCAGTGGGAATATTCCTGCAGGCCTGGATGCCAGTTTGCTTCTGAACAAGCAGGAATCTCCCTGGGTGACTTAACACTTGCACAGTAACTTTTCCAAGTTTTCCTGGGAAAAGAGGAGGGTGAAGGGAAACCAAAAAACTAAAGGAATTCGGGACAATCAGTGCTAGAGAGATTGCAGCCCTCCTCTGGGGTAACATGAGCAGGAGGAGCAGGACCAAGAAAAAAAATAATTAAAAAAGAGGAAAAAAGAATTTTAATTCAAGAGCCAAGGAACTTCACTTTTTAAAAGAGACAGAAAAAGTACCAGACTGTTTCCTTCATAACATTAATACTCCATAAATATTGGACAGTATTTGATTAACTGCCATTAGCTGCAACTTTCAAACATTTTCTCTGGTTTTTTTCAAGCACTACCTGGAAAAGAAAAAAAAGAAAGAAAAGAAAAAAAAGAAAAGAAAAAAACCAAAACAACTCTGCACCTCCCCAGTCCTTCCCACTTGGTGGAAATGCAAACAACCTGCATAGCCATGACTTTCCCAGCTGCAAATGCTTAGTGGAAGACTGACTAGACTTGAACACTTGAGTAAATCTGCTCACTTAGGAGTAAACATGCAATACTACAGCAGACAGCTACCTGTCCTCCAAAAGGCTTGGCTAATTTGGCAGAGAAGAAACGTTTCCAGATGAAAATAAATCCCAAGAGCCTCGGTGACAGACGGAGTAGTTACAATATATTAGCGATTTCTGTGGCATAAACGTTTTAAAAAGCATCAGCAAAGTATTAAATATAAAAGCCGTACGTATATACCCCCTCCATCCTCAGGAAAGCCTCGTGGTCTGTAGTGTGAGAAGTGGTGTGTGTGGACTGGGGAATTAAGGCATCAGCAGCAGTGGGAGCCCCTACTGCCTGAGCTCCACGTAGTTGGCGGGGAAGAGGCCGTAGCGGCCCTTGCACACCCCTCGCCACCAGCCGTCGTCGATCATCTCGATGTTGGTGATGATGTCGTCGGGGTCGAAGGAGATCTCGTCGTCACCCGCTGCAGGGAGAGCCCAACAGGGTCAGCACTCACACAAGCAAGGGCTCACAACAGCCCCAGCACTTGGGTGGAAGAGCTTTTTGGAAACTCCCACCATTCCCACAAACAGCACCCAGTCATTCGCACAAGCGTCTCCGCGCTGCTGTTCAACCCCCAAATCCCTGACTTTTCATTTGCCACCACAAGGGACATAAAAAGGCAAAAGGAAAAATCCAGATTTATCTTGTGCAGAACAGAGTTTTCAAAGCCAAAGGGTGAAAACAAGAGCTTTGCTCACCAGCTTGGTAATCGTAAAGGGCTATGGCTGTGATCCCAAGCTCGTTTTCATACTCATCATACGCATTTTCTTCTGAAGAGAGGAGAGGAGAACAATTAAAACATGCAGCACATTATCACCCTCAGTTCTTTTCTAAGATGCTTCTCCTTCGATTGCACTGCTAACCCACACAGGAAGCAGGGAACAGCCCATGCTAGGTTTCAGCAGTGCTGCTGTTCCTTCTGCACGGAGTTTCTCCCTAAATCACATGCAACTGAAGCATGAAAAGAAGCATTTACATTTAGTACAGGACTACATAAAAACAACCAGCCCTGTAATGCTTCTGTAAAATGTGACAGGACAACTGAGCCCAAGATCATAGTGTAAGAGAGTAATTAATACAAGTGGTGCATGCTGGGGAGGCAGAAAGGGGCCTGTTTCAAATTCCCAGGTTTTTGTACCAGAGCAGGTTCATCCTTCACACCTCTTTTAGTAACCAGAAGAGAAAAACCCAAGAATTCAAAAGAACCTTACTCTTGCAGTTTCATAGATCCCTACTCCGCTCCCTCACAGGCACAGAACGCAACACATCAATTTCAAACTCCAAGAATTGTTGATTGGATTTTTTTGCTGGCTTGGCACATGTTTAATCTCCAGCTCGGTGCTTTCTTCTTATGTTGAGCTACGTTCCATGGGGTGGGAATGGTTACCCCTGAATTTCTTTTTGAACTGAGGCCCTGGAGAGCGCTGTAATTACTCCAATATCATCTCACAGAAGTTAGGTAACTTCAACACCTTGCTGCAGCCCTGTATTAATTTCCTAATTAAAGTTTGTTGGTGGGGAATGCAGAAAGTCTCATCAGACAGAGTTTAGAAAACTAGGACAGCGTGCTATCAGCACCACTGCTCACTCAGCTCTTGCACAAGGAAATAATCCTTATCTCAAGGGGTTTGCTGTGAGAAACAAACCTGCTTGGTAGTGGTCTGCTGCTCCTGCCACCTCATAGACAGTCTCTGGCTCGTACTCGGCCTCCCGCTGGCTCACTGCTTCCTGGTAGTCCGGCTCCGCCGCTTTGTAGCCAGCCTCTGGCTCCCGGGCAGCGGGGTAGGATGGGCTGGAGCTCTTGTAGGCCGACCCCGCCTCGTAGGAAACTGCATCCTGCAGGAACACAGGGGAGCCCTGTCAGGGTTTTGTGAAGAGGTTCCCACGCTCGGGATGGAACCCCACGCCCCGAAGGTGATCCCAACGAACCTCGTAGAGCGGGCTGGAGGGCGCCTTCTGCTCCGCCACCTGCGTGACAGGGGAGGCTGGTGGCGTCTGCTTCTTGGCTTTAGCTTGCTCCTAAATCCAGGAGAAAGGAAAACTTCAGGGCAGTTCAGTCACTGAAGAGATGACCAAGAGACAACCCTCCAGAATGAAGGACAGGCAGCATATCCCGCAATGAATATTCCCAGGAGGACTGGGCTGGCTGGGCCAAGCAGAGCATCAGAAATGCAGCAAAGCACAAGAGAAAAAAGGGAAGAAACAAAACCCCCATGGCACATACGCATGCCTGTGTTTAAAAGCAGAGTACCAGAGTTGTTTGGCCCTTCTCCACAGGAGCTGCGGGGTTTTGGTGCTCAGTGTATTCATTCTGCTCCTCAGCTGGCTGGGCCTCGTGTCCCATTTCAGCCCGAGTTTAAAGAATCCGAAGCCCACACGTGTTCTGGGTGCACAACTGATGAACTGCCTTTGGTGAGAAATGGTCCTGCAAGCTCTGGCAGGTCTGCAAAGCATCCTGCCAAGGCAAAGGACTGAATAGCTCAGACAAAAGTGGGTCCTACACAGTGACAATACGGGATTCAAATGTTCAGAGGAGTTAACAGATGTAGTAGAAATAAAAGCAGTATTGCTATCGTTTTCTGTGACACAAAGAAAGTGGATCTGTTCTGGCACTCAAGTGCTTCATGCTGTGCCATCCCACCTGTGAATCACAGGGCAATTCCACAATCATTGGAAAGCCACTCATTAGGGAGCCAGGACGCCCAAGTGCAAGAAATGCTGTGTTGCTCACACGACACAAAAAAAGGTAACTATTTCAACAGGTAACTTTCATTTTGCCTCTCTTTACCACAGGGGAAAAGAAAACCATGAATCCAGGGCCAAACTGTCTTCTTCATTGAAAAAAAGCAGAGAGGATGTGTTCAGTGGGAATCTGTGCACTCCAGTAGTTTAGGCTCATCAAGCTGTAACACCAGAGGATTCTCAGGAGAAATGGCAGTACAGACATGAAGTGGTAGGACTCTGCTCCAAAAAATTCTTCCTTTCCTTTGCTTGTAACAGCTCAGAAAAAAAGTACATCTAACAAAGAAAGCAAAGCGTGTCTTGAGAGCAGAGCCAGCTTTGAAGACAATTCAAAGCTTAGTGCTGTGCTTTTTGGAAAAAGCCTCTCTTGATGCAAACCCTCCCCCACTCTCCACTCCTGTGCTACAGATAAAAACGATAAAAAGACACCAGCAAAGTGATTATTAGAAGTCAAACCTAAGTTTGAGGACAAATTAAGTAGTGTCAATCCATTAATGATGTCAAAAGTGGCAACAGTTTGACTAATTTGTCCTAGGAAATGGGTCTGCGATCCAGATTATAGTTCAGGATAAGCACAGCGTAATTGCCATAAAACATTTAAATTGCATGGTCCCCTTCAGGCTGGGTTTTGTTCCACAGTGAAACGCTCCGTGTGAAAGAGCATCCTGCCTTTTTTTCCAAGGCAGCAGAGCACGGTGAAATCGTGAGGCAGCACTGACTCAACCCAGCCATCAAAGAAGAGCTCCCTGAGCACTCTTTGACTGTGACATTTGTGAGAAGCAAACCAGAACGAGGATTACCAGTAAACAGGGCTCTGGAAGGAACGCAGTCCATATGCACATTCCCCTGGTGGGAGTGTGTGTGCCCACATACCCTCTGAAAGAGAGACTTTATCCTTTGGTGCGAAGAAGTTCCCTGACGGGAATAAAGTTCACTCCAGTCAGAGTCCGTCCCTGCCCCCTGCACCACCTGTGGATGGTGTGGATCACATCCCTGCCCTTCCCATGCTCAGCTGGGAGCAAGGGGCAGTGCCAGCAGTGCCATTTCAGTTCCCCTCAACCTCATCCCCCCTCTCTGTGCCTGCAGAATCCCACAATTAACCATGGAGACGTTCAGGCTGTAAGAACATTAATCATCTGGTTACGTGGAAATTTAAATACCAGCTTTGGGGGAAAAACTTCAGATGTGTCCAGGCAACAGAATCCTTGATGAAACACAAGAAAAATCCAGCAAAATGGCTTGGATTTAACCCACACTCACAGCAAAAATACCAGTAAAGAAATAATGTAATTCCTGAGATAACAAAGGAATAAAACCAAAAAGACATAGGAGTTAAGGTCCCTTCCAAACCCAAACCATTCCATGACCTCTTCCTCTCCCAGCTTTTCTCCAGCACAGTAAAGAAACCCCAGGAGTGTTTGGGGGAAGGTATTAAAAGTGCACGTGGAGGAAAGGCAGCGTTAGAACGATGCACAGAAGATGAGCTCCCGTTCAGCCTGTGATACATCTCTGCAGTGAACACAGGCTCACACCGCACATCCTGCTGCCATAATAGGTGATAAGCTGAGAGAAAAAGGGAAAATAAGAAAAAAACAAACAAACCCCAGGAAAAAAAGCAATCACTTTAGAAGAAGAGAGCCTACCAGGCACCTTTTTGTACTCTTAAAACAAATTAGTTACATCAAGCCTTAGTCTCCTCTAATATAAACTAATACAAACAAATATGCAAATTCCATACAGCAGATAAGATGCAGTTTCTGACTAAACATGTCCTGGAATTATCTTGCTTATGAATAACACAAAAATCACGAAGCTTTTACCCATGCCAATGCTAAGTCAATTTTTTTAATTCCCTGCCTAAGGTTCAATTAACATTGGGAAGATTATCTTCCCCTAATCTCCTGGCTATGTGCTACACCACCTCCATCTCCCAAAACACTGATCCCAAAGGAACAGCATCACCAGCTACCACCATGGGGTTAAACTTCTTGAACATGCAGGGCCTTTGGGGGACCACAGAGCTCTCCCCTCATGAGCTCCTCCGTGCCCAAAGGGAACCTGAGACTGCCAAAAGGCAGAAGTGCAGGAGGAAAAGGCCAGGCTGGAGTCACACACAGCCAAAGCACAGGCACAAAGAAGGAAAAGACTGGAAAGGAAAACACCTTTTCTCAAAGGTTCTCTTTCCTCCCAGCATTGCATTGAAACCAAGCTGCTCCAGTGCGATTTGACTCTTACTGACCTCCAGTTTCCTCCGAGCCTCCTCCTGTTCTTGCTTCTCCCTGGCCATTCTTTGGGCTCTCTCAGCTTCTGCCTTCCTTCGGTCTTCCTGCTCTTTCTCCTTGGCCAGGTTCTCAAAGTTAGCTCGGATGCTGCTTGTTTTATTAGCAACTGTGACATGGAAAAGAAGTCAAGTCAAACCATGTCTCAGGTTCTATACAAAGGTAGCCTGGAAGGAGTTTTTGCTACAAACTTCCGCTTTTCTGTCCTCTGAGCTCATGGTCCAGTCAGGGAAGTCCTTCTTTCTTCCTCCCCCTTCCCAGCTCAAACCTCTTGTGCACCACATTTCTCTTCCACAAAAACCTCTGTAATGCTTCTCCCTCCTCTCCTTCATGGTACAGCCTCCACCACTCCCCTACACAGTTTATTCTCCCTTATTCCTTCTTTCCTTGTTCTCACGCTTTTTATTCTCCCTTCCTTAACTCCGATGAGCCTCAAGAGAAAAAACAAACTGGATCAAAGCAAAACGACCTCTACAGGAGGGAGGCAGGGTATCTGAGGCTGCTGAAGAGCTGCAAATGCAGCAGTTCCCTCTGGATGATCCTTACTCAGCACTTTCTACATCCATATCCCAGGATTTTGGACATCACCACCTCAGAGAAAGGATTTGAGGCCAATGCCTTACCAGCTTCTACTGGCTTGGTCTTCTGATAAGTTGATGCTGGTTTCTCAATATCTTCAAAAGTTGCTGCATTCTATCAGTAAGGACAAAAAGGATACATGTAAAAACCCCCACAAATTCATGAAGACATTCACACGGCCTCAATCTGTGATACTGTCCCGAAGGCTTTTTGCAGAACATCAAAACCAGATCAGGAAGAACCAAAACTTGACAAACAGAATAATCCTTCCTGCAAGTCAAACTAGGAAGAATTCATCTTCAGGGGCAGTTCTAAACACATCAAAATCCTATTAATTAAAAAACAAGTTTCTGAGTGACTCATCAGAACTAAAACCAAGGCAATACCTTAAACATACATTGTGTAGCTGCTGCTGCTCTAATCCACCTAAGATGGCATCAGCTCTGCATGTATAAATTTGCTTTTTAAAGGTTTAGAAAAGCACAAAAGTCTGCTCTTAGACGGAGAAGTGCCCAGAAATAGAGAGCTGAGCAGTGCAGATCTAACCAGGGTGTTCTGCATCCCCACGGACTACTGAAGCCATGGCTCTTTGAAGGCGCCTACCTTGTCCATCCGATCCTTCTGGACGCCGTACTTCCCTCCAAATCCTTTGGAATAATCTAAAAGCAGGACACAGAAAGTCAGAGCAGGGAGTTTGGTGCCCCTCCCGCCTTGCTCCCAAATGCAAACAGCCACCTCAGGTGCAAAGAGCCATTTCAGCTGCATGCAGAGCCACAGTGACAGCCACCAGAGAAAATGCAACTTAGCTTTGATGCAAAGAGGACACAGAAGCCCAGGAGCCCTCAGGAAGACCAGGAGACGACAGACTGTGGGCCACATGCATTCCCTGAGTAAACATGAAGCTGAGGATGGATCAGGGATCAAGCAAGGATCAAGGGAGGAACCCTTCTGATGCATCACTTCTGTAACACAGCCTTTGACAGCACCAATTCTGAGCCCTCTGCACTAATCATGGAGCCTGAGTCATTTTGCGTTGCTCAAAGGAGTCTTCGGTGACCACAGAGGTGTTTTGGCTTTGGTTTTTTTTTTTTTTTCTCTTTAACTTGGTAAATTCTACGAATGGCAGGAAAATGTAACAAATTTCTCATTCCGGTGGGTTTGGCTGTGATCCTCAGCTGGTGAATATTAAAGCCATTGGTGGTAACTCCTGCTCTACACATGGAAAGGGGCAGTTCCACAGGCCAGCTTCAGTCGCCTAAAGCAACTCGCCAGCACAGAAACGGGGTGGCTGTGCTATCCCACACCAGCCCTGAGCTGCACACTCTTCCTCCCAGCTGCTGCTGACCTCAGCCCTCGTCACGCTCTCAAGTCAGATTCACTCACTAGTGACACTGATAAAAACAGCAAACAAACCCAGACAGGAGCGGGTTTCTGCTCTCAGAGCAATGTCTGAGGAGCAGCAGAGCAGCAGCAAGAGCGTGTGGCTGGAAAAACACCTCTTTGTGGTGGCAGTGAGCTGCAGGAATGTGCCCTTACACTCTGTACGTGGACAGGCTTTCCTATCCGTCCCTGGAATACAAGCCCTGCTCCTCTCAGCCCCCAAACCTTTGGCTCTCCCTCCCAGCCACTGTAGTGTTTGCACTCGGGCTCTGAAAGTCTGAATCTGTGTCACTACAGCACAGGAAAATATCAGCTATCCAGGAACACCCTCATTTTCTTCAGCTCTGTATGTATTTTCAGCCAGAGTTAAACATACTACACTTACATTTTCCTGCTCCAGACTCCTCACTTTAAGGTAACGGAAAACCAGGAATTCATGGGTTGTACCCCAACTATTTCACAGTGAATAAACAGAGCATTATAACAGCATTTGCTCACCCAAGAACCACACACATTCCCTACTCCTTTCAAAGACTACAGTCATGTTAAAATGATCCTGCCACAGCCCATTGCTTGTTAATGGTTATGTGGACGGTTGTTATCTGGATATTCTTCCACCAATTTACCCAGGCAAAACTTTATATTTAGTCTCTAAAACTGACTTCATTAACATCATCCTAACAGCAATGTTATTATCACACTGCATGTACAGCTATTAACTAACTCAGGATTTTGCAGAGCTGTTGACTAAACACTGGGTTTCCTGAACACAGGCTTGCTTTAGGTAATACTTTAAGGATAAAATGAAGAAAACTGCTGGATCACGGAAGGACATAAGCGCAAGAAAGTGTCTGCACATTCCTGGCGTTGATCTACTCAGAGAACTATTTCAGACTGTGTGAGAAGTGGCTGCACTGGTAAGAAAGTAACAAGTGAAAACGGTGCCTTGTTGAGATTCATGCTTGGCTAGTTTCTCCTTGTAATCAAACCCCACAGCAGATGGGTCCTGCCTTTCTGTCTGTACACCAAATTTCCCTCCGAAACCACTCTTATAGTCTGAAAAAGCCACATGGGACACATTAAAACCAAGGCAGGAAAATAAAGAAGTTTAGTCAGAGACACTCAAAATAATTTTTTGCAATATTTTCAATTATCAGCAATTTTGGATGGTGAAAAAAAAAGAAATATCTCAAGACACTTCCATAAAAGTAAATTGAAAAAAAGTCTCAACTTGAGATGATTTATCAGATATAAGAACACCATTCTGAAGTCACAGAAAAAAAGCATTTCTCAACATTTTTCATCCATACTGCATAATGCACTTGCATTTGACCAAAGGTATGAACACAGGCACACAGGTAATTTGTTCACCCAAACGAAACAACAAAAGATACAAGACAACAAACAGAATAAACACCAAAACATACAAGAGAATCAAATGAGCTTCCTTCATCAGGGCGGTTAACATTTGTTCAGAGAGCTGACTTTTAATGAGGTGTGAAGGTGGGCTCCACAGAGACCACCCTCCAGACACTCCTTAAAGCAAGGAGGAATATTCCTGCTGCCACACAGCTTGAGGGAGAAGAGGTTTCAGCTAAGAGCTGATCATTCCCTACTGCTGCCTAGGGAACAGCCATTTACACACATATGTATCTATATATATAAATATATACGTGTGCTATAAAATGAGGGATGGCACAGGGAAAAAGGGCTTCAGGTAATCCCCTCACAACAAATCTGCTGGAGCACCCAACAGAACAATATTCTGAGGAACAGTCTGAATTTCATTACCTAAACATATTAATTAAAGTTAAGAGCAGTGACAGGCAGAGGGGTGGGGAGCAACAGCTGCATTTTGCAGGAAATTGAATTTTTACTGGGCACCAAATATTTCACAGGAATAGGTACCCCACAGGCCAGGAGGAAGGCCTGCACTTGATTTTAGACTCCCCCTGCACGAAAATAGGGATGTACACAACAGAATCCAGAGGGGGATAATTATTTGTGGAAAGTACAAAGGAATTCCTAACCTGTGGCTTGCACAACTCAACCGAGAAAGGAAAATAATCCAGGCTACTTGCAGGCTCATAAAGGGAGAATTTAGCCCTGAGCCTGGACTTTGAGGGGCTGGGTGTCAGCTGTGCCAAAGCTGCTCTGCAGACACACCAGTTCAACCAGTGACAGCAAAACCTGGACACAGGAAAGGAGCCTCACGTCAGCTCCTGTGAGGCTGTGCCTGAAGACACCAGGGCAGGGGCTCACACAGGCCACAGGAGGTCAAAATGAGGGGAGGCAGAAAGAACAGCAAGGAACTGAGAGCTGCTGTACCTTTCTGGGACTCGTGCAGCTGCACTTTCTCCTGGTGGTCCCAGCCAAGGGCACACTTGTCTTGTCTGTCTGTCTGCACGCCAAACTTGCCTCCAAAGCCCTTTACATAATCTGTGAAGTTTTCAGAAAACATTATTGCAATTCGTAGCTGTAAACTGCATTCAATAGAAAAAGCAGGAACCTGTTAGGGGATAAGCTGCCCTGTTCATAATACACTCACTCAATTAAGGGGATCCAAAATCTGCACACACACACACACACACACACACGGGGTAATCACACATCTACCACCAAAAAAAAAAAATCTAAAAAACCCCACTGACAAAATATTTTTCCCAGGTTTGAAAGGGTCTGAGCTGCTATTTTTAAAGAAGATAATAAAAACCTTTCTGTGATTCGTGTTTTTCCGTTTTGCCTTGATATTCAAAGCCAACAGCACTTTTATCCACTTTGTCCTTGTCGACACCGTATTTACCACCAAAGCCCTTGGAGTAATCTAGAGATAAGAGGGAAGAGTTTTGTCTGTAAGTGTTCAGCAAAGAAATCATCACCTTGAGAAACTGTGATAATCAGGGCTGCTCGCATTACGTCATGTTTTAAAAGAAGCACTGACATCCTCAGTTAAACTTGATTTCAGACACTGAAGCCAGAAATCCTTCAGAATACGTTCTCCAGGATGGAAAATAAAATAGCATTTTGTGGGGCAATACCAGCAGTTCAGCTGCTTGACCCCTTGGTAAAATTCTGAAGACACTTATAGCAAAGTGAACTTCAAAACCCATGTCAGCAACAGCCTGGATGCTTTTAAACACCCCCTGCTCCTTCTTAGCATTTCTAGAGTGCAAACATTTCTTTGGGATAAACAGGAAACAGATGGCAAATTGTCACCATTTTTCAATAAAATGGTCGGTTTTTGATCAGATATGCCTGGAAAGCTAACCAGCAACACAGTATTAACTCTAAATGCTGCTAACTGATTAATATTTCAATCCACAAACAGCTGATTCTTTTCGAAGCACTTCTCTGTGGTGGTTAAAACTGCTCACAGTCTGAATACTTTGATTTACAGCTTTTCAAAAGGAGCTGTAAAAAACCTCCAGACAAACTTATGTGCCCTGGACCATCCCTTAAAACCAGGCAGAACCGACGGTTTTTTAGGTTTCTTTTTTCAGAAGTTGAGGTTTTCAGCAACGTAAATTTTACCCAGCGTTACCTTTCAGCAGGTTGGGAGTGCAAGAGGTGTAAAACATCAGTATTTTACAACATGACCTACGGGCAGTGCCTACAGCATCAGGGAAGGAGCCTGCTAACACATGTGTGTCTATTCACCCTTCTGGGAGTCGTGTTTCTCAGTTTTCCCCTGGTAATCAAACCCCACTGCACTCTT
Source organism: Rhagologus leucostigma (assembly GCA_013397725.1). Classification (NCBI taxonomy): domain Eukaryota; kingdom Metazoa; phylum Chordata; class Aves; order Passeriformes; genus Rhagologus; species Rhagologus leucostigma. The sequence goes on from VZTD01002913.1 coordinate 498,812, forward strand.
GTCCACTCTGTCAGCCTGTACTCCGTATTTTCCACCAAAACCACTTGAGTAGTCTGCATTGAGAGTAAAGCACAATAAAAACAGCATGAAGGCACTTGTCATGGATACAGCATAGCCTAGCAATTCAGGGGAAAAACAAGTTATTTCAGAACTGAAGTATTATTAATGCTTTAGCACACAAAATTCAGTTTAATTTTAAATACAAGATAAGCAACGGTCCTACAGCTTATGATGGTTCCTATTAAATTTATTCCCTATTTCCAGCAGGGTGCAATATAGCAAAGAGCAACTCCCAGTCTTCCTGACACGTCCTTGAACCTCACTTTAGAAAGAAAAAAAAGACTCCTGATGACCCACTATTTCCAGTCTTAAAACCTCACCATCTCATGAACCTGCCCTGAAATTCTTATTTTCCTCTTCTGTTCCATCAAACCCACCATTTGATTCATTGAGAATGTCATGCAGAGATCTCACTAAACGAGGTACTTTCCGTACAGTCAAAGAATCTACTCTATTTTTTATAGAAAATGTGCCACAGAGGTGACCACCTTCCCACTTTACCTTTTTGGGAGGGATGCTTCTCAGTTTTGCCCTGATATTCAAACCCAACAGCTGACTGGAAGAGAAATAAAATGACATGTGCGACAGAGTTAGGCATCAGGAGAAAAACTGCACGCATTTCAGTGGACAAAGAGCACGGCAAGTTCCTGTGCCTTTCCACAGTGCTCTGACCTTCTGGATTGGGGGCATAAATACCTATTTAACCTATGGGCACTATGCATTTACGCGGTAATTGAGTGTAGGTGTTCACGGCCAGGGTTTTGTCCTCCCTTGACAAGGCAAATTGTACCAGCAGCACACTCCAGTCTGGCCTTGCCAGGTCCAGCAATCAGACATGACATGAAATGTCATGTATGACAGAAATCCAGCATTTCCATGCAGGAATTTTTACAGAGTCTTGGAACAGGACATTAATTATCCTGCCCAGTAGCTCATGTTAAGATACAGGACAAACCATCCCCAAACCCCTCCTGCTATAGCATTCCCACTGACCTTGTCAAAGAACACAAAAACCATAATATTTTAACATCTCTTTTCAGCTTTCTTTTCAACTCATCTCAACTTCCCACGAGGGATTTTTTCTACTCTGCTTTAAACAGTAATTCATCTCCATAACAGTCTGTGTTAGCTTCTGCTAAACTTCAAAAAGAGCAGGAAGAGCAGCCCACACCAGCATCCTAGGGCACCGGAATTTCACAGTTTTACGTACAAAAGGAGGAAATAAACCACTGTGGGTGGCTGCAGGAGGAGATGAAATCACTCACCTGGTCAACTCTATCGGTTTGTACTCCAAACTTGCCACCAAACCCTTTCACCGAATCCACTTGGGAGCAATGCTTAGAAAGTTTGGACTGGTATTCATGTCCAACAGCTGACTGGAAGAAATTGGTGAAGTTCAGAGACAGCAGTTCTACACAGGTCTGTGTGTCAGACAAAACACTGCACCAGGCAACCTGAGGGTGAGTTTTGTTACCAACATGCACCACTGCCACTCCTCCTGCTGAAACCAACTTCCCTGGAAATCTCTGCTCACTTGGGAAGTCTCCCCAAGGATGTTGCCATGCTACCAGTCCAGCCCAGGCAAGGCAAGTGACTGCATTTTATGGGGACTATTTTATGCCCTGCATTTGCACTTCAAAAGCACAAGAATGAAAACAAGACAGGTACAGAGGGAGTCTTGATGGTGTTCATGCAGAATTCGCGAGCTCCAGGTGAAACACACAGCCTTGTGTTTAGGCACTTGTATTTAGGGATCTGTTTTAGCTAACAGGGGACTGACTGCAACAAATACAACCAAAGCCAGCTGCCACTCGTTTAGGGAGGCATAAATCAGAATTAGGCATCTTCCTCACTTGCAAAATGGTATTGAACACGAGGAGATGCATTCACACCTGTGCCAAAGGTATCCCAGCCCTGCATCCTGGCCCTGGAAGCTGAGCTGAACAAAGGCTGAGCTCCATCCATCCCAGCACGACTGGCAGGACACAGGGATATGTAATTACACACCTGGAAGTGCCTCCGCACAGCCTTTGCTAGTGTTACACTGACCTAGTGCTAGGGAGCTCTTCCAGCTCCTGGAATTGATGCTGGAGCCTCACACCTCAGGCAAAAATGGTTTTTCCTTGCCCAGTGCCAACACTGGGAACTGGCCAGAGCAATTCACCAGTTTAATCCAACACTGGATAATCCTGTGCCAGGCAGCTGCACCAAGGTGAATTACTCTGAGGACACAAGGTGCCTGCACACCTAAGTAACTTGGATTTTACAGTGTTTGCTCTTTTTCTTCCACACAGGTGCTGGAGGGCACATTTCCAGCAGGTAGGGAAACAAAGCATTACTGGCTGAAGTTACTGCCAGGTAACAGATCAAGGATGGCAACAACAGGACACTGCTTTAACTCAAAAGCATTACAAAAGCTCCCTTCTTTTCCTGACTGAAACAATCACACTCCTGTTGATTTTGCAGGAGTTCTGTAGTACAGTATCTGTTAAATGTGACAGAAAAGGCTCCCACCTCCCTTTATTCTTCCCATTACATTTACGGAAAACACAAAGCTCTGAAAATTTTAGGTTTTACGTGGTTTTACATGATCTCCCTTTTGTTATACCAACTGAGGTATAAGCATGGTATTTTCTATGGGGTACCAGGACTTTCTGCATTTCACCAAATACCAAGCACTACAACAAAACCCCCTTTACAATTCTAAAGACTTAGAAGAATATTTTTCTTGGAAATCTGTATTTCAGAGTAAAACAGCCTCATAATTTTTCTGTACATTTTAAACCAGCTCGGGAGGTATGGCACACAGAGTGATGGAACTGTTCACTCTAACTCAGCACCAAGCTTTTGCCCTAAATGCAGCAAAACCTGCAGCAGGACAATGCTGCAGTGACCCTGATTCAATGACCAAGCTTTAAAGCCAAGCTTTAAGAGCAGCACACCTGCACAGATGTCTCCTTTGCAGGTATCTCAGCCACAAGGCTTCAGAACTACAGTTACAAGGGAGAAAGGTTTATTACAAACATAAATCATGAACACCTCCTGCCACCAGCATCGCTCAGATGGGCATGACCAGCATGTTTTTCCCCCATGATTAATTCTGGCCTATGGGAAACACTGCTGACTTTTATTCCTTTCTTCTTCCCCACGGACACAGGTGAGGGATAAACTGCTGACACTAGAGAGCAGCAGTAGAACAGGCCTGGTGGTTGTATCTGCTCAGCAACTCCTTTTCTCAGATTCAAAGGTTAGCCTATTTCAAAGGCCCACTGAGAACTGGACAGCAGTTAACTCTGGAATACTGGAATCCAGCAAAAATTTAAGGCTGCCAAGTTACCAAGAACAGAGAAAGTAAATAAAGTAAGAAAACGTTCTTATTCAGGAATGTTTTGATTCTTATTCTAGCAGAGCTCATGGAAGAAAGCAGCCAGAAGTTGATATGCCTATTTATCACATGACTAAAGGAATTATATTAAGAATTATATTTTTTTTAACAGTGTAACATAAGCAGCCATCAACTCCTTATATAAAAAACTTCCATCGGATTGAAGTACAGTATTTTAAATACTTGCATTATTTGTCGCTGTTCACAGTTTGTTCACAAGAGCTGCTCTCTGATTTTAATGCAGCAGCACATCCTTTTTTCATTTTTTGGCAGTCTCTATCTACATGCACAGAAGAGCTGGCACAGCATCCAAATAAAAAGATCATACTGGATTTATTAACGCATGAAGGGCTCTGCTAATTTAGAAACATAAATTTAAAAACTTGAATCCTGACTCCAGGGGAATCCTCTCACGACTCCGCATCAATCAAAACCATGTGGGGCCATTGCACATCCCAGAGCAAAGCTGGAACAAGCTCAGCTCACACAGAGAGTGGTGCTGGCCACGGCAAGGCACAGCTTATCACTGCACTTATCACTTCACTTATCACTTCATCCCAGGGAAGCCCCATCCCTACTTACTTTATCCATTCGATCTTGTTCCACGCCAAACTTCCCTCCATAGCCATGGGAAGCTTTTGGTCCTGTTTGCAGCTCCCTCTCTTTGAGGTTCTGGTGTTCTTGGAATACATTCTCCCTCAGCTGATGAATACTTCAAAAGATAAATAACCAAGCAGCAAGTTTTACTAAGGAAGTTTCAGCAAACAACTTCATAAACATGCAAAATATAAAGCTGACGAAAATATCATCTTAATTAAAAGTTGGATGACTTGTATTTTTCAAGCTCTTCCCATTTTTTCAGTGCAAAAACATTTCCTCATGTTTTGAGACACTGGATTTGTCCCACTGCAAAATTTTGTTTAAAAACAGAAAAGAAACTGCTGGTTTTAAGACTAATGTGGAAGCGAACTTTGCTATTTTAACAATCCATTATCCAGAATTGATTTGTGCCTGAAACATTTTTTTTTTTCCTCATGTCCTAATTTAAATTCTTCCCAACACTTTCTATTTAGATGGCAACTTTTCAGAACAGGGATCATCTCTTATCACACAGTCCCTATGGTAACAGGGCTAATTCTAACAGAGCATTCTGGACACCACTCTGCTGCAAAATAAAGATTTAAGGAAACTTGCACCTCCTCTTCCCACAGTGATCCCTTAAAATATGCACGAATTGAACTGAGGGCAGTGCAGGCTACGCACAAAAAGGGTAACCCAGGGTGTAATCTGTACCTTAGGCACTTCCCACCCGAGTTTTAAGCTTCCTCAGGCGTAATTCAGCCAGCAGGAATCCCCGTTGCCCTCAGAATAGGGCAGAGTAACACTGATCTGAAGTAACCAGAGTTCCGTCTCCCTCTGTCTGAAACAATCACACACTTCCTAATCATACACACTCCTTTGTAGTTCAGTCTTAGGCACTTTTTGTAAGAAATACAAGACTCGGGAGATGCATCATTTCTGTTTCACATATCCCTCAGTGATGCACTCATCTGCTTTTCTATCAGAGAGCTCAGTTTGTTACTTTGCCAGGGTTTTTAGGGGTTTGATGGTAGCAGTTTTCTAAACTAAGTGCAAGAATTAAGGGACCAAACGTTTCCTTAGAGTACCAAACTGGAGCTGCTCAGATCTCTCAGCTTCTCCCCTGGCACTACTGGCTCTTGCACCAAAACAGCACAAAGAACCTTTCCAGACACAGAGGCAGGAAAAATCACATTTCCAGTGACAAAGAAAGATTTAAGAGTCCCTACACCGTACTTCTGCTCTTAATTTCAGCTCTGAAGACACCGACGGATTTGAAAGACCAGCAATCTGGCAAATAATCAATCTTCTACAGGGACTCTTGTTTTAATTATGAAGACACAAGTAACTGAGAACATGAGGTGATTAAAAGTCGCCTGGGACTGTGCCTATTAATACATTTCAGAAGAGAGCTGTTTTACTTGATGTGCTCTTGGTGGCCGGATCCATTCACGGTTTTAGCTCCCCAGCGCTGTTCCTTCTCGCTCACATCGTTCTGTGAAGGCCACACATAAAAAGAGAGTTAAAAACCCAAGAAGTCACTAGTTACACACATTTCAGAGTCCACAGCAAAAGCTTCCAGCAGTCACCGAGACCACAAGTGTTAGAAAAGCAGCTTCACTTCCCCTCCACTTCCAGGGACATGCTCCTGACAGTTTATTTTGCCAAGACACAGCCCCCACTCTGCAGAGCTCCTCTGGAACTGTCCCAGAACACGCTCCTGGTGGATCAGTAAACCCCAAAAGCCATACCACAAAGTCTGGATCCGTCTCCCAGTCATCAGCGCCGTCATCCTGGCTGACAGACACGGTGTGGCCTGCGGTAGCCTTCCACATCTGCAACACCAGCAGGAGAAGCAGGGTCACGCTCCATTCACATGCCAGCTCATTTGATTCATGCAGGAGCTGACAGAGGAGATGCAATCCAAAATTCCCAACAAAGTATGTTATTTAACCACAGCACCTAAAGCTGTGCTTGCAGTGAAAACAGGTTTCACCATTGGTGCTCAGGCTGTCTTCTCAAGCTGGCTTAAAAACCTGTTTAACTCTCCCATTTGCACTGTAAAAAGATTAGGAGCAATTGCTGTCTCAAAAAGAACAAAGTCTTCTTTCTTTGCCCAAATTACCACTTGTCTTTCGTGCAGTCAGTGCACTCAAAGACTTCTCCTCACACAGGTTTCCAAGCCAACGTGCGCTTCCAGAGCCTGCTGCTAATTCTGGATCCTGTGCATACATTTAAGGTGTAGAAATAGGTGCTTTTTATCTCCAGGCATTCAAAGTGGTGAGCACAACATTGTTCTTCACCTGCACTGCACCTGCACAGCCTCCTCTGGCGTGCAGTGAGTTTCAGCAAGGTGACAGAAATCCCAGCAACTCCAAGAATTTGCACACAACCCAGACATTGCTCCAGCAACAGAGAGCAGGAGTGCCTGTGTTCCTCGGGTAATCCCTTGTGAGACACGGTGCACACAAACTCAGCACCTCGTCTGGGATTCAGGAGACACAGAGGGTGACTGCTGGAGCACTGAGAGCAGGAAGCAAGGCTCGTAAAAAAGGCAAACAACGACTCCTAGAAACAACACCCAGCATTTTCAAGAAGGTTAATGATTTGGGGCCTCTCACTTTCTGGAAACCTCATCCCCTGTGGAGTATCAAGTTGGATGCTTTTAATTAACACTCCTGAATGCAGCTAGTTAGCAGAATTCCTGATATTCCTGGTGCTAGTGGCTGGATTTTACACCCTTTATTCTACTTAAATCAAAGCAAATAAATTCTAGAAAGCAGAACTAAAACATCAAACTACAAGCTGCCTGTTCTCTCAGCTTTTTCAGAATACACTTCAGAGAAAGGATTTCATTTTTCTTTGCTATTCAACCAGAGTTCAGGTTTTTAACATACCATCATTCTGTCCACTTACCTTTATCCTTCTAATTAAGAACAGATCACAAAGGTAATTATCACAAGCTATTTAATTCACACAAGCATAATTCAGTAGGCGGGATGAAAACTCCCTCTTAAATGCACAACTAATAATCCCCGGGTAAAGTCCACAGCTCGTTCTGTCAGGCTTGTTCTGCAGCCTGGCAGAACGAGCTGATGAGCCAGTTTTATGGAGCATTTCAGAAGTTTCAGGACTGGCAACGTGAGTGAGAACAACTGAAAAACCGACAGTCAAACACCAGGGTAGCAAATGCGGGAGTAGCCTGGAAGGAGGGTGTAAAAGCAGAGCAGGTGACATCCTAACACAGTATAAGTAGGTTTCCCCTCATGTTTTTTCAGGTCTCCCATCTCCAAATTCCTCTGGCAGTTAAGGGACTAGCCTTTGTAACAGTACTTCACATCCAAAAAACCTGTGAGACGACGAGTTTATAACCCAAACTTTCAGAATATGGGTATTTTAACATCATCCTTAAAATACCCTGTCTAAAGCCTTCTCTCAAGTGATTGTGTTTGATCGTCCTACTCTTTCCTACTAAAATCCAATCTCTTGCCAAAAAACCGCCCAAAAGCCTTGGAAAGCTGAACCCAACCAGCTCAATAACGAAATTCAACATGGGTCCAAGTTCTTTCTAACTTCTCCTAAGAGGGATGTTTTGTATCCATCCTTCCGTGCTCCACCACGCTGTGCAAGATGTTTAGGAATGGAATTCAAGTGACAGGAGCTGAAGCAGGGGTACATCCGTGCATGCTGAATTTCTACATACTTTGTGCAAAACACAACTTTTTTCTCCCAAATACTTGTTTCTTATGCTCACTTGACATGCTCACTTGTTCATTCAGCTGTCCTTGGACATTTCAAAGAACAAAAGCTGGATCCTTCTAGGTTTCATTGCTTCCTTCTCAAGCTCTCACAAACAATAGCGAAGGGAAGAAGGATTTCACATGCACCCCCGTGCAAAATCCAGAATCCACCACGATTCTTTGCAAATCCTGCGCATAGACGCCAACATTTTTCAACAGCTCAACCCTGCAGCCTACGAAGTGAATTCCACAAAGAGCAAAGCAGCCCCAGCGGCCAGGGCTCCCAGGCCAGAGCTAGCAGGAGTAAGCCTGGTTTCCGCCTGCTATTCCAGCCCCGATTCCAGGGCAGAATGAGGAGAAACACGATCTATTCATGACTCACTGGCTCATGTGGTCATGATTCCTGAAGGAAGAAGCAAACGCTACGGTTCGAACACAAACCCAGGCTAAATATATGCCTCGAATGTATGCGCTCCTCACCGCTGCTATGACTAATCAGCACACACCATCATCCTACCCAGCACCTTTAGCGGCACCCTCGGCAGCTCCCCGCTGCCCGGGCCTAGGGACGAGCTCCGGGCAGCAGCAGCCGAGGCTCGGGGCGCAGGTGAGGGGAGCCAGGCAGCAGCTCCCGGGCTGGCCGGGGCCGCACGGCCTGGGCCCGGCAGCGAGGGCAGGGGCTCTGCCCCGAGGGGCGCCCACGGCAGCAGCACCGCCGCTGTGGGGAGCCCCCGCCGCAGACGCTTCCCCGCAAGTTCCCAGCTCTGGAGNGCGGCGTCCGCCCCCGTGCGCGGAGCCCGCGGCCCGGCTCCCCCTCAGCCCCGCGGCCCCGCCGCGCTTACTCTGCCTCTGCTGCCGCCGCCTCCTCCTCGGCGCTGGCTCCCCGCCGGTGCTTCCCGGGCTGGCGGCGGCTGCTGCTGCTGCAATTTCCGCTTCTCCCAAGCTCCCACTTCCTCTTCCCGGCTCCAGGTGGGAGCGGGACGCCCTCCGCTCCGCCCCGCCGGGAGGGGCCGTGCCGGGCCGGCCCGGGAGCGCCGCCGCCCCCCGAGAGCCTGCGGGGCTCCGAGCCGCTCTAACCGTGATAAACATTTATTTCTGGAGCCGCCGTGGAGCTGCTCCTTCGCCCGTTTCTTTCAGCCGCTCCAAAAATGCACCATCAGGATTTTAAAAATGGCCACAGGGGAGTTGTTGGGGCCGTTTTGAACGTACTTTTTTTGGTTTTTTTTGAATTTTAATACTCACTTTTGCACCGTCATGTTTTGGAAATCCCATCTACGCCATCGTCAGGGGTTTGCATCACTTTTTATCAGCGGGCAAAAGGTTCCCCCGTGGCTGGGGTCCCCCAGGGGATCCAAATGAAACGGATGCTAAAATGGAAACGACGGGGTTTTAAAACACTGTAGTAGGAGTTACTGGTTTGCCCACTGTTTGAGTCTTCCAGAGGAGGGAAAGGCACCAAAGAACGCCATTTCTAGCGAAAAACATTGCAAATAAACACAAATTCAAGCTGCAATAAAGGGCAAGATAAACAAAAAATCCAGGTGAACACAAACACAACTTAATTCCAAATGTAGCCAGTTCACGTTATAAATAGGCTCACTTACTTTTTCCTGGATTAAATACAGTGAGATTTACCCCATAAATTGAACACAGCATATATGAAAAACTGAGCTAAACTTATCCTCAAAAAGCAGTCTGCTAGAGGAGAACATAGGTGCAGAGAACCTCGATCCTTTGGGCATTACTTCTGGCTGTCCTGTGTCCTTTTGGAGCCTTAACCTGTCCCTCCACGTACAGGGAGGAATACCAACCACATTTATATATCACTTTTCACCCATCTGTTCCAACATCCCATATAAAACCAAAAGGTACTGCTACCTAAATTAACTACAACTGCCCTTTTTCCCACCAAGTCCCCTACTATTAACAAAAAATTAAATTAATAAAATGGAGAATAACTTGTGCACCAAAGCTATAACCCTGACAATGGGATGTGAAAAACTTTCATTTTAAAGGCAAAGCGACTCCTCAGTTTCTTTAAAAAGTACCACTCCCAAACGTACAGTGCCAATTTTTATTTACCTGAAAATTAATTTTGCTGCCCCTCCCTCTCAATCTTTAGCCTACTAAGTTCCAAAAATAAATTGTGCTTTGAGCTACTTTATCTGTTCTCCAAATCTCGGCATGATAAATCACTACCGTCCACAAGACACTGCTAAAGCCACTTTCTGCCCTTTAATTCTACAGCAGTTTGAAAGACAAAACATCTGTTTTGAGATTCCCTGTCCTTTAAACATGCAAAAATTGCAAGTTTAAAGTTCACTCAGATAACTCTGAAGCATGCAGACAGGATGCATAGTTTGATTTTCACAGCCCTCTTTCCAATTAAATCTTTTAAAGACGTTTGGCAATTTTTACAAAACGTTGTATTTAATCAAGCGTTATCTAAAGATCACTGTCACAGACCCAGGTGCCTTTTCCGTGTGCACGGTTTTCTTTCAGCAGGGTGCGTGGGAGTTACTGAAATTGAGCGAGACACGTTTTTCTGGATTTCTCCAGCACAGCTTTGCTGAGTAACTCAGAAGGAAGTCGCCACACAGTTTTGCCAGTTCGTGAAAGCTTTCGCCATTTCACTCATTTATTCTACCTCTCAGTTCCATTGTTCCATAACAGTTAAGGTTTTACAGCCTCAAAATAATAAACGCATTTTCTGTTCACATTTTACAAGTCTATCCCGCATTGGTTTCACTTTTGAGAAGCAACAATACATGACTTTGAACACCTACTATCACATCAGTGACCAGCAACGCCTAGGCAAGGTTTCTCTAAACAGCAAAGTTTAGCTGAGCAGTGAGTCAGGATTTCCTTCTGCAGTTCCATTTTAGTTTTTTCTAGAAAGATAGATTCTCTGAGAATATAAAAGAGACTGCGAACGAACAGACAGCAACTCGTACAGACAAGCCAGACAAACAGAGATGCATTACTGAACAAGGTTTAGAGCATCCATGGCAGTGTTTCTCAGGCATTCCACATCCTGCTGTTGAGGACATGATGAAATATGCTTCACTACTGCTTCCAGTATTCTGCAACTTTATCCTTTTGTCTTCTACTCAGAGAAACGGTTTACAAATATATCAAAATTGGCATGAACAGCCCTACCGTGACCCCAATTTTGCATTGGTTCCCTCGACTCCTGTATTTCTCCCCAAATATCACTATGGTCATGATCTCATTTCATTACCAAAGCAACTGTTGCTGCTGTCTAGAACAGCACTTCCATCTTCAGCACGTGGACCAGAATACACTGAAGGTGTGTGACAGGTCTGGTTTATTATTTTAAAAAGCAAATCATAGCTCTATGAGTAGAAGTAGGCAATAAAGCAGTTTTTTTCCAGAAAAAACTGATATTAATGCATGTGAACTTGAACAATTCCAAAGAAAATGTCACATCGAATGGAGTATTTCTGCTACTGGAGAAAGGTCATCATTTGAAACCAGATCTACAGGGCAGCAAACAATCATTAAGATGCTTTATTGACAATATCCACTCACTGCAAAAGTTTCTGCCTGCATACAATTAGATCTTAGCTTTTCCATAGTGTTTTATTGGCAGTGGAAAATGCATCAGTACTTTATTGAAAGAAAGCAATAAATAATACTGTGATAAAAATAGTTCAAAAGTAGACTGTACATATTGTTACATAATCTGAAAATACACAAAAGATTAATAGAAAAACAGAACAGTAACAATGAATTTCAGTTTTACAAGCAAGTTAAAAGTGGAAAACAAAATAAGAAAAAAGACATGCTATATATATTGTTGCATAATAAATAATGCACCATCTGAACAGATTCTTGCTGGCTTTTTAATATGCCATTTACAAGTGTCAGATACATTTTCTACTCATACAGTCCAAAATGGCTACAACCATCAAAATTAAAGTCCAGACAAGTCTTTAGAACAAGTTTACAAAACACATAGGATGACTTACATAAGAAAAGTAAGGCCTTTATTAAAAGATGCACTGCTTTAGTTTTCAGCCCATTGTACCTTCATCTTTCACTACTCATTGGACAGGAGGCGGCAGTGCTTTAGGATTGGTCCATTAAAACTGGTTCCACCAGCATCTTTCCACCAAGTGTTTTCAAGCAAAAAGGTCTAGGACAAAAAAAACCTCTCTGCGGCCTGTGGCTCACGACCAGGAATCATTATGAAGTCTATCTTCCTCAGGTAAGGAAAAGCAAAAATAAAAACAGTCCTTGGTTTATGGCTTGTTTTCAGTCACTGCGAAGAGTCGCGATACAAACACAGCACGGGGCGTTAGGACCGAGGCAATCGCTCCTACAACGTGTCCCGCAGGCTTAAGAGTTCCTCCCAGCTTTTCAAACAAGTTCTACTTTAAATAAAGACAAATTGCCACTACTTGACACATCCTCTGTGTGGAAAGGTACAGCTCTGAGAAGAACAACGCTCGTGTACCGTCCCCTCCTACGTCAACAAAGGCTCACCTGAAAAAAAGCTGGGCTTGTTTTCAGATCTAAGCTAAGAGCTCCAAAAGACAAAATATATACTGCTCGGTGTCATGATACTTTTACAAAGGTATTAAAATCCTTTTCACCTTCAGTTTCATTATTAAAAAACAATGATAATTACAGTAACTGCATAATTTACAAAAACCCTATATTGCTCATAGGGACATATACATACAAGCATTACAGTACATTCAGTTGGAAAGACTAAAATTAGAATAAAAAATCAGCAATGATTTGATTTGTAGACTGAATAGAAACAGAAAAAGTAAGTAACTATATAAATGAGAAGTCACATAAATATAAGAAACATTTAGATTCTAAAATATTTTCTCTATAGTACTCATGAATTTATTTGCTAATTAAAAACTCTGTAATAAAATATCTCAAAGTGTCCATTTAACAAGTATTAACAGGTTACGGGTTCCAAATGTTCAAAATGCTGCATATCACCGGTAGAAATAGTGTGGGTAAACTGTAAAAACAACAAACAAAAACAACACACAAAAAGAAAAGAACACAAAAGATTCCATTAGCAGTTTTTAACCAACATCTCATCCCAAGATTCTCACAAACAGCTCAGCAGTGCAGCAATCATCCACTGAATTACTGCCATGCCACGTTGGATATCGTTTTATTGCCTCCTGCAATCTCCAGCTGCAGTGCAAAGTAAAGCAATGAGGGCAAATATTTCTGCCTCGAGGATTTCCATCCCACAGAAAATCCTGAACCAGCGAGGAGAATCTGGGGGAGAGGAGACTTAAAACTTCAGTTTCTTGCAACTAAAAATACTTTAAGAGAGCCCCTGAGATTATGAACTGACACACCCACATGGTCTGAGTTGCTACGTGCAAGAGTTTCCTCTCTCAGCATTTCATATGTAAGAACCCTTTAGAACTCAACTCATACATGCAAAAAGGTTCTGAATTTGAAGGAGCAAATATATGATGCTACCACTAAGAAGAAAGAAGCTGCAAGCAGAAAAGACAGACAATTTACAGTCCCTGAAAGATACCAGTGAGGGGCAAAGGTCCACTGAATTGATTTTTTAAAATCCATTATAGTAAAAAAAAAAAAAAAAAAAAAAAAAGAAGTCAGTTTTCTCACTTGCTTGCAAAATGAGAGAAGTACTGTGCCATGAGAAAATACAGCAGAGGCTGCTGCAGAAACATTCCAGATCCTGGAGATAGACAGGACTACAGATCTTTCACAAGCCAGAACACGTGGATTTTGTGTTACAACACATCAAGCTGCCTTTTATCGGCAGCACTGCTCCCAGCTCCCCAAATTGAGGCTGCAGGTAGCTAAATCCAGCCAGCCTAAGCAATCACAGTGGCATGGAGTGTCCAGGAACTGGGAAACTGCAGTTATCCCTGCAACAATTCAATACTGAAGCATGTTTTAGTGGGACAGCTCTGACCAAGCAAAGACTATGAGAGACCAACAATCTGAGCTGCAGTGTCACACACTGGATCATTTTCTTCCCTTTCCATCCCTATTTTATTCTCTTCCCTCCCTCCCCACTTCCACTAGCTGTGTTTCATCCACCTCTGATTTCAACACTTTCTGCAGAGCTATTTAGCACAGGTCCTTTTTGAGGCTGTTTAAAAACCCTCACAAGAATACAGTACTGACAAAGCCCAGTATTTAAACACTCGGTCTTTGTTGTAGGAAATAAACTGGATTTTCAATATAACAACCTAACCTGAAAACTTGGACAGTTTTCTAAGTGTGTAAAATCACTGTAGTGAAATCCCTGCTGTTTTATTCCATAAGTAGCTGCTTTAGTGTTATTCCTATCAGCTTTACTCACCAGGAGAAGGCTTTAACAGGAGTAGGTCCTTACTGTAGCAGAATCCAATCTTTGTGTTCCTGATACACTGCCTATTCCAAGAAGCATGGAAAGACATGCAGAACACAGCATGCATGTTAGTTTTCAAAACAAAACAAAAAAAAAACCTCCACAGCAATGGTGATTACAGCTTTGGTACTCACCCAGCTCTAAGATTACAAGTTAGAAAAGCAGAATTTATTTTACAGTTTGTATATTAACCATTTCTTGTTCCAGGGGCTAACAAAAAGAATTCTAAAAAAAAAAATCTGCGTGCCAACTAGCACCCAGCAATTGGCAAAGGTGATTTTGTACGTTATTTACTGCTTTATGTAGTTTGTAAATGTTTAAAATTTAAAAAAGAAGGTGGTTTTACACGGTAAAGACTTAACTTACTTTCATTTACAGAATTTTCCACATGAATTCTGGAAAATGTTTTGTGCTAGTGACAGTTTCTAAAATTTAGAAGATCTTACTGAGAGTAGCATCAGATGCAAGAATTGTTTTTTTGAGCTTTATGAATAAATAAGAGTTTTCAGAACCTGAGGCAACTTCGACAGACTGTGTTCTCACCCTGACTGTTCCAATTAAAAACATTTTATATTTGTTTCTACTTGTCTTTTGTAAACTAAATTCAAGTCAAAGTTTACTCTTATGTTGCTACAGAGACAGTTTTTAAACAGACAAGATCCCTCATGTGACAGGTGATCAACTTCCACTTCCAGACGGGATTTTTGGGGTCTGCTTGTGTTGGTCTGGATTTTTTTAATTCATATCTGTGTGCACACATACACAAAGATCATTAAGTACACAGCAATGAAAGAAACTGATTTCAAGTATGGTCAATATTGAAGTGACCACGGCAGGGCAGGTAATGCACCTGTTACTCAAGTTTTACTAATCTCAGAATTATCTGAGGGGGTTTACTGACATCATTTTTGAACGCATTTTATTGCATTTCAGAAGTGGGGCTCAAATTGGTCTAATTGCTGCTAATTAGAAATTATGCATGTGATTGAAAGACTTCTACTAAGCTGTCATTTTATTTTCCTACTTTAAATTACATTTATTTCTAGCTATGATTCTCATTTTTTTACTCCAGTGATGTAAAAAAGAAACTCCACCTCTAGTACAGCTTCCTGAAATGACAAAGCACCCTATGGTTAAACACAGTGTTATAAATACAACCATGCACAAGGCAGATGCTTTTATGCAGCAAAAAGGTCATTTGAACTTAATTCCCCTGGAGTCTCAGGCAAAAAAAAAAGCACATCATGCTTAAAATTATACAAAATCAATACCATCAATCTGCATCTTCTTTGGCTGCATAGAGGGTGAAGACATTGAGGTTGTAACTCTGAAATTTGCAGGAAGGGTCTCTGCTGATCCAGCAGCTAAACCTCTTATGTCCTTTGGTCTAAACTTCTTTCTCCACGAAGGTGCTCTCCTAAAGCTCTTATCATCATCCTGTCATATTGACAAACAACATTAGCAGTGCAAAAACTGTGGGATTGTTACTGACATTAAAAGGATTACTGACAAACTCAAGTAAACGTATCACCACTGAAGGAGGTGATGGTGAGGAAATAAAAAGTAAGTGTATTGAATACTGCATTGCCATGCAGAGTTTTCCTGAAGGGCTTGGGTAAATGTAACTTAATTACCCAAGTGCATTTTCCTTCCCCCATTAATACATCTGCACCTTTCAAGCAATATTCCCACCTCAGAAATATAATGCTGCACTTACTAAATACAGTTTAAACCCCACTTCCAAAAACATCTTTGTCAGAGAAAGTGTTGTGTCAGTGCAAATATTCCCACTGGGCAGCTCCATTTGCCAGCCTCCCATTTAGAAACAGTTCAATCCTCTGAATGCTGTTTTACCTCAGATTTATTCCCTTGTACAATTAGGAGAGAAGTGTCTACATTATTTGAAGAGATCTTCCTTATCAAACTGGCCTGTGCAACTAGAACAGAGCAAACATCTGTTCCCTCAAAGCTCCTTTTGCAGTTTGAAATCTCCAAGAAAAATACTTTAGAAAACCATCCAGCTGCTTTCTGATGGGTTATTAAAACCTTGGTAGAGATGCACATGGGAACAGAGCAGTCAGGAGCTTCCCCTTCCCCTGTCCTCTTCCACATCCCAGCACCAATGTTTTTGAGACTGGTTTCCTGAGCTGGTTAACCACAGAAGGGTTTTGCCACTTCAGCCCTAATTTGGACCACTTTTGCCTACGCGTGCTGCCACATCAGCTCCCATCAGCACCAAAGATGAGGCAGCACAGAGTTAATTAAGAGTCTCCTGGGGAAGTAACACCAATGTGAATCTGTTCACGGAGCAACTTAAAAGGTTAAAGATGGAATACACTCTCCTTTGTGCTGTGGGTGCACAAAACAGCCTCACACTTAGAGAGTTTTATACTCATTTCAGTGCAGTTTATACAATAAGATCACAGGCTGCCCAACAGAAATTACTGGTCTTCTGCACCAGTATGAATCAAAATTAACACAAGATTACTTAAAAACCCCTTGAAGCTCTTTGAAATACTGCTCTTTAGGATAAAGTGCCTTTCTCTATCACAGCTTGTTCATCTGCAATGCTGGTCACTGATTTTCCCATATTTTAGATAAAGAGGATTCAGCCCAAAGTGCTGCTATTAGATATTAACCACACAAGCTACAAAACCAAACTTGCAAATCTTCCCAGTACTTTAATATTCAAAGTCATCTTACAAAATACACAAACCCTGCTGTATTTAGAAACCCTCAGAGACAAGGAGTTTCAAGTTAAGGTTTCTGTCACTATTCTGTCAAAAGCTTAAAGAGGTTCAAGCTAAATTCTTTCACTGGGCAGTTCTGATAAAGTTTCCAGGACCATTAAATGGGTCAACAACTCGACTAACTTACTTCATCAAGTCTTCTGTCAGTGCCCATAGCAAGAAGGTTATTGAATTCCCTCTCCAGAACAGCACGAGCCTGAGGTTTGTGGTATGAAAGAAATGGAAGTTAATTACAAAAGATTAGTAATTAGTAACCTATAATGATTTAAAAAACTTAATAGGACCGAAATTGTTTAATATTTTCTTATCAGATTAACAAACATACTTCATAGTTGAAAAGTGAGTACTTGAAAAGTTACAGTTTAATTTGTAACTTATTAAAAATTTAAGGAAGACTTAACAGCTCTCCTTTAGTTGCGACATGAAAGTTCATTTGCCTCAAAATTAATTATTTCAGAGTACAAACTAGCAAACAACAAAAATGATGAGTTTCACACTACTGTTGTGAAGATTGGCTGTGAGGAAAATATTGAAACAATTTTTTTTTCTCAAGGAAGTTTACCAATGAGAATTGTTATTAACAACTAGAAAACTATTAGAAAGGCACGATTTTAAGTTTTTCTCTTGTGTGACAATGGACAACTTTGCATTGCTGAAGTTTCTAGATGCTCTTAACGGCGAAAAAAAGCAATCAGCTCCATTTTTACCCTTCCTAGATGGGAGAACATCCCTAGGAGGCCTAAAGTGCCTCGTCCTTGCTTACCTGTGTGTTTTGAGTGGGGATTTGCAGCAGGAGAGCTAATGCATTGTAATCAAAGGATTCATCTAAGGCCACAAGTGCACCGTGAACTCCGCTCTCGATCAGGTTATTCGCGTATTCCTTAAGGCCGATGGACACGACCCAGTGGATCATCCTCTCATTGCTCCACACAAGGACATCTAGGGAGGTTAAAAAAACCACAGCGCCAGATTCACTACAACACCACTTCTCTGAACAAAATCATCCACGGTCATTAATTGGAAGTGGAAGCAAACATATTAGAAGTCTGCTAGGAGACGTTTCACGCTGTAACAGTTTAGACTTAAATATTCCAAGGAGAAATTCCCTAGAGGCAAGAGATGCACCCGTTCCAAATTGGGAGGCTGAAAACAACCTGCCAGCCACAACCCTGGATGTTTGCTGCCAGTTAGTTGTGACTGCTGGGAATGATCTCAGGCACAATTACCAAATTAACCACCAAAAGGTTTCAATGCTTTAAAAGGAAAGGGAAAGAGCAGGCACAGAACCTTCTAAGCAAGTTTTTAGAGTCAGATATCAGAAAATACTTCTGATATTAGGCAGGGAACGAAATTTCTACGGGAAATCTAGGAAAACCATGAATTCCCACCCTGCTCTCTCTTATGCCTTCTCTCTTGTTCAATAATCACCATGAATCTGGAAGATATACATACCTAAGCCACTTGGATATTTTTTCATCAACTGCTGGGTAATAAAAATTATCTGGCACAAGCAACAATAAAATCATGCAGATGTAAAGTTATGTCAAGAGGGGGAAAAGAAGAAAATAAGGAAAAAAACCACTCAAAAACATGTTCTTAACTCTCATTCTCCTAAAACATTTCATTTCAAACTTCAGAGCAGTATGAGTTTCAAAAATGTTCACATTTGTAGCACAAGTAAATGATTTAATGATGTGTTTTATCATTCAGTGTTCAGTGCCTACATCCAGACACGCCTTGTGCATTTAACACTTGGTATTTTATAAATGATTCCTTCCTCTAAAGCCTTTTCTTTGTTTATGAATTTTTGAGGCTGAGCAGTGAAAACATGGCAGAATCAGACTGAAGTGAAGACAGTGGACTAACCCTTAATTTCATTCTGGCTTTCTTCTCTTTTTCTTTCCAGTTCTTTTCGATCATAATTCAGTCTTCGGAGGCACATAATTCCACACTGAAAACTGTTTCTGTTTGGACCAGAGAAAAAAAAAATTGGAACAAATCTTTAGAGATAATGGAAACACTTCCTGTGGGTGAGGTCTTCCAACCTCTTTACCTGTGGAAGCTGTCCACCATTTTCAGCTGCCCACGCAGGTCTTTTTTAGTTAAGTGATCCAGCATCCGAGCATCCACCAGACATTCCATGAAGTAGCTGCGGTACTGAGGGAGCCCCAGGCTTGGGAGCCACTCATTGCCAATCCACTCGTGGTTCATGTCACCATAGGCTAATGTCTGGTTTGAAAAAAAAAAAAAAAATTAAGGAACGAGCTTATTGAAAGGAGAAATGAAAAAAGAAAAGCTGTTTCAGACAGCCTATTTTAAAGAAACTGCTTATTTAATTCTTAGCCGGTAACGATGAGCACATCGGAGTACTGAATACTACGTGCGTGTTTACCAAAGAAGTCACCCTCGTGGAAAAAAGCAAGTTCAGCTGTTCAGATCAGCAAATAAAGCTGCCTCAATTTAGATCAAGAAATAACATGACAAAATATGCAAGAGCTAATAAAATTTTAAAAAAGACTAATCTACACAGCTGGATAGCAAAAGCCATAGAATTTCATCGTGTTGAGATGTTGCAAATACTCTCTCTTTTGAAAACTGGGGAAAATCTTATTTTTCATGTGACTTTTTTAATACAGTTAGCTATTTTCAGAAACTGATAAAACCCTGCTACTGGAGAACAAGCCATTCTAAATGCTAGTCCTTATCCTAAAACAGACTTTCCTCATTACAGTTTTCATCTGCAAATCACCAGGCATTTCTTCACAGAAAACATCTATAAAGATGAGAGTTTATAACTGTATATCTAATCACTCCTTGGACAACAAAACCCAGAAGCTCCTTTTTTCAAAAGTGTAATAATTCATATTTTTCTGTTAAAAGTCAAAAGCTTTATTTTACCTCTAAAGAAAGCACCTTCCAGAATGGAGCAAGGCACAGGGAAATGCACCTCTCCAAGCCCTCAGAAGGTTGGAAGCTCCTTACTCTGGGCTTGTTATCACTGACAATCAGCAAATGAGTAGCTGAGATATAGTTAATGGGACTTAAACCAGGTTTAAGCTGGAGGGCAGCCAAGCAAGAAGAGCCCGTACTGTCCAAAGGTATGGACCAGGGGTAAATCCCAAGTTTTGTTTATATCCCTGTATAAATACTCAGCTACATCAATGCCTGAAAATACAATTAGGATTTGCCACCACTTTAAGGCAAAACAATTAATCAAGGGGGATTACAGAATTAGTGCATAGAAATCTACTTAGCCATCCAGGCCCAGGGTGTCTTGTGGCACACCTGGGATGGTGGCTGCGTTGGACAGGGACTTTCTGCACAGAGCAGATACTCCTCTCAGAATTCTGGCTTCCCCAAAGAGCCATCCCCCACCAAAACATTAAAATATTTAAATCACATGTATTTCCCAAGCGTGCACTGCACAGAGATAAGCCTACAGTTTCCCCCTCTCCCAATCCTCAGGTCACACCCAGAATCACTAAAAGCTGCTGGTCTAAAGGAAAAACAGATTCTTTCATGCTCTAACGATTGTGACAGTTTACATACAGTCTATAATATTAGATAAAGTTTCCAACCTGAGCCCAGCTTCCCTCCTCATCTTCCTGTTAGGTGGTTAGGAAAGCAAAAGAACACACACATATTAGTGGTTAAGTTTAATAAGGAGGTCAAAGTTACTGGTGCACTGCAAGACTCTAAATCTACTGCATACCAAAAAAATCTAGATAAAGCAAGCATCATGCAATGTAAAAAAATTATACACAAGGCACTTATTTTTGTATGAGAAGTTGCAAACCCCATCTACTGATTAAGTTTTCTGGAGAGAAGACATTTCTGCACCAATAATTCAATTTGTCTATTTGTCAATCAAGTCAGAACTCCATTTCACAGATTAGAGTTTTGTTTACAATCTTATCAACGTTGATTTTTTTTTCCTCCCTTCTGGGAAAAAAGCCATCGAGATGCAGATTACAAGGTTAATAATTAGAAGAAGCAATGATCCAGAATTTTAGTGCGTTAATTTGAAGAAGAAAAAAAAAAAAAAGAAAAAAAAAGACCAAAAGGTACTTGATTCAAATGTTCAAGAAGTGGGAAAAGCACTCTAAGGAAGAGAAGTGGCAACACTGTAAACTAACCGTTTGTTGTGTGGCTGTAAGATTTTCCATCTCTTCATGTGTTACCCAGACATTTCCCGTGGTCTAATATGAGCCCACAGGGAATCAATCCCATCCAGTGAAAGGAAAGCAGTAACAAAGAGGAGAGGTTGCAGAACAGATAAGCAATCGGTACATGTAAGGAGCAGGCATGGGCAAAGCAATGGTCTCTAAGTCAGGTACGGCTACTGAAAGTCATGGCATGCAATAAAAAAGCCTACTCACAGGGATCAACATCCTTCACAGATATTAACAAAACTGAGCATCAGAAACAGCTTACAAGATTTAATTAATGGGTAAACACTCAGCTCTGCTCTAATCTGAAAAATACATTTGTGGTCCAGCACATAACCCCAGGAATAACTTTGGACTGCAGGGCAGAAGACTCACAAAAGAAAATTCCCACTAAGTGCCTGAATTTACTGTAGAGAGACAGGTGATTCCTAGTTTATATTGTCTGAATCATTTGGAGTTAATGGCCTCATAGCTGCATTAAAAGAGCCTCCAACTATCCTACAAATTTCTGTACACACATGTATACTTCATCTGTATTTTAAATTCTCTGGAGGCCAAAAGATGAGGCGAGTAACACATACTCTAAATACTTTGGATGACATACTTAGGCTGAAATAAACTTCTCTTTTCCTTGGGAAAGAAAACTGCAGCGATTCCTCTAGTTAATTTCCATGAAAGGAAGGAACAGCCTACATTTAAATAATGTGTTCCTTTCCAAGAAATTCTTAGTAGAAGCTCAGTTCTAAGTTTACAGTCAAATGTTGGGAATTTCTAGGTGTTTAATGCTGGATGAGTTTCCTTACCGTCCTTGAGGTGGGAGGGGCAGAGGGGCTGGTTAGGGACATGATTTCCTGGATGGCCAGCCTGAGCTTGAGCCTGTGCAGGGGGTTGCTGATGCCGATTTCCCGCTGGATTTCCGTGTCAGACAGGGCTGACATGATAGCACCGCTTTTCACATTGGCTCGGCAGGCAGCCACGTACCAGGCTGGCATCCCCACCCACAGCTGGAACACAGAGAAAAGGAAGTAAGCAGGATATGGCAAACATTCCTGCCTCCAAACCCTCACAGTCTTTACAAGTCTGTACATTGAGGGGGCTTTTTATTTTGGGAGGACCACTCACCTCCAGCCACACCACCACCGTGGGCCCATCCCACTGTGCAAAAGGCAAACCTTGTCTTCTGGCTTCCTCCAGCAACTCGTGCCTACAATTACAGAAATAGTCATTAGTTATAATGGACGCTACAATGTCAGCACTGCACTCACTTCAGTGTCTTCTTTCCAGTAATTAACTTATTCTTTTCCCAGCCTTATACGATACACCCCCTCAGGCAGGTACAGCACACGTACAAGGACTATGCAGGGATGAAAGCTGAACTGGGCAGGAAATCTGAGAGCAGCAGAGATGTGGATCTTGCCTTTCAGAACCTGGTGTCTGAAGCTGCTACTGACACTCTACCCAACACTCCCAACCCAAAGTGGAGATGTCAGGCTTATTTGGCAATCAGATTCTCTGCTGCTGCAGTTTTCTGCTCAGCAAAGCTGAACCAAAGCAGTCATTTCTCCTCAGCGTGTGCAGATTTGAAACCTGTGGCAAAACATGAGCACATCAGACACCCCTGTCCATCAGGCTGTCAGGGCTGGAAACGGGGATAGTGACCATTTCACTGGTGAACTTCAGCCTGTCAGAACGTCAGGCACAGCTTCACACAACCAGAGCTGTGTTTGGCAATTATATCCTGAAGAGCTGTGTACTGAAACTCAGCTTTCATCTCCCATGATGACACCATTTCCTTTGTTGTTCTGAAACAGAAGCGCCTGAAGTTTAATATTGACAATTCAGCTTCCAGAGACAATGGAAGCTCACAAGGTCCCTATAAATAGCTGCCAAAAATGTTTGACAAACGAAAGGACAAAAACTAGCACTGTGGGTATCAGCATGCAATGCTGCTTGGATATGCCTGGCTGAAAACCTGGAGAAAGCCTAAAAAAAGCATTTTTTTTCACTGCCTTTGAAAGCCAGTTGTATGTGGTTAAATCTCCACTCATTCTCCTTTGAAAATCTGAAAAAACAACTTCACCTAATTGGACTGGTTTTACTGTTCTTTATTCATGCCTGCAAGTGTAGAATTAAGATATGCAGCAGTACTACAGACTCAAGATCCTACACTATGTATTTACCTATTTAAATCAAATAAAATCTCTTGCTATTTAAATCAAATAAAATCTCCTTGCCTTCTGAACTGTCTCACTGGATAGATCTAAGATGAAAACCTTTTTAGAAGTTATAGGTATTAAAATACACAGGGCACCTTGAAGAGTGATTACTGACAGAAAAGGAGCTTTTTTGCTACTCCTACAAAATGTAAATGCAGCATTCAGCTCTTTTAGATATATCTGGGATCCTCATGTTATATTGATAGGTAACTAAATATTAAAAAGCAATCAATGACGTAATAAATATACTAGCAACTGCTTTATCAATAGATAGCACTTCTCCACCTGCACACCAATAAATTCCTATTGCTCTGGAAGAACCTCCCAATAATTTATCCTAATTAAATGTGCTTCCCAGGAATGGAAAAAGGGGAGGAAGGAAGGGACTGCCAGACAACTGTTTACAAATAATCACTCTAGGTACCATTTTAGGATCCATCCATTAAGGTGGAACAGTGTTCAGCTGTCAGGAGCTCAACTGCTGAATTTCACTAACGAAGAAGACTGTAAAAGCTTAGACATATATTTGTACACTTCAAAAAGATACATGTATTTCTAAATTGGGAATAAAGGATCAGCTATTTCCCTGCTACTGTGGAACACATCACATTCATTCCACAAATAATTAGCCCTGAACACATTCAGTTCTGCTTCTCTTTGTTGTTTAAAGATCTAAAAATTAGAAAAATAAATTAATAAGATACTATGAAACACTGCTCGGTAAGAAGAGAATAAAGTGCTTAATACTGTATTTGCCAGAAAGGAACACAACGCTTTTTCCAAGTACTTTAACTTCCAAATTGGTGTCTTTGCCTTCCTCTTTGGTGGATGTATTGTGGGGAGTTCAGAGAATATCAGTGTCATTTCTGGTTGTTTCGTTAGTCTCACTGTATACTTCATGGTAACCATGAAACAGCGAATCCTTTGGAGTAGGATACAAGGAATACATCAAAAATATAAGGAGAGGTTATGATGCAAACTTGAAACTCATGGTGGTATTGTAGGCAGAAAATAATTGTGTGATGGAGAAAAACACATAGAAATAGAAACAAACAAAGAAAGAAATGTTTATGAGATGACTTTATGCAGAAATTATTCAATGGATCCAAAGAGGAAAGCAACCATGAAGTGGAAAATTAATTGCAGAATTTGTTCATATGAAGTAAGAGATAAAAATCTTGTTTGCGCAGGAAATCATTAACCCCAAAGCTCAAGATGCAGCCCAGGCACAAAACATCTCATAGAAAGAATTCAGAAGCAGCTGCTGTTTCATCTGCAAATGATGCATCAATGTTTTTTTCCCTATAGCAGAGAACTTCCCTTTTCCCACTATTCCCTTCACACTCCACCAAGACACTCGCTGCATTCCACTAGTATGTGATCAGATCCCTGAAAGATCACATGCCAGGCCAACTGAGTCTCACAGCCCAACCATTACACCAGTCAGGAAATGGGTGCAAAATCCAGCCCCATATCTTTGTGAGGAAAAAAATATTGCAGAGTTGTCAGCAGTGCTATGCTGACAGCATACCAACAGGTGGTATAAACCTGGCCCTGTGAAGGATAAAAAAATGCCAAATGAGTAGCTGGCTACTGGAATAGCTCCTAGGTGACAAAACCAAGGGATAGATGTCTGGAGACTTAATAAAAAACCTGGCTGAGCTTGCCTTGGAACGGGAGCCCAAACATGCTGCTGCAAGGGGAGAAGGCTTGTTATTAGACACATTCCAGAGGCATCTCACAGCAGCTGGGGAGGACAAAAGCTGTGGTCATAGGGGCTGAGAAATGATGTCAAAGCTGCAGGTGGTGCCTGATGCAGCAGTGAGTGCACGAGACCCTCTAGAGACCGTGTGAAGGATCTGTGTTCAGGAGGGCTCTTGGCAGGAGGGCGCACGCTCACCCCACAAGGAAAACAATGCAGCCCGGAGCAACCTCACTCCGTCACTGGATTAAGACAGCATGGGAATGGATACATCCACAGCTCGTAGCCAGAGGGGAATGCTGCATCCCAGATTTCTTGGATGGAACTGAAGAGGACTGATTTGGAAGAAGTTCAGAACACAGTAAACACTGCAGTGTGGGGAAGAGA
The DNA here is from genome assembly GCA_013397725.1 of Rhagologus leucostigma. Lineage (NCBI taxonomy): Eukaryota > Metazoa > Chordata > Aves > Passeriformes > Rhagologus > Rhagologus leucostigma. The sequence continues at coordinate 524,191 of VZTD01002913.1, forward strand.
GTGATAGTGATGGAAGTGACAGAGCTCCGGGCTGTAAAAACTGAGAAGCAACAGTTGTGAAACATGAGATGGAAACAGGCAGAGCATCAGGGGAAAGTTAATATCCTTATTCCAGACTGAGTTCAGGAATGTAGTAAGTCTTTCGTGTGTGAGAGTTATCTTAAATTTAGGGTTGCCTTCCTTTTTGCTGAATACAGTATTAAGTTGTGCTGTACACAGAAAAGCACAAACACAGTTGTGGCAAACACAGTCACTACTACGGCTCACACAGAAGATGAACGCAGCACTAAAAACAACTTAGGTTTAGTAAACACCAAACAACAGTTTTACAGAAGTACATCTACCTTGGAATCACAAATACCTACTATTGCTAAACAATTTTCAAATCTCGGATTACAAAACTAATCTAAGAGGGTTTAGTATTTCCACTGTATAAGCTCACACCATGCAAATTAAGACAAGACACCGAACTAGCTTTCACACTGAACTAGATGACACTGGATTTATTTCAGCAACACATTTTCATAATATGTTCTTTTGAATCTAGTATTTCCTCTCGTGATTAGACTTTTTTGAAGAAAGGATAGAGGTTTTAATATATTGCTAAAAAATCCAAACGAGATTTATCGTACTGGCACAACAATCCTAATAAAATAAACACAAACTTACCCTGATTTTGCACTACCACATCAAACGGTAAACAAAAGGAAAATAAAATCATGAAGGACAAATATAAAACTAGGATTAAACTGAACTCAAAGGCATACAAAAACAGACAAATAATGTGTACTGTAATTTAATTCTGTAACTATAAATAGGTTTTTGTTAGCAGACACTGAACACTGCCCTCAGCCTGCTTGTGCACATGCAAGCAGAAACCAGAAAGATAAACGAGCAAATAGGGATTAGAGACAGCTATAAATAGAACGAGCTGTCGTTGTTCCAAGCATTCAGGTAGCTGGAATCCTTTTTGCTGAATACAAGGTTTTGTAAGCAAACAGTCAGTCAGAATTTGTTTTAACCCAGCCTCCTCCAGTATCAAAGTGAAAAGCAATTCAGAGCAGCTTTTCCAGTTTTTGATAAGGAGCATCTCAAGAAGGCAGCAAGGGATCTTCGACCCCTTGTGATAATATTGCGTAATATGAGGGGTTCAGAACACCTCTCAGGATTCTGAAACAGCTGCATGAAAGCATCTTACTGGGATTTTTTAAATGATAGATTTAGTTTGTATTCATTTAATTGAGCGGTAGAGAACAGAAGGCTCCAGGGAGACCTTAGAGCCCCTTCCAGTACCTAAAGGGGCTCTGGAAGAGATGGAGAGGGGGTTTTGAAGAGCTAGGGAAGGCAATTCCAAACTAAAAGTTTTCATTTGTTTAATATAGACAGATGCCTTTTAAGCAACCTACAACAATGCAACCTACAACATGCAGCCATAAATTACACTTTAAGTAATACCAGTAAATGCATTTAATTGAGTGGTAGAGAACAGAAGGCTCCAGGGAGACCTTAGAGCCCCTTCCAGTACCTAAAGGGGCTCTGGAAGAGATGGAGAGGGGGTTTTGAAGAGCTAGGGAAGGCAATTCCAAACTAAAAGCTTTCATTTGTTTAATATAGACAGCTGCCTTTTAAGCAACCTACAACATGCAGCCGTAAATTACACTTTAAGTAATACCAGTAAATGTTTGAAAAGAAGAATGTTTACAAGAAAAGCCATGATTTATCTGCAACTGCACTTCTTGCATTTCTTAAAGCAAGACAGTATGGATTGTTTTACTTGAGAATGAAACTTGTGGCTGGTATTGAGAAATACCTATATTGCTCAAAGAACAGACCTTACCACTATTTAGATATGACCAGACTAAAACTATTTATTCAACCAAGATGTGGCATGACTTTAAAGCACTGTAGAAAAGGGAAAATACCAGATCCATAATAATGTATGATTGCCTTCAGTGTAGCAGTCTGAAGAAAAACAGCTGAGCCTTCTGTTATCCAAACAAACCCACATTCCATTCCGACTTTTCAAACCAACACACTGCTGGTTTTCATTAGCAGCCACCAGGCATTATTCTTATTAGTTAATAGAACTTAGGTACTGCAAGAAATCCCTCTCAAAGGGAAAATTAGCAGCCTTTCTTTTCAACATTTACTGTCTGTCTTCAGAAGGCAAGGAAAGTCTGATCTTCATCAGTTTTTTGACAGCTGAACAGAACAGAAGCAGCAGAAGTTTAAGGTATATGGCTCAGCATTGGGGGAAAAAATGCAAGGAATGCCTGATCCTACTTATACAAATATGAGTGTTTCCTGTATTGCCATATAAGCATCAAGTCAGGATTTCTACCAGTAGCAGTATCTATATTTCACCTATGATTAGTCTTTGCTTCACCTGTTCTAAGTCTGGGAACAACAAAGCATGCAAACAGACACTCAAAAGGTGAGCAGTAAACTAAAGATTTTCTGGGACAGAGTGATAAAATTCTCATGACTAGGAAAAGGTAACTGCATACAAGGTGCCATAAAAAAGGAATTTAATTTCCTTTTTAGGAGTTTAATCACAATTGATTAAAAAATTAGAAGACATCAGGGCTATATGGTGCAAGGAAAAAGATTTCAGCAGACAATCTTAAACAGAAGTGAAAAAATTAGTGAAGAGAGAAGCTGTCAGCAGCTGCGGCACAAAGGGACAGAGAAAGGAGCCAGCAAATTCTTACACAGGGATCTCTGCATGCAGCATCTCGTGCTTCCCTTCTGTCAATTCCTTCCCACTCTGGAGCAAAGAACAGCCAAGGGCAACTTTGGGAAATCTCCCATTTGAATTAAAGGTATTTATAATTTATTATATTTAATCCCTCCCAAAGCAGGTATTAAATATAACAAATTTGGGGGGGATTTGATAGGAGTCCACTTCTATCTCTGAATTTCTTTATTAAGCAGTCCAATAGTAAGTTTTCAGCTTAAATTCCTTTCAAACTTACCATGACCTATGCTGCTATTAATGTTCTAGAAAAACAGTCACAAAAAATAAATCTACAGAGGCTTATTAACCATAGCACCATATTAGGCAAAAATACCCCAAAACCAAACTAAAAAATAAAACCACAGCATTTTTAAACAAAGCAGTACATGATTAACACAGGATTAAAAACATTTGATAACTTACTTTTTCTGCATTTTCCTGTTTTTCTCTGCCTGACCTCCAAGTTTGCTGAGACCTAATGCATCCTGAGAGGAACCATCTGCTTCTCCCATGCCACCTACAAAAAAACCCAAACTCAAGTCAGTCTCAGTTTAATCCTCGGTAATATTACTGATCAGGAATGTGCAAAACCAAACCCCCAAGCCCATCTCTCTCGCTGTGTAAGCAAAAGCAAACCGACCTTGTCCTAGAGCTTCCTTGCTTGTTTGTCCAGGTCGTCCCTTTTCCTTCTTGCCAAACAGGCGGCCAATGGAGGATTTGATCCCCTTCTTTTTGGGGGCTTTGTGAAGGGAATCTTGGCTGCTGTTACTGCTACTAGGATTACTTGTTTGCCCATCTTGTGAACCTGTTGAACTGTACAAAAAAAAAAAGTCATAAAGGAGCCCACACCCAACAAATTCACCAGAGATAAGTTCAGGGTTCCGTGCGAGTTACTCGAAGTTCAGTAACTCACTAATGACATTGAATTTCAGCTTTTATGAGTTATGAAAAGAAATGTGGACAGCACAAGTTCCTGACTGAAAGGGGCAGACAAAGTTGGAAATACTTGACTGGAATCCATCTCGGATACTTAGGTACTTTGAAAAGAGTATCTGTCAATCAAAGTGATGGCTATTTTGCAAGTTATTTCTCAATGTATAGCTAAAAGTTACAACTTAAAGAGTTGAAAGTTACATTTTTCATTTCCCAAACATGAAGCAAACTTAATGCAGACTTGGAGCACCAAAAGAATTCCCATGAAGCCATTTCTAGGCATTAGCAAAACCTACATTCTTAATGTTTATGTAACACAGTCACCCATTTATGTGTTCACACTCCTGACAGATTTTGAGAAGCACTTCAACACCCAGACTAAAATCCTACAGGCTGATCAGCTCTGCAGTTTGAGGGCTTTACTCTGATGCTGTGGAATATTGAGTTGCTGGTAGGTTCTGAGTGATTCCCAGCTACTTACTTCCTGATGTCCCTGATATCTTCGTGGCTCACTGTATGCAGAGCTCCTTTCTGGACTCTGTCCAGACGCAAAGACCGAGGTGAGGAAGGTGGTGATGTCTCACATTTGATGGTGGTTTTGTCATCTCGTACCTCTTCTCTGGAAGCTGGAGACTAATGGAAAAGGAAGGAAAATTTCAGGGGCAATGCTGAAACATGAAGGCAATACCAACACTACACAAAATAGTGGAAGGAAGAATCTCATTTCAGTGTTAAAGGATCACTCTTGCCCTTACCATTCTGCAGTTGCCTATTTTTCGCTTGATTTCTTTCTGAATTTCTTGTTACCTCCAGTGACAAACTATTAAATTCAGTCTTAGCTACTGACATAAGAAAGCAGCACTTCTCTTTTATTCATTTATAGGGCTAAGAACTAAAGTAATGCCTTCAGCAACATAAAATGAATATAGCTGTCCCCCAGTTTAAGCAAGTGCAAAGACAGAAAAACTAAGAGACCTGTGAAAAGAACTATTAGCGAGATCACTGGCTGTGAAGGCAGTTTCTACACACCTGTGGCTACAAAAGTTTGAGTAACAGAAATAACTTATTTGCGTGTGCACTGACAGCTTTTAAAATTAAACACTGATGCATGAAGACTGCAAAGCAGTGGTTGCAAACAGAAAGCAGCACAACAGTCCTCCACACCAGCAAAAACAGGCAAACAAACACAAAAACCCACAACACAAACCCACATTATTTAGGCTAAAATGATAAACCATAATCTTGCTTTATTACAGAGCTACCCTGTAAATGCTTTATGTTCCTGTTATCCACTAATGAGTTGGGGACAGGGAGGGAGATGAAGGGGCAGACCATGAAATAAACTAAAGATTTTTACCTTTCTACGGTGTTTCCTTAAATCACTAGGCTGATAGATGCATGCAAAGAAAAGAAATTTGGAAAAGCTGTATTTATTGTAAACTGTAGCACAGACTGAGACAACTAGTACAGACAAAACATCTTTGGGAGAATATAAACAACAATTATAACAATGGCACAGAGAGATACTGGGTATGAAGTACTCCTTAAATCACAGATTACTTAAATGTATCCCTGAAGTGAGGAAAAGGAAGCAAAAAACAAACACTTAGAGTTGGTTATCTACCAAAGTACCAGAGATGTTTGAGTGTATTGGGACCGTAGGCAGATTAGCACAAAATATGTGCAGCAAAAAACCCCCAATAAATTGCTTGGGGGTGCCAGGTGCTGCTTTGAAAAGGTGAGGACCTGCCTTGAACCTCCAGGTCAGCCAAAGCAGCCTTAATAAATCAGCTGCACTCGTTCCTCCTCACAACCTAGGGATTCCTGCAGCTGTTTCCTACACTGCACAAAAAGCAGCCCATACTTCAATAATGTGAAAGAGTGCCAACAATAGCTCATTTCTATACAGTAACAGGATTCTGTTCCTTTTACAGCTTTCAAGTGCTGGAATGTTTAAGCAGGAATTCACCACCGCTTTTCTTTTATCCTCCATCCACTGTACCTCACTCCCCAGGGAGCGCTTACCTCTGCCAGTGCACAGAGCAAGGCAGCGACCCTGAGTTACATGAACAGCTTATTCAGACTGGTGCTGACAAAAGATAAATTTAGATAATTTCTTTAAGAGCTCTCATTATTTAAAAAGGCTGCAACCAAAAATAAAGTTGGTCCCCTTTGAAGTGGGACAGGGGGGAGGGATGTTGGTTCCCTCCCACAAAGGACAACTTTTAATTGTTTTTGATTTAGAATACATGTAAATTTTGCAGCATTAATATGGAAAGCTTTGTTCAGTCTCACTGTAGAGTACCACATTAATAAATCATAAGTTCACTGAATGATAGAAGGGACCTTTAAAGACGATCTAGTTCCTCCTCAAGTTCTTGACAAAGCACTGCAGACTTGTTTTACCCTTATTGGATCTTTCATCCATTAAATCTGATGAGCATAAAAATGAAAATGTTCACCACGTGGAATGAACTGCCCACAAGGACCGCTCAAGAGAGCTGCAGGCTTCACCATCTATCGTGCTGACGCTTTTTAATCATGAGGGGCTTTCAACTGACTGAGCTGCATAACCACTGGCATTAAGCTAATTTGCCTACATGATCAAAAACTAATGCAACTCTATTAAAACATTGGAAGGCACAGCAGGACTCGGTCTAATAATTCATGATAGCTCTTCCAAAAGTTTCTAGAAAGTTCTTGTTCTGTAATTCTTGATTTCAAGCTTTCACAAGTCAGGTACAAAACTCATCAAAGACAACTGCAAACAACAGATCAAGTGACTTCGATGCACAATTATGATCTAAAGGGAACTTAATTACAGTTCACTTTTCTTCAGCTGCATTGGATTTCAGACAAGACCTATGCTCCTGATCTAGTTTTGGGGAAAAGAGCTACTTAAATTTGTATATGGTTTTCTGCATGAGAAGTATTTAGCTTAACTATTGTGAAATGTTTGAAGATAAAGCACTCCACTGCTGAATTGTGACTGCTTTTTTTAGAAGACTGCTCGACACGAGACATATGGCTAGAGCTAGTACAATGATTTTTATTTTAATTCAAAGAAGGCAAAATTACTCACTTTTATGAAAAAAATAGACTTTTTGGTATATGTGCACATTAATTTTAGAAAGCCAGCAAAACTACTTAGCTGAAATACTTGGTTTTAACTGTTCTTTTGATTTAACATTTATGCAAAAACAAGAAAGGGGAAAATTTGTATCTTATTTTTACAGATGTGTTTACATGCATAAAGCAGCTCCTAGAATGATTAATCTTCCTAAGCAGTCATAGGAATGTCAAAAGAAGGAAAATATCTTTGTCTACTCACTGAACTCCTAAGACTAAACTACTTTATCACCTACAAGGTCTAACAGATATTTTTTTTACCTATCAGGCTTTAATAGCCTAAACCAGGACACCAGCACTCATTAATATTCAAACAGCAGTGATACCATCCCAATCTTCAAGATTAATAGGCAAATCACTTTTTAGCTGAGTGTTTAATAGTGGGACTGCTAAAAATAAAGTTTAAAGCAGAAGGAGAAAGTGGTTGAAAAGAAAACATTATTTCTGCTAGAAAGAGGAGTCCGAAGAAAGACCATAACAACAGAAGGAATAAATACTTATGCACGAGATGTTGACCAAATAATAGACTTGAGCTCTGAATGTTTTTCCTAATCATTATGTATCTTACACTTTTTATAGAAGTTGAAAGGAAGCAGTAGAAAAACCTAGAGAAAGGAAAAATACAGCTGAGTAAGCAGGAGACGAAGGGGCAATCAAAAAACCCATGTCCTAGAGAAAAGGAACGCTCTTCCGAGGAAACTGAAGGCCGTGGATACCCACCAGTGTCATGATGCCCAGCCTGTCCACTTCCCGAGCCGGGCTGTGCGGGACGCGCCGGGGCGTGGAGCGGCCGCTGCCGGGCGGGGAGGAACCGGCCAGGGCCCCGCCGGCGTACGAGGGAGGGATGGAGCCCACGGAGCGGAACCGGCCGTGCGCGTCCAGGCTGCCGCTGCCCACCCTGCTCTCGATCTCCTCCGCGCGCTGCTCCGTGTTCTCCTTCTCCTCCTGGATCAGCCTGAGGGAAAAAGAGGCTCAGAGGAATGTGACATTCCAACAAGAGTGACCTAGGTTACAATGTAAGATGTAACCAAAAGCAGGTATTCTATTATCACCTTCACAAGCTGTTAAAGCAGGTGGGGCAGTGCTCGTTATCTCCTATCATGACTCATCCTTGATAACTCCCTCTGAGAGCTATCTCTGTTTAATGGGCAATCAAGGACCCACCGCAGGACTCACAGAATTACATCAGCCCATTGTGAGATGCTCCGCCCAGGGGGAGGAACCAAGCATTCCCACCTGGATATAATCTGGTGTTTGGAACAGCACAAGCAGCCCTTACCTACTGGTTTCCCAGAGGACAAGAGCTACGCAACCACCACTGGACCTTCCAGGAAGGACCAGACTTTTTCTACAAGATCACCTCTCCAACAGAACCACTTCAAAGAGAGCTGCAGCCACCACCTAATCGGACTGCTACCACCACCCTGCCCAGCAGGGTGTCAGGTCGTACCCTGGCTCTGTCAGGTTAAACCAGTGTTTCTGTATTATTGCTTTGTCATATATACTAGTAAAGAACTGTTATTCCTTTTTCTCATACAATTGCCTGAAAGCCCTTAATTTCAAAATTATAGTAATTCGCAGGGAAAGGGCTTACATTCTCCATTCCAAGGGAGGCTCCTGCCTTCCTTGGCAAACACCTGTCTTTCAAAGCAAGGCAAAGGGCCATACCAACAGAATGGAGCCTTGAAAGAAGCAGCACTTAGCAGAAAAACACGGGGAAATTACCATTTTCCGAGTCATTTTTATCAAAAGGTCCACAGCAGATAGGCCATACCTGATCTCTTTGTTGATTGCATCCAGCTGTTCCTGCAGCATTATGGCCAAAGTCTGAGCATCAGCCTGACCACTTGGTGACAGCAGATCAACTGAGCTGAAAATGGTCTCCCTGTCGTCCTCCACATCAGACACATCCACATCACTCTCAAATGCTTGTGCCACGTTTGCCAACACACTGGCTTGCTGGGCCCGCTCCCAATCCTGCTCGTTCAGGGTCTGAACCTACAAGAATCCATAAAAAAAATAAATCCAAGCTCAAATGGGAAAAACATGACATCTCTACTGCTTATCAAGATGTTTAAAATAATTTATGTATGTCCACTTACATGCTGAACGCATCCATCAAGACAGCAATGTTTAGAGAAATGTAAAAAAAAAAGCTATAATGTAGGAAACTTTTAAATTTCATTTAACTGGAAGATGCAAAACAGGCTCATTGAGTCAATTATAACATCACATATTTTGGCTATCCACGCTTTTAGTTACAGTAGAATTTTGCTATCAATTCCATGGGAACTATGGAATCAGTTTTATGTAATGAGTTCTTATGTGTCCTGAAAGGAAACTGGAATTCTTGAAGAACAGTAACATGTTAGATTAGAGTACAGGCACAAAAGTATAACTGTTTCAATTTGTATTTTACAGGCTTACCAAAATTAAAAACCAAGAATGTTTAAAAAAACCCCAAAACCGGAGTTCTAAACCATAATCTTGCAACCATTTGCTAACAATTAAAAAGACCAGCAGCTGGTCATGAGTTGGTAACACAGGACCTATAAAATCCAGGAGTTTATTGCCGAGTATTCCCAATTCTCAAACCTCCTCGCACCTGATTCGCCTCATGCATTGGGCAAATCAGTTTTGCTGTGACTGTTACTTGTATTTTCCCCCCTTACCTTTGAAGGCTCGTCTCTGAGAGCAGCCAAACGGCCCTTCTGGGGCCGCCTCAGCACGGAGGAGGTGCCGTACGAGTCCGTGTGGCTGTCCCCCACAGAGGAGGATGGCACGGGGTATCTGAAATCTGGTCTGCTGCAACACAAAACAAACATTCCATCCTTACAAAGGGAGGAAGAAACCAAAAAAGTCCCCCAAAAGGATTCCTCTTGTCTGGCCACTGCCAATTGTTTTTAAGCAGTATAAAAATTGCTTTATATGCTCTATAAAAATGAATTTTATAGCTGTGACTAAAATATTTGCACTTATAATAGACACCATTGTCTTTAGTATAGTGACTTTAAAGAAAATAGGAAAAAACCAAACTCCTGCTGGTACCTATGATGAAGTGATGTGGCTCTGAGTCTCACTTGGTCATTTTCAGCCCTTAATGCATCAACATTTAATACAAGTTGATCCTGGAAAAATAAATAGAAAAAACCATTTAATATGCTTTTATAAAAAATTAATGTAAAATACAAATTTATAAACTAACATTTAGGTTTTTTATCTCATTTCTCTGAAACTTGGAAATAACAGATTTTAAGATATACCCTTCAACTATTTAAACACTGGTTTTGCTACACACCATACAGCACTGCCACAAAAGGGCATCCCAGAATAATCCTGTTGCCTCTCTACTCTGACTCTAGTAATGACAATATGTATTTTAAAAACATCTATGAAATAAAGTTCACATGGGAACTAAGTTTATAATAATTAAGTGGTGATGATAAGAAACAAGAAGATTTGTTCAAGCTCTCTGCACAACAGGATCTAAAAGCTTTCACTTTTAATTTGGACATTTTTACAGGCTCTAGAAACTCGGAATTTAACAGCAGGGAAATCCAATGAATGAGAAAACAACGAAAGACTAAATAAAATAAAAAGTGGCTGATGATGAACATCTGTAAGGAGGGACCCTGTCATTTCCAGGACAAGCAGAACACCAGGCAGCTGCTATTGCTAAGGAGCAGCCAAGTCAAATAAATATTTCTCCCTCTGCTCCCCAGTTCTTATAACTTAAAAAAAAAAAATGTTAGCAGTTGCACAAGCATTTAATGATATTCAGTGCTTTGAGAAAACCTCATGGAAAAATGCCCCAACATCAAAAGTATTTCTGTTTGGTTTTGCTGTTCAAGGTCATATGTACAACAGTATAAAAATTCTACACAATCTCACAACAGTATAAAAATTCTACACAATCTCCAAACTTTGGCCAACTGCCAACCTATCCAGGCACTTCACATACTCAAAAGTGTGTTAAGTCTTGGAGTAAAAGGTTATGTATTACCTATAAAATCCTCCTAAAACTGTGGCGCACAATACCATAAAATAAGCAATAACAGCTCCTTTCTCTTAAACGGAGCAGGAAATGTTAAGTTTTACGGGGAATTAAAATCTGATTCTGCTATGTAGCAAGGCAGCAATTAAGTTCCAAGATAGTATTTCAGAAATGCAGAGTGTACCTTTTCATGCTGAAGTTCTTCTATTTGTTTTTTTGCATTTTCAATTTCTCGAAGAAGTGAATTCTGAAATAAAAGGCATCGTGAATTAAGTCACTCATAAGAAGCTTTAACACTTTTAAACTGTAACCATGATGAGTATCAAAAAAAAATTCAGTCAACACTACACAAGTGCATCTTAAATTACAGATCCTTGATTGCTTCCATCATTTCACTTTGATTATAGTTGAAGGCTTATCCTTCCAGGTGTACAGCCCTCTAAATAATGGATTTAGTAATAGTACTGGTTCCATAAAGCTAAATAGCAATAGCAGCCTTTTAAAGCTCCATTTGACAGTCTAACTAGTAAAAAAAGGGAATAATTATGGAATAATTCAAAGTCATTCAAAAAAGACCACGTGATCAGAACAAAGTCTTAAAATTTTACTGCATGTTTCTTCCCAGCTTAGCATAGAAGAATGAGCTGGAAGCCTCAACAAGAACACTCTTCTAGAAGCTGTTAACTACACAAGGACAAGTAGGTTTTCCTCATTATTCACAACTGTAGTTATGGTTTGGAAGATAAGAAGGAGACAGGGTCAACCCTAAGACATCACCTATTATTCATGCATTAGGCATGAATGCAAGAGGAAGCAAACATTCAGTTCGAGTCTGGAAACATCATTTGTGTTCCAAAGCATTTTATTACCATGACTTTAAAACCTAAGACACTCAGCTTTTCCTGAAACATTTCCCCAGATGGTCATTTCACCCTCAATTATATTTTAAGATGGTCATTTCACCCTCAAGTATATTTTGATCCAAGACCAAGCAATTCAAAGTCAGCATCAAGCAAAGTGCCACTTTAGAAGACACTGCCTTGCTGGATGCAGAATAAGGGATCTAACTTCAAGGTGTGCGTGGAAGAGAAATCCATAAGGACCTAGATCCAAAAGCAGAAGGGAAGAAAAGGAGTAAAAAGCATGTCAAAAGAGATGAACTGAGTGCAGGGGGAAGCTCCAAGATGTGCACTGACGATGCAGAAACAGCCCATTCACACTCATATAACGAGTCTCAAAACGATCTACCTGAGAAGGAAAGCAAATTGCAGAAATCCCACAATGACTCAGGGGAACTGGTACAGCCAAAGGCAGTGGGAAACAAAGGAAACTGGACTGGAAAGGTCAAAGTTCCAATGCTCTAGGCTTCCTGTATTACACTGGATGAGCCTTTTTATGCAGTCTGCACCAGTCAAGCGCAAATTTTTATCCAAAAAAGGATAAAGCTTCTTAAAAGCTGTCTTCTCAACACCGCAGTGCAGTGCCCAGGGACAACCTCAAAAAATGACTTTTAAGAGCATATTTTCCAAACCCACACTAAAAAAGAGCCTTAACAGAAACTACTGATTAATAAGGGTTTTGTGTTTATTTGCTGAAGTTACAGACACACTGCAAAACGCACAGATCATTACAGAATTACACATTCATTACTGGAATGTGACTTTTTACCTTATCTTCCAGGGCAGCCATCCTCTCCTTGAGATGAAGCTGGAGCCTTTCATTGGATTCAGACAGGAGCTTATCAACAGTTTCTGACAAACGTTTATTATGCTCTTCATTCATCTTCTCTCTCTGTCTAGCCTGAGATACAAAAGAGCTACTGAAAAAACTTCAATTTGCAATCTCTCTAACAATTTCCAGGTTACGAAGGCAGCAAGCTTTCTTTAATCCAAATGCATTTTCTTTAACAGCAATATTTTTCCAAAGAGGAACACTGCATGTGCCTCCAGGGCTCTGTAAAGGGAGTCTAAGGGACACTTCAGTCTTTAGTAAGTGATCCAAGATCAGAAGTTTAAAAATCTAAGCCTACATTAAAAAAATTTTTAAAAGGCACAATTCAGAATGGATTCCATTATTTATAACCCAGGAAACAATTTTTCCATAGTCGTTTAATTCAGCAAGTTTTTTCAAGCTTTCATTGGAGACTTTCAGCACATTTTCCTTGAGATTTAAGGTTAGCCACAGTACAGTGACTCAAATCTCACAGCTATCAGCCAGCCTCAACTCTGGCTTTATTTTAAAGCTGAGAAATCAAACCAGCTTTGCTGAAGAGGATTAGGTTCTTTCTTTCAGCTTTTTATCTTTGTCAAAATTATATGCAGTACCCTTTGCAGTTCTTGATTCTTCTCTTCAAGCTGTGCCTCCATCTGTCTCAGCCGCTCCTCGATATTACCGTGCCTCTCCTCAGCCTGTCAAGTTGAGAGCAAAATTAGAATTTGGGTGGGTTTTTTTAGGCTTCAAAAGCACAGAAACACTGAGGCACAGGAATATTTCTAACATGCTTTTGCACAACTGCCATTTATGGTAAAGGACAATGCAGAACGGATGCTTTCTGTCACCAGAAGGACCTTGCAGGAGTTCAGATGGGAAGTAGCAAAATGATGAAACCTCTCACTCCTAAGTACCATGAATCAACTACTACTTGCAAATGAGCTTGCAACAGCAAAGTTCATTCATACCCCCAAGAAATAAAACCAAAAAAGAAATAAAAGACTAAGTGCATTTGCAGCTTCTCCTCACTAGCCTGGACGATGGGACCCTTTGTTAGTAACCATGGCAAAGCAGAAAGCAGCAAGCAGAGACAAGGACTAATATACAAATTCTACCTTCCTAAGCTTGGTGGCAAGTTCCAAAACTTTAGCATCTTTAGCAGCAGAGCTCCCAGGAGACAAAAGGTCAGACTACAGAGCCAGTTAGGGACAGGAAAGATAACAGGGAAAGAAATGAAACTAAGGCTTTGAAAGAAAACATGCACACACACACGTGAAAAGGCTCATTTGTAGTTAGCTAAATATAATTCTTCAGATTTCATTACTCCATTTGCAGCCCTCTAAAAATCTTGGTATTTGGTAGTAACACAACTTCTCTTGCTCCCCACTTGCTTCACTTAGCTTGCAGTGGAAGAAATTTAGGTTTCCCTTTCAGACACAGTTCATGTTTAGAAGACTTTATGCCTGTTATTGAATAATTTTAATTAAAAAGCACCAAAATAATAATTTAGAGAGCTATTTTTATGATGTAGAAGAGTTAACAGAAAACCCGCTCGAGTTCCAAAGAGCAGAAACTAAAAAAAAGAGATTAAAAATTAAAAAGTAAATCAGAGAGTCTTCAGCGAGATGAATGGAAAAAAAGTATGAAATAAACATAAATATTTTCTGAATTATTTGTGAGAAAATTGGAAAGCAAATGTAACCAAACCAACACTAGGAAGAGATTTCCTGCAGTGGGACACCAATGGAGAAGGGAGTCTGGGGGACACTGTGCCACCACCTCACCTTTGTAAGTGCTGCAACTCTCTGTGCCAGCTCAGCCTCCACCTCTGGCAAAGTCTCAGCTTTTCTCAGGGTCTGCTGCAGCTTTTGCTCAGCCAGTTCCAGTCGTTCTTGCAGCTGCCTGTTCTTATCTTCACTCTGCTCAGGGTTATGGCCAGCAAGTATGGAGGGTTAAAGAAACGATTAGTTAGAAAGTGGTTGGCTAAACAACCATTTCTGGTTTATAAAGTTGGACTATTTCATGTCAAGCACTTATCAAACTTCCTCCTTAAGGCAATAGCCTGTAAAAATCACTACACACTATGCAGATCTTAAAAGTTTAGCTCAGAATGAGTAATTCTCACCCACAAAACTAAAGATGCTTGGATACACACACAGCAACTTAAAAATACACAGTTAATAAAGACAGCCCTGCTGCCCCAAGATGAAGTGCACTGAATTTCTCAAAACCATCTCCCCTTCCCAGTAAAACTGTCTCATCTTTATTGCCAGGGTGAAACTCTCTACAATGTACGACTCCAGCTCCTGAAAAACAATCACTAATAACAGCACATTACAGCTGATATTTATCTTCCTAAAAGCAAAGTGCTTCAGCACAGCATGAACATTAATTATCTCCATTAGCTTTATGCTGAGCAAAATGTACTTCAACTCATTTGAAACCACAACCTGTCGGTGCATGGAGTCTTTAGTGGCAATTTCATTTTCAAGTTTATCATTGAGGTCGTGCACGGATGTAGCTTCACGTTGTGCAGCGAGGTAGCGTTTCTCCAGAGTGGTGATTCTCTCCTCCATGTCCTCCTTCTGGGCCAGAGTCTGGGACACAGGACAGAAGTCAGAATTTGAGAAGTAACTATTTAGTGATCAAATAAAAATAAAAAAAAATCAGGTATTTCTGTTATTTTTCTCAATAGAAAATGAAGTAGAAAGAAATGACTTTTTAAAAACACTGAATGATTAAAAAATACTGGTCTTTATTATTTTACACCACAGATCTGCTACTTACCTTTCCAACGGTACACACACAGCAAATCTCGACTTTCTGGGGAAAGTGGTCAGAGAGTGTTCTTGGATTTAACTAAGCTCCCTTTCTATCTAATAAGGATACGTGGGACCTTGGAGATTAGGGATTCAGCAGTGACAGGAACTGTCAACCACACCACTGAAATTCAAGGGATTCCTCAACCAAGTGCATCTTTTAAAAATGGAAGCATCAGGAATAAAGAAAAAAATTGTCATACAAGCTGAGCATGTATGACAAGATCAAGCACCTGTTCCAGAATACCTTGAAGCTGGCAATGCTAAACCTCCAGTCTATTAATGAAATATCTAGCTAGTCATAGATTTATCCTGAAGGCCAATTTTCTTAAGTGACTGGTCTTTTAAACAAAAACCAGACAACCATCATGTCCTAAAAACCCATTTTCTTCTCGTCTATCAAACCAAAGACATTCAAACAGCATAAAGGTTCAACTGAGCACCAATGAGACTACAATTTTGTACAGCAATGGCATTTGTGACTACCCAGATACCGACAGTTCCTTCCTCACCTCTCGTACATCCCTCTGTAACTTTGTGTTCATTTCTTCAGATTTTATTAAGTCTTTCCTTGCTGTGTCAAGATCTTCTTCCAGCTCTGTTACTCTGCTGGACAAAGCAGTGAGGCGTTCTTTCATTTGTGTCTGCTCTTTGTTTTGCTTATCTATGATGTCTTGGAGTTCAATCACTTTAGCAAGGTTCTCATCGTGGCATAATGAACCATCAGAGGATCTCTGTTAAACAGGGAAAAAAATGTGTATTAGCATGATGCAAATAAAATTGAAAAACAAATTGTTACTCACCTGTAAACATCCCTCCCCAAAGATAATTTCATTATTGGGTAGACTGCAAAAACCTGAAATTTTGATAACTAAGACTTTTTAATTAGATGATCACTCAAAAATATTTTATTACGGTTTAAAATTAAAATGTTATAGGTAATGTTAGAAACCAGATGTCAGCTAAGCAAAGTAAATAGCTGTACCTTCCCATTTGTAGTCGGTGTATTTTCTTGTTCATGATTTATATCCAGCATCCCATCTGGAAGTGTTTTCTTCTGGTTATTTTGCTCTTTCAGAATCATTAACTAAAAGAAAAGTTTACAGACACATGTTTCAAGTCAATGCCTTTCTCACTAATAATATAAGGAACAGCTGCAAAAGCAAAGGAGCAAAACAACAATTACTGATTCTACTGCCAGGTATGTATTAATAAAATCTGGCACAGGCACTCAAATACCTTATGCCACTGCAAACCCTTATTTTAAAGGCACAGGAACTCTTTTTGTTGGTTTGGTTGGGGTTTTTTTGGTTGGGGTTTTTTGGGGGGGCAGAGAGGATGTCAGGAGGTTGAGGTTTGGTTTTTTCCTCTCCTGCTCTTTCAAAGCAGCTAAGTTAAAAATTAACAATTATTCCATTTGGCAAGAAATCAAAAGCAAGAAGTGAAAGTGAAACTTAATAAATTACTCTGTACAAATATTGACTGAAACATCCACAGTTGACACATAAAGGCTTCTTCTAAGACAGAAACCTACCTCTTTATGTGTAGTACCTAGTTCTTCTTCCAATAAGCTACATCTTTCAAGTGCTACTCGTAACCTCTCCCTTACCTGAAAGGGTAATTTCAAATTATTTGAAATCATTCAAATCAAAAAGAAATCAATTTCACTTGATGGCATGCCTTTACAGATAATAAATGACACTATTTCCATTACACTTAGAAACCACCTTCATCTGGAGTCAGTACTAATTACAACACATGCTATCAAAAAAAATAGCCAAATAATGTGTATCTTATAATCTAGCTTTTTCTTTTTTGTCATAAGCAACATGACCTGTATATTTAAGCATTAAAGAATTAAACATACCCAGAATTTGCTTGTCCTTTTACAAGGCACAGACCGTGTTTGCTTTTGCTCATTTACAACACGGAAGAACAGGCAAAATTCCACTTAAAATCATTTGCCAGATTTTATATACAAGGGTCACAAAGTTAGGTAAACTGGAAGTTGGCAACAAAATTCACAGTGAACTTTAGCAGTTGCATATCCTGCTGCTAATATCAGGCACAACTGAAGGGAGGAGTTCTTTTAATTCAGCTTTCTATCCCAGTGTAAGCAGATTCCCCTCCTCCTCTTCCCTCTAGTCCATTGCTTTATTAGATAATCAAAAGGATAAATCCTGATGTTGTAGAGGTAAGCAGCTGTGTGCATTCCTACAGCAAATAGATTGCTCCTGAACCACGCTGAGTTTACATGAACACAGCTAATGAAGTACTTGAATAAACCACAGCACCTTGCTTTAGTTAAGTGCAGCATCTTAATTTAGGAGAGCAGTTACTGATGTAGTTACAGTTCAGAGATTTCTACAACTTCAGTACAAAAACTGCCTGGCCCACACAAAGGAAACAGGACGAAAAGATGCTAGGTACAACATTGCATTACCTTCTCATCAAGGGCTTTATGGTGCTCAAATAAAGATTTTAGTGCTTTGAGAACTTCTACTTCACTAGAAACTCCTGCTGGAGACTGAGCCTGCCTCTTCACAACAGTCATCCTGAGGGATCGCTCATGCCTGGAGACAAGACACTCCAAATGTTCCAGTAATAGCTAAACCAAAAGGAAAAAAAACAGAGAGACAATGTTTATTCCAGTTCTGTACAGCTGCAGAAAACTTTGCCTCCTAGAACATCAAGTTTAGAGTTCTAAACTTCAAATCTCAGAGACAAAGGATATCGTATCGAGCATTAAGGACTCATTTTTAACATTTGAGCTGTGTTAGCAGTGTAAGCTGCTCAAACTGATCACCACAACCTGCCCACTCTGCTCCTCTGATCCCAGAGCTGCAGGATTACAAAACTTTAACAACACGAAATCTGGATGGCAGATAGCAGTGCAGTCTTACAAGCTGTTCCTGATTCTGCACAGCAGCGTTTGGAGCTGTGCACAAGCTTCCAAACCTTCTCGATCAACACACACACAACTGCACTTCCATGGGGATTCATGTACAAATATCAGGGAAAAAATACTTCTGGCTTTTCAAATTCAACATTCAGTGTTTTCCTCCCTGTAGCTGGATGATTTAACAACGGTGAGCTTGGAGAAGACAAGGAACTGACCCTCGTATTATTTCTTTCTGCTTTCAGTTCAGCAATTTCTTCTTCCCTTTCAAGCAGCTGCTCCCTGCATACATTCAGCTCTTTTGTAAGCGCTGCAAATTCCTGGAACAAACCAGACAGAAATATAAGCACATCAAATATCAGGACACAGTGAGAGTGGATTCATATGAACACTTGACAGTTCCTTGAAGCATTCATTTCAGATGTGTAAAGCCAGTACAACTGTATAGTCATGCTAAGCCAGCTTCAAAAAACCTTTAAAACCTTTATGCTGCCAACTGTAAAGAGGAAAGATGTTTGACCAGGACTTTTGAAAACTTGTTTGTGTCTCAAGGCAATTATATGAGTTGGGGTTTCCCTGCTAAGAAAAGGGAAAAACATATTTGTAACACACTTTGTTATGGTTTCGAAGAGTTGTCGGTTTTGTGTGTTTTGGTTTGTTGGTGGTTTTTTTTTTAACAACTGCTGAGGGAGATACAAAAAACCAGAGCCTTAAACAGAGCAAAATAAGGAAACCAAAAAACATGACAAATTTCAAGTCAGTATTTAACTGTGAGCGACAATGCATAATCTTGACATGTACCAGAATACAGCTAAATACAGGAATTTCATTCATGCCTTCCTTCAAATCTCACACAAGGGAAGGAAGCAGCCCTTTCCTTACAGTCCTGCTAGAAATCTCCAAGGATTAGAATCAGTATTTTCTGAAAGCTGAGCCCGGGGGCTCAAAGCCCTCACAAGGCTCGCCCTTCAAATCCAATAAAGATTTCACCAAACAAAACCCAACCAAAGTGAAAGAGTACAGAATGAAGTGTCATCAGGGAACAGGAATGGAGCTAACTCACATCACTTGCTGCATGCTTATTACCACAGTGAACACAGTCAATATGAAAGAATATCTTCCTACAGTCTTGGGTTTCTGTCAGGAAATGATTGTACTAATATCTGCAAGAGCCACTGCATCCTAGACCATTTCCCCTCTCTATCAACAGCCTCACTAAAAATACTTAACATAAAAGGCATTTAAATGTTCTATCAACTCAGGGAGCATACCCTGAATAGAACAAAAGGTACAACTACACACCACATTTTGAAGCAAACACAAAGCATAACTTTATCTACCCTGGCAAAATTTAAGTTCTAATCTGAACCACACTGGAAATGAGAATTGACAGTGTGAATGTGAACAAGTCCATCCTTTAGAAGAGAGCCTTGCAAGAAAGCAACCCTCATGTGTGATCAATGCAATTTAAAATATGAAATAAATATGCCTCAGTCACTCCAGTGGCCAGTGAACACGTCAGGAGCACTTGGATGAGAAAACATCGAAATGCTAGTAAATAATACTCCTTTCTGTTGTCCAAAATAAGGAAAATACTCATCAACAAGAGACTTGCCTAATAAACAATAGATTAGTACAGCTGAACTGGTGATTAGCAGGACAAGGTGAACACAAATAGCCAGCTAAGTGGAGACACAGTTACTGCTTCTCTACATTTTCCAAACTCTGCAGACACACTGCTTATCAGCCAGGAGCTGCAGATCAAGTGAAAGCTTAAGCTGGAGCTGTTTTGCAGCAAAATTCAATGTGACAGAAAGCACATGCTTACAAACAAAAGGCCACATCAACCAATTAATTATACTAAGCACATCTGCAAATCCTAACATGCAGCTGAAATAAGCAGACACGGTCAAAAGACACTGCAATTTCCAATATTCACTTGGTAAACTTTATTCTAAAATATTCACATGACTGAAAAGACAAAAAATACGTTGCACATTATACACCTAGAGTGAACTCCTTTGGAATTACTAACGTATCAGGCTTTTAAAAGTGGCTGTGAAAAAGACAGCAATGCCACCACCACAGATGCAGAATCCATCCCTATAATCCCTCTTCCTAAATAAAAACCTGCTCACTGGAAAAAAGTTTCAGTCTCCCTGCTTAATCAGCAAAAAACTGCAAAAAGTCTTAATTTATTTTCTCAACTGCTAAATTATTTGATTTCTCTAACACAATTAATAATTACATTCACATAAATGTTTCACTGCAGTATTTCATTTGCATCCTAAAAAAAAAATGGCCTATTATTTTCAAAATGGCCTGGAAATACTTCCGAAACAACCTGGTCTGTAAATACAGCTACCAGAACTTTTACACACACAAAACAAATTACAAAAGGGTCCTGAGTGCAAGGTACACCAAGAAAGGAAAAACCTACTTCAAGCTTCACTGGAGCTGACAGAAAAATTGACTCTGCTACGAGTTTTCCTTGCAGAATGCTCCTTCACACCCAAGCTTTTCCTGTACCTTCAACATCCCACCTGTGGGAGCTTCCAAGACTCCCAGGCAACCGGCAGCACACTCCCCCTTTTGCTCTCACACAAGCTCAGGTAAACCAGAACCCAAAATTTCCATTTTTCACTGGCAGTCCCCACTTATCTTTGCAGATTAGATAATTATGTGCTACTGAGAAGAGTTTGGTAGGAACTTACTTTCTTGGTGTGTTTCCCTTTCAAATTAATAATAATATGAGTAATTTTAAAAACCTTAAAAATGCCAACATCAACATTTAGAAACATCAGTATTGCCCAGTTCTCCAAATAACACTAGACTGACGTAGGAAGTTTTCTATTTTTCCAGCCTCTATCTCCAGTTTTGTGAACAGGCTGAAGGGCACAGCAAGGACTACCAGACACTGTCTCAGCATCCTTTCTCAACTTAAAATCACTGCATATATATATATATTCATCTGTATAAGCTTCCCCACATGAAAACCAGCTGTATATTTGAAAGGAAGTCTATTCACTGTTCTGTTATAGGACGGAGAGTTCAATTCCTTTGCATACTCCTGTGCAAATATAAATTGTAGCACAAGTAGATCCCAATTTCATGTGACACGAACCATCACACTGTCAGATGACCCAAAGCAAGAGTGCACACAGGAATTTATATTGCTGCTGCATAAACACACTGACAGGGATTTCTGGCATTGCATAACACCTCCAGTGCTGTTTGTTTTGACAAAATAGAGTTGCTCTGAGTCCCGTGAGCTGCCTAAGAAAGAACATTTGAACGTCCTTAGTTTCAGTTGACACTGCCAAAAGGCATGTCCTTTCTGGTTTTAATACTTACCTTCAATGGGAGACAATTTGTGATTTCCTTAAGCAGTTCAAAAGCAGAGAAACTATTTGGCACTTTACAATCTCAAAAAATTTCTAGTTATCTCATAATTTCTTCCTTGGCATTAGATGAATGTACAGAAAGAATTAAAAGAAAAATGAAAGAATCCTGAGAAACTTTCCCACTTGTCCACAAAGCTGTGTTACTTGTCTGTAATTAGGAAGACTGAGAGCAACAGAATGAAGTTCTGCTCTGTTTCTGGCTGCCATCAAAATAATAAATACACAGCTCTGGGGACTGACAAGAATGGAACTCACAATAAGCACTTCAGAGCACTCACACGAATCAGTGGGAGAGTGCTGAATTTACCAGGGAAATATTCCCTGCTGATTAGAACATTCTGGCAAACGCCCATACTCTACACTAAACCGAAATGTTTACTGAAGAAAGTAACTTTCTGACCCAACTGAATCATTCCAAACACGTCACTCTTGCTGCCAGAAATAAATATTCTCAACAAAAAGCTACATTGAGCAAGTAAGTTGGTTCTTGTTCAGTAATACATTTTCTAGGGGTTTTTTTTTTGTTCCCAAGCTCCACGATTTTTTAAAGCAGTAGCATTTCTTCTACCTCACCCTTCAGGGCTCACCTTCAACCTTCAGTTTTCAGATGCCACAATACAAACATCCTTCCAAAAGCTGGATCCATTAGGGCTGAGCTGTCAAGCCCGGCTGAGCTGACACACTTGGGAACTTCCAAGATCCCAGTCCAGGAACATTACAGCTTTCAGGGAACAGGTTCCCTTCATGTTCATTACAAACATAATTCACAGGTCTCACAGACAGCACATCACAGACCAATAAATGCTACACGACAGGAACACAGTATTTAACCTACGGGAAACACCTGAAAGAAACAGAGGTAATTCCTGAAAGTCTGTTAATATAGGTTGGGTATTAGGGATGCTCTACAAATAACTGAATTTGTTTGGAATTTGATCAAGCAAAAAAACCCCTTTATTCCACAAGAAAATGGAACACCACTCGAGTGCACAAGGAATCATGGATTATAAGCAACCACATGGCCAGAAAATTTATATAAATCATGAAAATGTATGTAATAAAATAGGAGAAACATTTAAAATTGATCAAATATTATTAAATACTGTTGAAGTAGGAACTTCAGGCAATAGAAAGATGAAGTTGTGACTGTTGCATCTTTAGGAACATCTCTGACTGAAATATATGATTGGAATTTATCTGTTTGATCTCCAAGCGATATTCTGGTTTACTGTTATCATTCTGGTCTGTAGCCTGAATATGAAGCAACCCACTCACAAATCTGAGCAGCTGAAGAGAGCAGGAAAAGAACAACTGGGGGAAGTGCAGGACATCAGGGGTGAAAACCAATGGGAGCTGAGATAAGTTTCCATCATCATGTTTGTACTACATATAAACCACAATTATTGCAAATGATGCAGGCATGGAAATGACGAATATAGAGTCTTAAAACAAGCAAAGAAAATTTATATATCTAGGCTTATTTCTAGGGTATTTCACAGTCACTTCATTTTAAACCTAAGGGGTTTAGGCAGCACACAGTGACCAAGACCCCAAATATATCTGAAACTTCCTAGCAAGCAAATTTTCGTACCTATTAAATCACAGCTTTGTTTTGGGGTTTTTTAGGCTAAGAATCAGAGCTACGAAACTATGAAACAGTTCAAGTGTATCAAGTGTTAAAACTAAAGAAAACTGACTTGTTTTCACCATTAAATCCAGCCTTGGAAAAAAACATAGTTACACACAATTTAACAGCAAATCCAGAAAAAAACAACCACCAACACAGATTATTTGCCTGTTCCATGTAATAAAACACATTTCTTTCAACCTTTCCATATCTCTGGCATGTGCTAATGGGAAAGAGAAAAATCAGCCTAGAATGTGCAAAGAAAAATATTTTCCTTTTCACCTCATGAAATTAATTTCCAGTAAGTATCAAGCAGCCTGAATTGACCAAGTTAGAAACGTAAAACTTATTTCAAGCAGTAACAGAATCAGTTCTATGAAACAAGTTTATCTTTTGTTCTCAAAACCCCCAACAACTTAAGAGGGGGTGTAAGAGAATACCTCAAGTAATACTAAAATAGGGATATGCCAAATTCTTGTGTTTCAGAACATTGAAAGGCTTTTCATGCTCAAAGTAGCTGTTTTTCCAAGTGGAGCTAACTACCCACCAGAGTGAGAACACACTGGAGCTCATTACATAATTAGTGTATTGACCTCCTTTCCTATTTCTGTGTATGCATAAGATGTTTTATAATTCAAAACAAAACCACGAAAACAGAGGTGCAGATTTCTTTACTGTCAAAAAAATTTCTCCCCTTTCAACCAGTGGCACTGAGAAGTAAAGGTTTAATACCACCTTTGATTAACCCTCAAAAATCTGTATTTTCTTTGAAAAAAAACACCTTTTTTCCCCCTCTATCAAAAACTGCAAGACTGCATGAAAACACTCCAGTGAGTATTGCTGCCAGCTGCCAGTCAATGATCAATACTAAACCTGAGCCACTTCTTATCATTCCAGCCCTTTTTTTTTTTTTTAGCAGGTCTTCTTCAAATGCCCCTCTCGGATTGACCTATCTAGGTTTTGTATTTAACGCTGCTCAATCCTAAACGGGCAATTAAGTTTTAACGTGTTTACAGCTGCATAATGTTATTGCTCTGGAATGAAACTCTCGCTGTTCCCGGTCCACTTTGGAGCTGGAAGCAGAATCAACTGCTTGGCATTTGACAAGCCAAGAGCCAAAGGACTCCTCGCTCGCAGCCAGCAGGTACCGAATGCATGCCCAAGAGCAAAATGGAAAAGCTGATAGCAAGCCCAAGTCTCCATGGCAATAAGTAGGTTTCCAGTTACCATCCTGAGTGAGTTGCCTAAATTTATGCACAGCGTTCCCTGAGCCTGAACTACAAAGCACAAAATCCAGACTTCAGCGCTGGGAGCTTCCGGAAGCGCAAGGAAACATAAATGGAGAAAGGTGGGATTTGGCAGCTTGGCAAAAGGAATGCAGGAGCAGCAGGAAGAGGGAGGTAGAAACACACCAGCTCCATGTTCTCCCCTCTGTAGCTCTCCTTCTCCGATCTAACATTTCTGACAGACATGTCCTCTTTGAGGTGCAGGGGGTAAAAGTACCAGAACCCACACCTGGATCCAGCCTCTTGCTCCTCAGAGGATGAGGGGTTTTCCTTTCACCACATGAATCCTTGCTCAGACCTCATACGCACAGCAGCAAAGTCTGGACAGGGAGCCTGCACACCCTTGTGCACAGAGCAGAGCACAGGTCGAAGACACTCTGGAATCATTAACTACAGCCTGTCCAAACCCGGGCCAGCAGAACCCTTCCTGCCTGCCCTCCTGCATTTCGTTTTCCCTAAACCCAGCAGGACAGTGCTGTTATGTACACAAGGACAGGGGCAAAGCCTCGTGCAAAACCAGATCTTCGTGCATCACTGGAGAGCCAACATTCCCTGATCACACCCTGTGCTTTGGACTGCCAGGGACACGGGGCAACCTTCCAGGCTCCTCCATTATACTCAGACCTCCCTCCATGCACCCGCCACTGGGAACACAAGTCACACATGCAACACACGGTCCCCACAAGGCTGTTTGCAGCTAACGTGCTGCAAGGCAAAACCGAGCCACAGCTGCATCCTACAACTGCTTTGTAGTCTGGGAAACTAAGGAAAGAGAGTAAGAGGTTGTTCGAACAAGCCAGAAAACCTCATCCAGTCAATCCTATCATAATCTGCAGTTTGCTCTGCATTTTCCGTAGAGTAACCAGCCTTGGGATCATCAAAACGTTCAGAATCCCTAATTTCTCCAGATAGTTTGTTAATCTTTTCACCAGCCTTAACAAACCAACACAGCTCGTTCACAGTAGGGTAGATCACACAGGGTGATCAATCAACCCAGAGCAGACACAACCTGTTTTGATCCCAGCCTTTTAAACCCCTTTTAAAGCTACAGATGTGTATCAAATCAACCAGTGAAAAACTTTACCAAGTACCTGTTTTTCCCCCCAGGGCTTTCTCCAAACATTCAATTGAGGGGGCAAACCCTGCAAGTCAGCAGAATGCACAGAGGATTAACAAGAAATGAACATACTGAGCACTAACTTGAAATACCAGTTTTAAGTTATTTTCTTCACTTGTCTTTGTAAAAAATATTTATAAAATGTTGCCTCTATTCAGGCAACACCGTGGATCTTCTGAGTAAGGAGGTCCAAAAGCTGAAGCATTACAAGAGCTGCAAGGTGACAGCTGCCTAGCAGCAAGTACAGGAAATGAGGAAGCAGCCTTCAGACTTGCATGAAACTTGGCATCTATTCATATGCAGCGCTAGCAGAAAACCTTCTTCCAATCACTTCATTGTGGTGTGGCTATGCAAAGAGTTCCACCTTAGCTGCTCCTCAGTGTACAGGAATACACCCCCTGAAAGGGCAGATAAGGCACAAAAGTATTCAGAACCATACCAAGCTTGTTTTCCTTAGAAAAATGTCCATGATCAGCTAAAATATGCATCAGGAAAACTTTAGTCATCACTGAAAAACAGGCTTTTCAACTTGGGATGTGTACGGCTACTTGTGCAGTAACTGTTGAGAATGGCTGAGAACAAAGTAATCCTTTCCAATACTGTACCACTCCAACTACCAATATTCCAGAATAACAGCTTAATAAACACAGAATAAGCCTACAATACTTGGGNAACAACTGCCTCTCAGTGACACTCCGAATCAGTGAATTCTAAGGGTTTCACAATCTTGAGTTACCACATTCCTGCACCCCCAGCCTAGTCTGTTTTGATTAGGAACTAATACAGTAAAGTAGCAGCACAACTTCTTAGGTGTAGCTTTAGGCATCTCCATTTTTGGAGTCCATGTCAGTGAAGAAACCTACCCACACCCATACCCACTATGGCAAAAGGAGAATACACTTGTACTTAATTAAAGAGCAAGAATCTTGCGTTACCAGTTTGACGAGGTATGGGACAAAACCAGTCTCCATCTTTAACATGACAGTAGAGAGATTTCTTTCACTCAAGTTTTTCCTCTCCTCACACAAAGCTGGTCAAGATTTCCTGGGATTCCATGCTGGACGGCACAGCATGCAATGCTCCTTGGGCATGCCAAACTGTAGAACAACTGCAAGATGTGCTGAGAAGATGTAAGAAGCTCTGTAATTTTCCTGGGACCCCCCAGTCTGGAGACTGAGTAGCTATAGCAAGATCTTTTAAGGTGTAAACGACACTGAACTGTAAGTTTACTTGGGCAAGAAAAAACTGTTTTTCTGCACATCAACTCTAAACATACTGCACTCACAAGAAACAGCACAATTCTGGCTCGGCTGGCATTTAATATTAAATTCCTACGACTTTTATGAATTAAAAATTATTTAATCCTACATACTACATTCTAGTCATCTCACATGACTAATACTGCAGGTTTTTTACAAACAGACCCAGGACAAGACCCATCACGCACAATTATTTCAGTGACAAGATACTCCTGCTTGCAAAAACTGTGAGCAGCAGCTGAGGCCCTGCCCTATTCTAATCGTTCATCTCGGCCTCTGGTTGCCAGCTTTAGCTCTGTGGCTAGCAGCTGTAAAGTACATTTTTCACACTCTGTTAAGAGGGAATACTTGGGAATATCTGAATAAGGCTGGCCAAGCCACCCTCATTAAACAAGCACCAGCATGCACTTCCCCCTCAGTGCTCTCCTATTATTATATATATATGTATTTATTATTTTTGCCAAGTGATGAACACTTCAGTCTTATAATTTCAAACCTGTTTAAGCAAGTAATACTCACTGAGGACAGATACGTGCCTTCAGCAGGAAATTCAACTTACCAGCTCTTCATATTTTGTTTTTCTTATTTCTCTGTACTCTATCACCCCAGTTGACAGGCTGAGTGGATTTACTGGGCTAACTGAAGGTAAATATGTCCAAATCTGTGATATTCTGAATAAATGCTACTGGACCGTTCCACGGAAGAGTTGCTCCATTTTAACAAATACTCCAAAACAAAGCAATTCCAAAGTCCACACAAAAAAAAGCACAGTCTCGTGTCCTACAACAGACACATCTGCTAACTAAACACAGAAAAAACTAGGAAAAAAATCAGCAACATAAATTAAGCATCAAAGAGCTGTTTTAGGGGTAGGGTTAAAGCTTTTTTTAAAGTTCAAAGTAATTTTTTTTTGTCTGCCACAAAAAAAAAATCCATAATGAACAGTTCTAAACTTGATAACTACCTGAACCCAGACAGCAGAAGGAAACCAGGGAGATGAGCAATGCTGTAATGCAGAGAAGAAATGAAAAAATCAATCAATAAATAAATGAATAAAACACAGGGCCAGACTGTCAATATGGTGTTACCAGTAACAAATGCTGAAGTGAAAGAGGGGTTGGTGGGGAACCTGTGAAGCTCCTATTCCACACTGGACTAAAAACAAGGGAAAGATGATGCAACAGGGAAGCCCTGCAGCCTCCTACTCCGTTGAGACAAAAGAAATGCTTGGCCCATTTCTCCTCCTCTGCTTCCCAGGACTTAATCTTTTATAAACAATTCAGAAGAGGGTTCTGCAGTCTCCACAAACTGCAGCTCCAATGGGATCAGAGTTACACCAAGGTCAGTATCAGCATAAACGAGACCCTGGGAGAGGAAGAGGACAGCTCAAATCCTAAAATGCTGTTCCATTTCCACTTTACATGAAGCAAAGTAACTCCAGATTTCTTGAGACAAAGACTCAGCTTTTGGAAGATAATGGTGTGGAACCACACCCTCCAAAGACATTCTGAAAACTCAAGCTGCATGTTTTAAAAGAAATAAATTACTGGATGCACCTGCCTCGTGCTCTTTAACATAAGGCGAAAAGAATGTTATGACCCTCCAAGCCTTTTCCCAGGAATTACAGAAAGGTGGTCATGCTGTATGAAAAATACATTACTCAAGAATAACAAAAAGATTCGCAGTGGTATCCCAAGGCATCCCTGAAATTATCTAAACCAAACTTTTAGTCATTCCCCCAAATGTACTCCAGCAAATAGAGAGAGCTTTGAAGGGATAACCCGAAATTGGGAGTTTACCTTACACAGGCATAAACATGTGGAAAGCCCAGCCAGATTCACCCACACATCCAGTATCACCCTCCACAGGGGCTCTGCTCTTCCAGCCTTGGGTCTCCTGGGTGCAACATCACTCTTTACATCCAAATTAGATTATCTGAAGAACTCTTAACAAGAGAACCCCATTTATTCATTTTTAATTTGCATCAGATGTTTCTTTTACTTCCAGGTTTCCAAAGCAGCCCATGCCTTAAATCCCAGTAGAAGCAAGAGATTCAAGCGTGAGATGCATCCAGGACTTTAAATACCCTACGCAACAGCACCTTCAAGTATGTAAAATTACAGAGTCCAGTTTCCCACTGGGAACAGCAAATCCACAAGCTACAGTGAAAAGCACAGCAAATAACAGAATTTAGGTCTGGTACTGTCAGTTCAGCAAGGTTAACAGAGCCCCATGGCTCCCAGCATGTTCAGCTCACAGGTTTCCCAGTTACGGATAGGAACGCAAAGAAAATGAGAGTTTTGACTCTAACATTCTACTGGCAAAAGTATTTATTGCTAAATAATTGTGACAGGCTCAGGACAACTGAGAATCCACAACTCAAATCCACAAATCCACTGTTTAAACCCCGCCACTGATCAAGACAGCAGTCCCTGAAGATGTGTACAGAACTCCCTTTTCACCCAATTTTCTTTTTTAGGGCAATTTGGGGTTGCACAGCAAAAAAACTTTCATATCAAGCATTCTGTAAAGCAAATGAGCAATTCCACTTTCAGATCTCTCTCTCCCTTTTCATGACTGTGCTTGAAAATTCAGAAATAGTTTAATAAAACTGGTCACTATTTCTTGAGATAACCATGGATTCAGCACCATTAAAAAAACAGGAATTTATGATCTTCTTTATTGAGTGAGCCCTCTCCACATTGAAGAGTGTTTAGCTTTTACACCAAGGATTTTGGTGGCCAAAATTCCTTCTCAAGTCACTCAAAATAAACGCCATTTCTCAGCACTGGACA
This sequence comes from Rhagologus leucostigma, assembly GCA_013397725.1. Taxonomy (NCBI): domain Eukaryota; kingdom Metazoa; phylum Chordata; class Aves; order Passeriformes; genus Rhagologus; species Rhagologus leucostigma. Next base: position 553,900 of record VZTD01002913.1, read on the forward strand.
CTGTCAGTGTTGAAGACAATGATTAATAGACTTCATCAACTGCAAGGTAGTTTCTTTATGTGAACAGCCACAGATCTTTCAACCATACATCAAGCCAGTCTCAACTTTGTACAGGCCAACATAGAAATTCTTCGTTTAAACTGAACATCCTAAGGTGGTTTTGGTTTTTTTGGCTTTTTTAACTATGTAAATTACTCAGGTCCATAGGCTTATATAATTAAATCCTTATACTGTGCACTGTTCTGTAAATTTGAGATAGGGAAAATCAAAATCTCACTTCTCTCAACAGTAGGGTGCTTAACAATCTCCATGCTTTATGCATTTTTACCCGATAATCTACCCTGCCATTCTATATAAAAGGTAAATATGCCTCTAAGAACAATGTTTTAAGTGTACAGAACTGAATTTTATACGTGTTTATATGAGAGGTAGGATTAAAAAAAAAAGCAAGCACTGTACTTCAGAATATTTCTCTACAATCTACAAACTCTGCCATGTACTAGCAACAGCAGTAAGGCAAAACACAGCAGGGCTCAGACCATGCACAAAGAGAAATTACTGTTCTACAGAGGAAAAAAAACCGAACAATTTAATTAAATTAAAAAATAAAATCAAGAGCTGCCCACTTTCCTATCACAACAAATAAAAAATGCTTATTTTCTAAACGGAAGTTCTTTTTTCTCCTTAACAAAACTCAAAAGGTCACAAATGAAATTTTTCAAGCTTTTTTCCACACGGCCCTTTAAACAAGTCCTTGTTTAAAATCCGTCCTGAAGATACCTGATTATGCCCAATACTGCTCATGTAAGGATCTTTTCATTAAGGAATCATAGAATCCTAGAACGATTTGGGTTGGAAGGGACCTTAAAGTTCACCTCTGCCATGGGCAGGGACACCTTCCACTAGACCAGGTTGTTCAGAGCTCCATCCAGCCTGGACTTGAACCTTGGTACACTTCAAAAAAATCTGTAAAACAGAAGACTAATTCTAGACATTTATCTTTCTGAAAACATAAGCAGAAGACAGATGAATTACAGGAATATGTTGACTGTTCTTATTCACATGTATCCATCAATAGCCACGGCATATTTCAGAGCCAACCAAAATTATATTCTCCACTACCATCCTCAAAAACCATATCCTCAGTAGACACGAGCATAAACACATGAGCAAAGTTCAAGGCCACTGTGGAACAGCGAAAGAGAAGATTAAGCAACAAAGCTCCTCTTTTGAAAAATGCTGGAGCTGCAGCCTCTGTAGGAACAGGCCGCAGAGCCCTGTCAGGCTGATCAGAAGAAAAGGAGCTGAATTTCAGTAGAGCTTATATGAAACCAAAGGTCAAGTCTGAAACAGATAAAGGTCACGGGTAAAAAAACAAGTGAACCAACTACTCACATCAGCTTAGAGGAAAACAACCCATCAAAGTGAAAGTGAGCATTAACCTGGACTCGTAATCACACTCCTCCAATTCTAAATATCCACACTCCCAGAGCAATCTCCTCAAATGACCTACAAAGATATGGATCCCTGCACAATCATCTGGAGTTTCCAAAATGTGGAAACATTATTTCCCTGTGCCTCTGTGAAAAAGTCAAGTTGAATAAAAAACTCACTCCATTCAGTAACAAAATAAAAATTCTTCTTTCAGCCCAGAGAATGTGAAAACATTTTTCCTGGCAAGAATTGCATTACATTTACACTTGGGGAACCCACAGGCAGGGTTACAAAAAAAAAAGGACACTTGGAAAGTTATGAGCATCCAGATTACCTGACAGACACAACACAAATTTATCCCTTCTCAGTATTTGCAGCTTGAGATCCACATACACAAGAGATTATGCTGAGTATTTTCTAATATATGTCAACAGATACCAGTCAGCCTTACAGATTTTAAGTGACTTAAGCTGCCTAAATTGCCACAAGCAGCTTACACAAAGACCTCTGTCATATTCCTTTAAAAATGGAAAACTAAGAAATAAATCCCCAAATTCAATTGTGAAGTATATTAATGCAGTTCTGAAATGCAATGCTAGCTCAGGGAGAGGAAGAAAAAGTTACTAATAGGCACTTAAAATGTTCTTTCCAAAGATTCAAGGTCTCTGACAACACTCTTAACTATAAGGGGCTTACATATATTAAAACACAATGTGTCCTCTTAATTCTCTGATCCAATTCTATAGGGAATAAAACCAACATTCAACTCTCCTAAACAAATTACAGAAAGGATGAAACAAAGTCTCAGTGGACATAGAATACTAAGAATCTGTAAAAGGGTAGGGAAATGTGTTTCATATTTATCTTAAAAAAAAAAGGCCAAGAGGTTTTTTTTTTTATGGAATTGCAATTATGTAGCCACACTGAATCTTTAAGTCTTGCTACCAAACATCTTCAAAGCACTTTTTAGCTACACTCTTAGAAAGAGCGGAGGAAAAAAATTAAAGGCAGCAGAGGAAGAATTCTCTGAATACCAGAAGACAGTACCTGTTGTACCAGAGGCTACAGGCAAGCTAACACTGATGAGAGTATTTATGTGATGTTCACCTGGTTCTAAATATATATTTTTAAACACTTTGTTCTGATTATACCTCTTTTCACCTTATAAACAGCCTGTTTGTTAGGCTGCAGGTTAGACTAGAGCACCCCAAGCATTAATAAACCCACTGTCAGACATCTATCCACAGTAGCACAAGAGCAGGGAAAAACAATCACTAGCTCCTGTTTCAGGGCATCAGCCACTACCAAAAACAAATAAAAGGCATTTCTGTGCAGTCACCAAACATTCTTCCTACAAATAAACTAAGGAAAATAAAAACCAAGAGTTTCGGACTTCATCAAATCTCCTTATTAAGAGGATGGATGGGATATCATTCAGCAGTAAAACAGCAGTAAAATTCAAACACAAGGAAACTTAAAATAAATTCCAAATTTAATCTAGCTAAAAGGTCTATTTATAATCAAGTAAACCTAAATTAAAATCATGGTATAAACAGCAAGTTGCTAACAATAGGCAAACAGATGTCTGCTGGGCAGGGGTGGGATGTTTTCAATAAACAAACCCAAACATATCCACATGAGAAACCAAGAAGTCAGAACCAGTGCTGGAGACTCGGTCCTCAATATACTCCACTGCATTCTTTAAGTGCAGCTACTCTTTTTTGCCCAAACATAGAGCATTCTTTCAGATAAATTCATACTCTGAGGGTTTGGGACAAAAGGTGTCTGTCTCTACATCTTGAAAAGAAAGAAATGTTAGGGAAGCTGAGGTTTATTGATAATCAGTGAAGAATTCCGAATGTTAATTCCTATCTCCATCTGACTTAAACGAGTGTAAAGCCAAATCTGTTCAGTAATTTACTAACAGTAAGAGCCAAGTAAGATTTAGCAACCGAAACTCAACACAGATGTCTGAAAATGCAACAGGAAGAATCCTGTTCATCTTTGCTGTCAGAACGGGGCGGGAGAAGTGGAGGATGTGCCTGCTCTGACATCCGTGTGAAGCCCTTTGGCACCTCCAGGATTCCTGGACACTCTGCTGACATTAATGGCTGTTATTCAGAAGCCAGCACCACTCGCTGCCAGAGTAAGAAGTGCAAGCTATGGCACCTCGGGGCTGAACATCTGGGAATGCTGGAAATGGAGCTGCCCTTCACATGCTGAGGAAATTTCAGCTGCTGCAGAGTTTGGCAAGGCCTTTGCTTAATGTGCTTTCTGCCGCTGTGTTCTTCGTATTAGGTACAATTCAAAACCTCAATTCTACATCTATGACATCCTGTATTACTCAAAACTTGTCTGGAGGAAATCCAAATACCACTATTAATAAAACGGCAACTAAATCCTTGAGTCCATCATTTCAAAACAATGCCAGGGCAGCCTTTGGGCCAGGTGTTTTGATACTTCTTACACGTGAGGCATTGAGTATTTCTGAGATTGTCTAAGGAACATCATTCTATAGGGACATACCTGAACTTCACTGAACACAAATACGAACTGACACACACCATCTTTAACTGAAGCGTGAAGCAGTGATAAAATATTTACTACGGATAGAAAGCAACTTTTATTTTAACCTTCTATTTTGCTTACCTTGTACAGAAAAAGATGAGGCATGATAAATTTAAGACCAAAAGATCAGAGGTACAAGATTAAGATGGATCTTAATAAGTGTTGCTGTGTTACAGAAGCATATTTGTATTGTATTTATCAGCTTATAAAATTAACATACATATTAAAATTTTCATCCTGATAACAACTGCTGTGAATTCACCATGCTTTTATTTGTGATAGGCACCAGAGTCACTGGAAATTAAACTCCAGTCTTCTCCATCCAAAACAAGCATCATGTTTTCGTTTACAGAAAACATCTACATGAAATTCTCTCAGCAAAGTGAACCCTGGCCTGCAACACTTTAACAGCAAGAACTGTAGTAACTTGGGTCTCATCTACCTTAGGTTCAAAATTTAATTTTTAAATACAATTTTACAGATTAACTTATAAATTTGAAGCACACAAATCTTAAATTTTGTAGAATGCACTCTAAAAGGCACATAAAGGGCATAATTAAATCCACTAAGGCCATAATTAGAATCATAACTGAATGTGCTTATGTTATAAAGCTCTTCAAGTAAGAAGTTAATGTTCATTTTTTTCTGTGAAAAACTCTAGAAAGAATAAAATTAAGTTCTAGCACAGCAATTTGATTTCCTCAAGTTCATTTTCCAAGGTCAGAGTACAGTTTGACTGGGGTAATCTGTAATAGAAGGGAACTCCCAGAAAACAAAGAGCATTGCCAAGAATGCAGTTATTTTATCAAGGCAGTGGTGATGTATTTCACTTCCAGCTGTCCACACCAGAAACCCAGAAAAAGTCAGCTTTACTTTGAGTAAATGTAACAGATAAAGCACATCTATGTAAGACTGAAATGCTCTCCTCTCTGTGAATTAGACATCCACAAAAGCTGCCTTACTCTAAATAGCTGTCCCAGGTTTATGGAGCTGGAACTGATGCCTTGAATTCCCAGCTGCCCACCACACGAAGTGTGTGCTCCTCTGTGACCACACAATGTGCATCACTGCTGCAGGAAAAACCGCATTTACTTTTAGAATCTGAGAGGTGAAAATATTAATTTGCCATGTTGAAACTAATTATATACACGCCAGTGTGAGCTTCTTTCTGATGCACAGAAAACTCAGTGCAAACTTAAATCCTCATGTAAGGAATTAAGCACAGGGATGCTGTCAGAAATTGAGTGTCTTCATAGCAAAACCAGGAGAGTAATTTTGGTGTAGAAGAAATCAATCTGGCATTCATGCTTTTATACCAGGACCTTCCATCAGCCATCAGAATGGTCTAAAACTGGCTGATTCAGCAAAGATATAGAACAGGAAAAGTACACACAGAAACAATTCAGTTCAATACTTCTTAAGATCAAGTAGTCTAAAATCAACTACAAAGACTTCTTACAAGCCAAGTCTGAGAAAGAAATAATACTTTGGTTACAGAATGGTTTAGTAATTTATGAAATTACACTGGTCTTTGTACAATTAGTTAAATTGGTCTTGCAGATCTACTAAACTGAAAAAACTACTATGATAAAAAAAAAATTTAAATCTACACTACTGTACCTTCTTTGCTGAAAAAATATAACACAGTTGTTATTTTATTAAATTTAAAGATATCCTGACCTTACCCTCCTTGAAATCCTCAGCTAAACAACAGGTCACTTGAGGCAGCGGTTCAAAAGAATGGTCAGCTTGAAATAATTAACAAAAAAGTTTGAATAGTTTCAAATATTAGTCACCATAAAGTTTTGACAGTGAACACACATTAGAATTTAAAAAAAAAATTGTTTCACCTCATCAAAATTTACACCCATGAAGTAACTGCCTCTACCATAACAACAACAAAAACTGTCTAACACAGAAGCTACTTCTGATTGTAGCAGTAATAATGAAAATATTTCTGATTTTGGAAAGCACCACAATCACTTGAGCTAAGCACCACTGGGGACAAAAGCAGCAGTTCTACAGCATGAAAACAGTATTTTCTAACAGCAATCTACAAAAATCCATACACTGCTATATGTTTATATAAAATTGCAGTAAAATTTCTCCCTCAACCGACTTGCTTTTCCAACAGATTTCACATGAAACCATGCAATTATGGCATTCTTGAAAAGGGGAACTGTTTATTAATCTTCCAGAAATGTTTAGAAAGAGATGTTTACATGCGAGTAGCCTACTAGATTTCGGAAGGAAAGCTGAGAACTGAAAAGGCAAAAGGGGAACAGCAGAGCTGAGAGCTGGGATGATTCTGCTCAGCCACAAACTCAGGTCTAACAGTTTGCAGGTCACGCAAGTGGTTAATGGCCTCCATTAATGTAGCAGACCTGGCACAGAGGCTCGGGAGAAGCCACAATTATTACAACAAAAAAACAAAGAACGATTTTTGCCTGCAGCACATGATTTAACACGGGCAGCAGCAAAGGTTGGAAACTTCTCCTTGCTGATTTTCATCATCGTAACAGAACTAGATTAACACGTGTAACATTTTAGTTTCTACCCCTCAGTAATTACCAGCACCAATTACCATACCGAGAGTCATACAGTGATTACATCGTAATGAGAGCAGCGAAACAGAAGGATTTAACACCACTGTTTGAAAGGGTATAAACAGTAACTACAATATTTAAGGACATGGGAACATTTGTAAAAGTAACAGCATCATTGTGCCACGCTTGGGACAACAACCACCACGCTGGAAAGCACAAGGCTGTCAACAGTTAACCAAGCACCTGAAAGCAGCCCGTGCTTTGCCTGGAACCAAATGCTTCCCACCGTGTTCAAAGTCCAGTTGTATTATTTTTAACTCGAATGGATAAAACCCAACCAGTTCTGTAGACACCAATCACCTTTCCTAACTACATCCCTTACGTAACAAACCTAGCGCTGCAGGCCACGTGCACCCTCCACAAGTCACTAATTAGGAACTCCTAGCAGGACCAAAAAAAAAAAACCCCAAAAACCAAATCCAAACTTTTCAAAAGTAACTAGAGAGGTTAAACAACACACTCAGATTTCTATATTGACACTGACAACTCAGCATGCATTCATAAGGTAGCAGCCTTCAAGTTTTTAAATCAAAGTCTATAATGGTGTCAGAATGGTCTGTATGGAATTCACAGACGCCCAGAACGGTTTGGCTTGGGAAGGACCTTAAAGACCATCCAGTTCCAACCCCCTGCCATGGGCAGGGACATCTCCCACTAGACCAGTTATTAATTCTTAAGCACATGAATTAATGAGGCAATCAGAAACAGTATTTAAAAAGTACTAGTGACAGAAGAAAGTCCATCAAGTTGTATTAAACAAAAGGATGTAGATACCATTCCACGTTTATGCTAAGCCAAGGAAATTCCAGAAACTGGGAGAGCAGACTGGAGGGAAAGGACTGCTCTTCCCTGCTTTCCTTGCTTTTGCATCTTTCTCAAAGTGAGCAAGCACCAACAGATCCTTCAGGATAGATTCATCTTCCCCTAAGACAACCTGACTCTTCAGTAAATCAAACACACAAACAGCCAACAAAACACCACGAAGAACACAAAAACCATCGAAAAACCCCTTCCTTCCCAAACGTCCGTACCTGTGGAAGTGCAGTATTGAGCTGCCTCTGCAAGGAATCCCTCTCATGGCCAACCTCATGCAGCTTGCCCTGGGTGAGCGCGAGAGTCTCCTGAGTTTCTCTGAGCGTTTCCAGCAGGCGATCCCTTTCTTCCAGCATGGACACCATTAACTGCTCGAAGTGGGAATCAGCATCTGACTGCAACGGGGAACCTGAACCGTGGCCTCCATTTCCCCCGGCGGGAATCTCGGCCTCACTGATGGTTGGCATCACCTCACACATCATCTTGAAACAAAGCGAGACAAAACAAAGGCCAGAAATTTCGGTCAGACAAATCTAAACAGGAACTTTTGAGTACTGCCCATAATACCCACTTAGCTCTCCCCACGACAGCATCAGCAAAGGTTGCCAGCACCTTGGTGTTTGCCACTATTTCATTAAGAGTGGAGAAAAGGTACACAGTCAACTTAATCAAGGCTTCACTTCATAATGAGAATCTCGTGACTTCTTGCAAAACCAGATTTTTGCAGCTACGTCTCAAACTGTGACCTCATTTTAATGGATTTATGTTTTTGTGAGGAGTAAACTGCTGCCGAGATCTTTTAAAAAAAAAAACAAAGATAAGGCACGCAGCCTGCCACCAAAAATTATACACTTCACCCAGTAACTGATTACACTGCACATTTTGGGAATCATTATCTGCTTCTTCCACTGCTTCAAACATACAAAGATTGTATCTAAAACAGTACTTTGAGCTTGTGTTGGCTCTAGAAGGTTTATGGTGGTGAAAGTGATGTATATAAATGAGTGGTAAGTCCAAACAGTCCAATTCGGGAGATAAAAACATGTAGAGGAAGATAAAAAAGCAAAAAAATTCATTCTGACGTAGTAGCAGCTGTCAATGTGGACAACAGCAAAAGTAAAGGTAAGCAAAAATAATTAAAGGCAGAGGATGAATACAGTTAATGCAAATGAGAGCACTGCACTACTGGAAGTGAGCACACTAAACTGGGAGCACCCTTCAGAGACCCTAACAGATCCCTAACCACAGCTAAGGCATCAAGTTTTTAAAAAGCATGGAAAAAACCCACTGGTGTAATTACCGCACACTGAACCGCCAATGAAGCTCTTCAGGCAACCTCTCTCAGAATCACAAACGTACAAGAACTTAAGGCAAAATCAGGAAAAGTAGCTCCCCCAACCTCTCAGGTACCACAAACTTCGTTCTCAGCCTTAAATTTCACACTCATATCTGAAAATTTTAAAAGAATAATTCATTCTGAATCTTACTGTGGGTCCTCTCAATCCCCTGAAAGACTTGGAACAGTCTGAAGTGCTTTTTAACATTTACATGCATGATTACGATAAGCCCTGAATTTTCCCCACTGCGTTATTTACCTTGCTCAATAAAACAAAAAGGCTTGGAAAACAGGCCCCAGGTTTCCTGCAGCACCAGTTCTTCTCTGTTTTAGCAGTTTTCTGTTATCCCCCAAAACCTTTCGGACTGCAAAGCACCCATCCAGCTCCTGTCCAATGACTGTTTAATCGAAGCACACGAAAAAAAAAAAAAAATAAACCTGCCGAGGAAAGAGCAGATCCACTAAAAAGCAGCAGCTTCAGCTAACTCGCCAAGTCCCCGGCACAGAAGAATGTGATAATAAACTGTCTCAGCTTCCCATCCCTCTATTACTGGCCCATAGGTCCTGCAACAGCTGGGACGGAGGAATCATGTGCTGAGGAAAAAAAAACCAAAAATGTAGTCCGATGCAGCGGTGCAACAAGCTTCAACAGTTCATCGCTCATAAATTCCACTCAGGTCACAATCGCATTATTAAACAGAGTACGGACAGCAGGGGAAAACAGCACGAGCTTTCTTGTAGAGGATTTGGAAAAGCCTCCCTTCTTTTCTCTTCTATTAATTCCAACGGGAGGCTCTCCTTCCAGTTCCCTGGGTCTTAGTTCAAACATTTATAATCCCAAGAGCAAGGCGCTGGCGTCGCTTTGGAAGGCGCGCAGGGAGCGAGACCTGTTGTTTCCTCCGCACCAGTCCCGCACCCGCTCGGTCCCGCAGACGATGCTCCGCAACCGAGAGGTGCAGCCGAGAGCGGGGAAAGAAAGGAACCGGCAGCTCCGGGGGGCACCGGCCCGGTCCCGCCGCTCCCCTTCCCCGCGGAGGGCCGGGCTAACAAAGCTGCGGGCGGAGGACGCGGGGCTCTCCTGCTCCCCCCGCCCGTCTCGGGGAGCACCGGGCCGGGCCTCCCTCCTCGCCTCGCTCGCTCCCCGCCGGAGGCCCCAGCGGCGCCGGGAGCGCGGCCGGCCCGGGCCCCGCGCAGCCCCTGCGGAGCGAGCGCGGC
>VZTD01002913.1:564217-665097 GCA_013397725.1 Rhagologus leucostigma
GCGCCTCGCCCGGCCCCGGCTGCCCCAGCCCGCTCCCAGCGCCTCGGGTGCCCCGAGTTCTTCTCCTGTTCCGGTCACTTCAGTTCAGGAAGGACACTGAGGGGCTGGAGCGAGTCCTGAGGAGGGAATGGAGCTGGGGAAGGGTCTGGAGCACCAGGAGAGGCTGAGGGAGCTGGGGGGGCTCAGCCTGGATAAAAGCGGGGGACGTTATCACTCTATAACTCCCTGACAGGAGGCTGTGGCCAGCTTGGTCTCTTTTCCCAGACAACAAGTGACAGGACAAGAGGACACAGTCTTGAGCTGCCAGGGAATTAGGAAGAATTCCTTTGCAGAAGGGTGATTAGACATTGGAATGAGCTGCCCGGGCAGGTGCTGGAGTCACCATCCCTGGAGGTGTTTAAGGAAAGACTGGACACGGCACTCACTGCCATGGCCTGGTTGACACGGTGGTGTTCGGTCACAGACTGGACTCGATGATCCCAGAGGTCTTTTCCAACCTAATTCCAACAGATTCTGCGATTCTGTGGAGCAGAGCCACCAGGTCCCAGCACAGCTCCAGTGAGGGGCGACTTCGCTGACACAGCCTGTTCTGCACAGGAGACTGGGTTTGGCTACACTGACTATTATTTTTCCAAAACATCACGTAAATGTTTTTCCACTTGCATTTTATTAGCTTTTACTCTCTTCCTGGAGCCTTCACTGTGCCCGTGAGTTGAAGGTTGAAGTTCGCAGGCAAAGCTTAGAAAACTCTCTTTCCTCTCTTCACATTTGTGTTACCGCCCTGAATAAAGCATTTGCATTTTGCACCCTTCCGTTGCTTTTAGAGTGGAAAGCTCTAAAAGGCATCAAGGGCCGGTTACACAGATAGAGGCAAGTCATGCCAAAAAGTGGCAGTCCCTGCACAGAAGGTTCTGCAGATTTGTGGCTGGATTATGTGGATTAATTTGTAAACACAACATCCCAGCACCTAGCACTGGATGGAAAGGATCACTAATGAGTCAGTCTTCCTTTCCCCACATACAAAATTCTTTACAAGTTTTACACATTGCGCTCTTTCCCTTTGGTATCTGAGCCCTCAGAGTGAATCCAGATCACATTTTTTATGCTTTCCCTCTCTGGCCGTGAGGTCTAGATTACTTTTCTTTCCTCCTGAAGTTTCTAATGTAATCCCATGATTCTGGGAGCTGGAACTTAGAGGAAAAAGCCAAATATGATGAGGCACATTCAAATAATGAGTTCTGCCAAATACTGGTTAGCACAGATTTAATGCTGAATATCTGAATAACTGAGATCTGACTTTTCAGTGTAGGAAGAGTAGCAAAGAGATTCCAAAATTAATTGTTATGAATTAACCTGTACGTAGGTAAATGTTTTTATTTATAAACTTTGATCCAGATTACCTTCAGTGGATGAAGAAGACTTCAGGGTAAGCAGCTGCCAGGGCAGCATCTTCAAAATAACCTGCTCCAGCAAAACCAAAACAAGGCTGGAAAATAAAGTGGAATTTATGGCTGTGTGAACAAACACCATTTCACTTCAACTCATCGCACATAAAAAATGAAAATTAATAATGCTGGTAGAAAGATTGATTTGGCGTGATTTGATTTGTGTTCAACATGTGAGTCAGATGGAGACTTTGTGGATGAAAGGGCAAAAGGTTAAAGACTGTAACAGAGTTGATAATCTCTCTCAAACTGGACACTGCAATATATCCAGTCAGATTAACTGGTCTCAGAGCCAGGTCATGTGGAATAAATTAATAAGTGAACCTCGGTATTCATGTAGATCCTAAAACATGGAATTACATTTTCTCTCAGTCTGGGATGCCTTGGAATGTGTGTTTCTCTTTTGAAACTAAATTTTGTTTTGTCCTTAAGTGGTTAAAACCAAAAAATGAAGATTCGTACCATGCTATAATCCTGCTTCATTATGAAAGCAGAGAACCTACCACACAATTCTGAATTGAGAATAAATATGGATGAGCTCCGTATATTAATTTTCACTTCCCCCAGTTTGTTAACGAGGCGCAGACACTCACATTCAGCTTGCTCAGCTCCTCATGGCCGTGGTTGGATTTCCCATCTAAGAGGCAGGAGGTTTTAGCTGCAGACCCTCCTCAGCCTCAAGGAGTTGTCACCTTTATCTCTGTCACCTTCAAATCACTCTGTACACAGGTTTCAGAGGAGGGTGGAAATGCCAGTGGTTAGGCACTTTCTTGAGAAATGGGTTTCAGCCTCGGGTGGGAACAGAGTTCCCACAGCATATAAATGTCTGCTGTATGAGAAGGAGGCACTGTAAAGAGCCAGGTATTTACTCATGCCCAAAAGGATGGCTTAGTCCAGGAGGGAACCTACATCCAGAATATGGAATATGCCTCCCTCATGGCATACTGCAAATACCTTCCTTAGGCAGCACGCTCTGTGAATGCCACACAGAGCCCGGACCGTGGAAACAGCAGAATTTCTGAGATGCCCCAAAAATACCCAAAAGGCCTGACTTTAAAGCCGATTGCTACTCCCATGTGCAGTCCACCAAAGCTGGGACCAGATCAGCGTAGGGCCAGGACTTGAAATTCCAGAGAAAAAAATGAACAGCTAGATCTTTGCATACTGCTCCGTGCTGCACCAAATACACATGGAATGATCGATTCAGAACTCCCAGGCTCTGCAAACACCAAAATATTTCTCAATCCTATTTACTTTGTAGTACAAGGGAAACAGTTTCCTTTTTTCTCCCTCCTCCTGGGCACGTAACCCAGGATATACCATCGGACATGAAGAGCACCAGCAGCTCAGATCTTTTTAATTAAATGAGTGTGATGTCTCTTTTGTAAGTTCAGCAAGAGGTCTGGCTCCCTGTCCATGTCGTTTAGTGAGATGTAACACTTGTGGACGTGTTTGGGAAGAGCCCCACATACATCAGCTGACAGCAAAGTAATCAGTTCAGAGACCCAGGTTAAATCTCCCTCCACTCTTTGCACCTCAAAAACCGTACGCTGAAATTCAAACAAAGGCTGTTAAAAACAGGGAGGAGGGGGGGAAAAAAAAAGGTTTCCTTTCCTGTCACATGATAAATTAGATCCTAATGTTTATCCAAGCTCAGCAAAGCAGCCAGCTCTTCCTGCCAGCCAGTGCTGTGGGGTGAGGTGTGGGGTCGGGCCGGAGGTGCCCGGGCTCTGAGGACAAACACCTGCTGCCCGCGCACGGGGAGCGAGCAGAGCGCTCCCTGCTCGCCTCACCCGCCGCCTGCTCTGCCCGCTGAGGGCTTCACGCTTCGTTTGTGCTGAAATTTCCTTTGTGAGCCTCAAAGCCACCCCACGCTGGCACAAAACCTCTGCTGAAAATAGTCCAAGATCGCCTGCGCAGGTTTTTTTCCCCTCCGAGCTGACGGTACCTTATTTACTCCTTGTCCTTTACAGATGACTTAATGACTTAGCAGCAAAATGCATTCTGAACACATTTCAGGCATTTCATACCGAAATGAATGGATGAAAGGATGGGATTTTTGCCAGCAGCACTGATTATCCTTTTGTCAGTAGATAGATGTGACCTGGACCATTCTGTTACCGTAAAAAAATGTCTCCAGAGGTTGCTAGACAGAGGAGACACTTTGCCTGAGGGAGAAGGAACGAGAGGGAAGAGGCTGGAAGGTGGCCTGTGGAGAAGAGGACGGAGGTAATTAATGGTTATGCCCATGTATAAAGATAAGTGCACCAGTAAATGTGTCAGCCCTTGGGCGATGGAAGCCACGACTTCTACAAACCCCGACACAGTTCTTTACATCGACATTTTATTTATGTAATGTGGGTCTACGTGGATCTATGCCGGATTCAGGCAGGTGTAAATCAAATGAGAATTGGCTGCTCTGAAGCTGAAGAGGGTTTTCAAGTTGGACTTAGGAAGAAACGTCTCCACAAAGCAACTGGAGACATGGAGAGGACTCTTAAGACACCAGATGAACTTACACAATTTATTTTATTGGGAATCATACCTATGTCAAGACCATAAATATTTTTCAAATTTAGCTGTTACTCCTGCAACCAAAACCACATATCCTCACTCAAGTACAAACCTGCTGAACTCCAAAAGGCTTTCAGCTTGGTTTCAGCTTCAGTTGTGCAATTTGCAGTTCAGAATTATTGCAGCTGTTGTCTTTTTTTGTATGGATTTACAGCGGCAGAAATCCCCTTGAGCTAGAAAGAATTTCTAAAGCCAAGTATCATTTATTTCAATCTGAAATGAAATACACCCCTAATATCTAATGCAAACGTACTACATTCCCTCAGTAGGGAATGAAATAGACTGATTTCAGCACGTCTTCAGGTAGTTTGTAGCTATAATGAAAGGTATCAACCTAAAAGTGCATTCAGGTGCAAGTTCAGGGCAATGGAGTTGCACATTATTTAGTTAAGCATTTTTAAAAAGATAATATTTTTCAGAAAGGCCATATTCACGTGACGTAGCTGTGGATAATATTGGGAGAAGAAAGCGAAGGATTCAGAACCAGCTGTGATAATGCAGCTCCTGCCTAACTAGAACAGGTCTGGATACATTCCACCTGGCTGACCACCTACAGCATGAACCCATTTACCCTGGGTTGCCTCTGTAATCAGTGGAGCGAGAGAGCCACTCCATGGGAGGAGTGATTCAGACCTTTGGTGTGGTCCATGAATCACCTGCTCGAGGTGCCTGTCTGTTCCCATTGACTCCAGAGGGAGCCCAGGGCAGCCGGACTCTTGCCGTGGGAGCTGTGCTGGGATGTCTAAAGCAGCGTGAGATGAATCTGGATGCTGGATACGTGTGAGAGCAGCACGGCTTGTTGCTGTAGGAAAGCAAGGGAAATGAATGTGACTGTCCACAGAAATGAGCAGGGCCGTCACTGGCTTCATTGCTGTGGATTTAGCAGCCCACGGTTTGTCTGTCTGGGTAATCTTAGCTGGTCTGCAATTCAATGACTGTGTTTGCAAGACTGGAGCCTAGAGCTTCAGAGCCACGGCAGCCTCTCAGGGTAGACAATCACAGAAACACAGAATGGTTTGGGTTGGAAAGGGACCTTAAAGATGATCCAGTTCCAACCCCATGCCATGGGCAAGGACACCTTCCACTATCCCAGTTTGCTCCAAGCCCTGTGCAGCCTGGTCTTGAACACCTCCAGGGGTGGGGAGTCCATAACCTCTCTGGGCAACCCGTGCCAGTGCCTTATTACCCTCTCAGCAAAGAATTTATTTCTTGTATCTAATCCAAACCCATCCTCCTTCAGCTTGAGGCCATTCCCCCTTGTCACTCTGTGCCCTTGCCCAGAGTCCCTCTCCATCTCTCTTGTAGCCCTTTCAGGTACTGCAAGGGGCTCTAAGATCTCCCCAGAGCCTTTTCTTCTCCAGGATGAACAGTTCCAACTCCCTCAGCCTGTCTTCATTCCAAGAGAAAAGAATGATGTTATTTTTATTCCGAACCCCCGGTATACACGCACGCTGACCCCAGAGTGAACTCTACAGACACTGAGCCTTTCACCTCTTCTCTTCTCAGGACCGCAAGAGAGAACAATTGGGTTCTACCTGGATCACTTCAATATTGAGGGTTCAGCTTTTAGAATGTTTTGAGACCTGCTAAGAGAAAAATAAAAAGATTGCATTATTTTAATAATATGTTTAATAAACTTTATGAATAGTCCAGCTACAGAAAAAAAAAAAAGGATTTGCATGTGAAGTAACACTTCTATTCCTGTAAATCAGTGTTTGAAGGAAAAAAATAGGGTTTTTTTCTGCTTTGTCTGCTATGCAAAGGCTCCTACTGTTTCAAGTGGTTTTGGAGTAGGCACTAAGTGAAGTGGACCACGATTTCTATGTACTCAGTGTCCTCTACTATTAGTCCTTCGTACTGTAGTAAAGTAGATAAAAGCATTTGAAAAATAAAGAGATCTCAAATAGCACTTAAGCCTATTTTTAATCCTTACCTGACTAGATTTCAAGTGATAACATACCTTTCATTACATGCACATTGCCTGCATGAAATTGTCTGCAGCAATCACCACCTTCGTTATTCAGATGCACACTGAATTGAAGCATTAACCTGAGTGTGTGAAGATGATAACGTTGGGAAGGTATTAGTCCCAAATCATACGTGTGGGACAAGGCTGAAGGACTGTTCTGTGCAACCAGCTTCAGCTTACAGGCAAATGAAAAGGTAAATAACACTTTCAGTGAATCACCAGTTTATGTATGAGTTAAAATGTTTATTTTCACTGTTTCAGAACTCCCCACTGTCTTCACAGTATTTACTAGGAATATTAATTTGCTAAAATGAATCGGCTGAGATGGCGGCTAAAAACCAACACGGCCTCAAAATGAAGTCATAAAGCAAACTGCAACAGATAAAAAATTATAAAAACTACGGACACTTGCAATGGCAACAGTGTGTTTGGCAAAAAAAAGTCTCCAGTTTCAAGGTGAACCTAAGGCTCAGATGAAACTCTCTGCCAATAGATACGGTGCATTGAAGTGCTGTCAAAGTTCGGTTCCCAATACTATTTCCTGTTCTGACAAGTAGCAATCCTGCCTAGGCAACCGGGTCATTTGAGACTAAATGTCACCTTTGGAATTTGGAGAAGAAGGTTACTAGGTCAGGATCCGAAATGAGTATAGGTATAAGCCATCTAATGGGAACCATTCAGCTCCGACCACCTACCAGCAGCCTTAAGCAGTAGAGTGACATTTAAAAGCAATCAGAGTCAGAAGAAAACCTTCAGGGAAAACAGACAATACTTCAGAAAAAAGCAGCTCTACATCCGCCAGAGGGAAAAAACCCGAGACCTTTGGGAACAGTGCTCGAGTCGACTTGAAATAAATATCAAGAAAAATAATGGAAATACAGTAAGTGGGGCTTCTTTTTAGGTAAATTCGTTACCTCCTTGCTTCTGTATTGGCCTGTCCTTACCCATCAGTTTTGTCCCTGTGCTGGGAGTGGTCTCACCCTTAGCTTTTGAAGAAAACACCATAACTTTGGGCAAAATTCCCTGCAAATCCATAAACACAGAGCACACAGGACACAGCCTGTGGGGAGGAGATCCTCATGGAGAAGGCAGGATCCTCTCTCATGCCAGCAGGAGCTGCCTTTGCACTGCTTTGCTCACAGGGGTTATCCCTACTGCTGCACTCACAGTGCCCTAAAGTAAGGCAGTTTTAGGATTCCTCTCTGAAATTACAATTTCAGTGCTGCTACGATATCCTAATTTTGAGATTAATGTGTTAAGGATGCTTAAGTCCTTATGGAACCATCTTCCTTTCTCAATAATGAATAAAAGCACAGTGAAGCTTTGCATCCCTTCTTGGCTGGCAGAGCGTCTGTCACTAATCTGGCCCGATTCACCTTCCCTCTACACAGAAATCTCCTCTGTAACACTTATGGTCAGCTCACGCTGCCTCCTCCAGCTGGAGTCAGGCTTTGTGTGTGCAGCTTGTGCTGCTCAACCCATCCCTGTGGGTCACTCCGAGTTCAGGCCCCTTATAGGAATGTTTTTATCTGCACCTGAGGTTTTATCCAGTGTGTCCTCAGCTGCCATTGAGGTCTCCACGTGTAGTCTTTTGACTCAGCTACCGACAAAAGGTTTGTCCCTGCCTTGTGCCAGATAACACTCTTAGTCACTCGAGTGTTCCTTCTCCCTTTTTCTGTTTGCCTGAATGCCTTGTTCCTTTGCACAGAGGTATTTACACAGCTTTTGTCAAATTACAGTTAATTAAGGCTGGCTGTTACTAAATAAAAAGTCATTTACTATCTAGATGCTGAAGGTAAGGTGGCATGGCACGTAACTTGGAAAAAACCCAAAAAACCAAGAGAAAAAGGTATGAGAGGTTGTCCTCTCCCTGCTCTTGGTTAGGAATCATCATTTCTAGGAAGGTGGACAAACAGCTGAACAAACCGTGTCGTTTTACGCTAATCCTTAAATGAAGTAAGAGTAACACGTGTAAGGTATAAAAGGGAACAACTCAGAAGAAACCAGCAGCCCTGATGCTGTCCATCTGCGCCGTAACAAGCAGGGGAAATGATTTATTTCGAAGCTGAATTCCCCGTTCTCCTGAACACAGTTAATATTGAAGACCCTTTGACCACACCATCTGTTTGCATTGTAATCCACATCTGAAAGAGTCAACAGCACTATTGACTCACGAGCTGGTTCTAGCTTAGGCCTGCGAGTTAAGCTCCCGCAACACACTTAAGCTTTTGCACAAAGAGCTACAGGAACACTTCTCACCTTTTCCTTTCGGGCTACAATCAATCATCCAGTACTCCAAACACAGGTCAGGTCCTCTCCGAAATGCAAACAAACTTATACCTTCCCTTTGTCTCTCAAACAGCTTTAAATAACAACGCCCGAAAAATTCCAGGAATCATTAGCATTTCTTCATACACAAATGGGAAATATTAAGTCTAGCCAAGGTGAGATTAATCTGGCAGTTTCAGTCTGGTGAAGTGCTGCCCTCGCCACAAAAGCCATCGAGGAACTTGGCACTAACTCGCTCTTTGTACTTCTTACCTGTGAAGCCAAAGGCTGAAGTGGCAGGGACTCACCTGCCTGGTGCTGGAATCACTTAGGGCACCGGAAAAGCACAAGCAGAGAGAAGGACTCTTCCATTCACTCTGGCCATGTATAATTTCTAGATTTTTACTGTTAGATGATTTCCTCAGTGTCTCCAGCTGCTGCCTGCAAAAGCAGAAGCAACAGGGAAGAGAACAGAAGGTTAATTTCAGCATCACAGGTTTTGTATTGACCCAAAACACTAGACTGAAGGAAAACGCTGCAAATCACAGTAACTGCTCTAGTGTACACCAGGAATTAAGCCAATTCTTGCATTTAAACCTGTGAGAATAAAACAATGGCTCAAAATCACTCCTGCTCTGGCTGATCCTGGAGATGCAGCAGCTGGCTCTGACTTTGTACTTACTTTTAATGAGTTGGCCCACCTTTGTTCCTAACAAAATTAGGCTGCTCCTGGAGATTGCCATAGGGATATATTTCCTCACAGACGCAGTATAGAGCATGTAAGGGACAGACAGAAGTTGGAGAAGCAGTATTGAGAAATAGGCCTGTCAGGAAAGTCTTGTTTCCCAGATCATATCAAATAACTTTACTGAAGGGTGGGTGTGTGTGTATATGCATTTGGATACACACACTGTACACACACAGATACGTGGATATACACACTCACAAGCATATCAGGATTTGGGAGGCACGTAATTTTCAGGTCTGATACTTTCTTTCTCTCCTGTAATTAAATGTGCAGTTTCCTCTCACCGAAATAACCTGGCACCAGTGTGATTTCAATATATCTTTAAGCCGTGTACGAACAGTGAGGTTCCTTGCATGAATATTCAGCATTTACCTGCCACATGCCCATGGATATTCAGCAAATAAAGGAATATTCAGGTATGAGCGATACAACAAAAAGTTCTGCAGTACCAGATTTTTGCTGTAAGCAGAATCATCGAATTTTATGCCAGCCAAAACAGTGATAATTTAAATTTTTATCTCTCAAATCCAGCAGTGCTTTGCTGGATTGGGTTGTTTTATGGTGTCAAGGTCAGGATGTATAGTAACAGCAGTGGGGATGGTTCCTGACTCCCAGTTTTCAGTGCTCATGGAAATAGCATGTCTCAGTTACAGGCAAAATGCTGCAGAAAAGCCTCTGTGTACAGACACCAGCTAGGTCATAGCAGGGTTTCCGAGTGCACAAAGGAAGGGTTTTTCAGCTCCTAGGGTTCACTTTGGTTGCATGATTTAGAGGCTTTTTTTGTCTGCCTTTAATAATGCCACCTTTGTAGTACCAAAACACACGGCCAAGAGAAGCTGGCAGCCCTCTGCGGCCAGCAGCTCCCCCATTCCCTCCCTTTGCATGGAAAAAAGATAAACAAACCCAAACCAGGAAGCTGCCACTGCTGCTGTGGCATCCAACATGATAATGTTTCAAAAACAGGATACTCCCTGACCTGCTTACAGGTGCCGTGGCAATTCCATCCGTGCCCATTTTTCCCTAGCTGAGGTTGTCGTACCCTATTTGAATGCATTAAAAACCACTGGGACAGGCTGCCTGAATAACCACGGGTGATTCAAGAACTGTCGGAGCCCTCTTCAAACCACCAAGAAAACGAGTGTTTGTCCTCCCTCAGGCCTGTGTGTTGGAATTATTCAGCATTTAATGATGAGTTGGGGGATGAGTTTGTGGGAAGGAGATAAGGGATGAAAGTAACCTTTTAAAGGAGAAAATGGGACAAGCCTATGGGGCACTTCAGGTACCCTTTAAATAAAAGAAACTGGGATCTGATTTCTCTGTAATTCCTTCTCTAATTCCTCTGAATTAGCCTGTGGGAACTTCTCAGCCCTCACAAAACAAATTGAGCTCCCCACAAGTCAGACCCGAGGAACAGACATCAGACTTGCTGGTGAGGCCCCTTCTGGCAGAAGACCTGGCTCAAGCCTATTTGAATCACCCATTATTAAAGAAATCACCTTCAAAAAACGTCAGTTCAACCTAAATGCAAGTAAACCTAGTAGTAATACCCCATAAACCAGTGAAAATACTGACCTAGGACATGGACAAACACCGTGTGTGAAAGCAAAGTCAGGGTGTTCAAAGGTGTTGGTTGACATTAAAGTTGGTTGAGTAGCTGTGTGATGGCATCTTCCCTGAGACTGTTGGTCTAGGCACCTCCGAAAACCTTAATTCACAGGAGTGAAGTCTGTGTTTGGCTTTCAAGCTGCAAAATGATCTGGTCCTTTCACACTGCTCAGCATCTTACCCAGTGGAAGTGATTACTGAAGAACCAGGAATTTCTAGAGCTGAGGATTTCCCTCTGATGAGGTTTTCCGCATCCATTCCCACTTTAAGGCAAATTAGGCGAAAGAAGGAGATATTCCTAGGGAGAAAATCATGATCAGGGTACCTTATGCTGTGCTCCAGCTGCTTTTAGTTACCCCCAGTGGCTGGAGGGAGCACGGGCATCAGTTCCATATGCTGAGGAGCTCAAGGATTATTCGGAACCTTGGCTAAGCGCCTTCATTCCCCAGAATTTTATTTGTGTACTGGATGCAGGGTAGAAAAAAGGGGTCCCATCCACAGAATTCCCTTTACAATTAAAGGCCAGGGTGTGGGGGTGCCTCTTGCTCAGGTCTAACATGAAAATAAGGGGTTTAAATTCGTACTCAGCCACTGAGTCACGTGAGGAAAAGTTCGAAGTGAGTCAGGGCTGGAGAGCTTTAACCATGAAATTCCAGGAATTAAGGGGAAAAAATACTGCATGAAGTGAAGTGCCTTACACAGTCCTCTCAGATACAGTGCAACATTTAATAGCCCTGAAAATTCACGGGCCAGATGTGGGATTTGACATTCTGATCTAAAGATTCAGACATTAGTTCTTTAGCATGAAGCTGGTATTTTTATACTTTTTTTTTTTTTTTTGTAAAAAGTAGAATATGGTTTACGGAAAATTGTATGAGCAGGTCCACAGTGAATAACTTATTTAGGTGGCGTTTAACAGAGCTGCACGCAGCCGTTAGCTAGAAATGTGCGCTTTGCTGGCTTTAGCTCTAATTAGTTTTAATTCATCTGCATATATATTAGCTGCTTCGTGCACAAACATGCAGCTACACGCACAAGCTGGAGCTTTACCATTCCAGCTGGAAACAGAAATGGAAGCACCCTGTGCTAAACTGGTGCTGAGGACACACACACACACACAAAAAATTATATTTCTTAATATTTAGCCCTGCTCTCTCACACGCCATGTTCCAGGGAGAAGCGGAACCGAGGGAATTCGTCAAGAAATTTCATTTTCCATTCCTGCCCTCGGATTTTTGGGTTGCTGGCATGGTCACTGAGCGGAGCCTGCAGCAAATCCCACAATTAGTCAGAGCTGCCCACCACTGTGCGGCGGCCTGGGATGGCCAGGAGGCAGCGTGCTGCAGCCACATGCCCCGTGGACTGCCGTGCACTCGGATTGCCATGGCAACCCCGGCTTTGGGGGGAATTCAGGCTATCCCGGCTTTCCCACGTTAGGGACTTCACAGCCAAGAAGCTGTGAATAAATTCTGCTTACGCCGAGCAGAACATAAATTAAACAATGTGGGATGTGAGGCACAGACCTGCCAGTGCTGCACCCTTTTAATTCACATTTTCTCGGCAATTTTTGTTCAAAATTTGGCAGTACGCCTGGGAGTGGCAGAAAGCACCTCTCAGGAGATGACTGGGAGGGAAACAAAGATAAGATTCAGCTCAATTGTTCACATACAGACATTAATGGCAAAAACAGTTTTATAGTTTCGTTTTTATGTCAAACCTTTCTCACACTTTATATGCTCACTGTCTATAAAATCTAGTACTGAGTTCGCATACAAAAATCACCAACTTTCGTACAGAAATTTTATCTTTATACATCCCTTTAGACAAACTTTTGCCACAGGTGGTGTGTACCCTTGCACAATAGCTGCTACAACCCTTTTAAAAGTTAGACCACAATAAGAACTGCTCCCAGATCAAATTCTGCAAACCAATTTTTTTTTTTTTTTTAAGTTAATACTCCTGCTGGGATCAATAGGAATAGCAGAATTAAGAAATGGAAAAGAAAACATTATAAAAAATTATGAGCATTTTTAATGGCAAGATGATTGCTTTCTGTAGAAGTTCTCGAAAGCCAAGCTCGCCTGCAAATAAAACACCTCCCACACAAAGTCCCAGTCGGGTGTTCTTCACATCTCCCGTGACAATGGTCCAGTTTTATGTTTGTGTAACTTCACACAGCACCAGAGCCCGCTCTGAAGGCTTCAACATTATGTAGTAAATAAAAAAATACCAGTCTGACAACTTTTTGAAGCATTCGGCAGAGATACAAAGCTGATGTTAAGCTGCTTTCCTTAGCAAAGGCACTTTTTTATTACATTGCACTGGAGACGTCTCAAGACCTCCCTTGGAGTTGTTATTTTTTACAGAGTAGAGAACACACACAAAACCCTTCACTTTGCTACAAGAGCTGGTTACTGAGAGCTGCCTGGAGTGCTGTGAGCTGCCCCAAACACAGCACAGCAAACCAAAAGGAGAGCCAAGCTGCCATCCACGCAGGACCTCTACACACAGAGCACTCGGAAACCCACGGAAAAGCTTTCATCTTCCAAAACCGATCAAATCAGAGAAATTACCGGATTCAAACTCAACCAGGATGGCCACCTTCAGGGATTTTAATGGTGTCTATTACATCACGCTTCACAAGAACAAGCCTGTTGTTTTCTCTTCAGCCTGCTTTAAGAAAGGCATGTGTAATGCTCTCAGGAATGAGGCAGGAGCAGGAATGGTTCTGTGGACGGGACTATTTAATGATTAAGAGTTGGTTCCGCGCAGATTCCCACGCAGAGACCTGCATGACTCTGCCTTTCCCAGCAGTTGAGTAAAGCTCAGCTTCCTTCTCCCCGAACCTACAGTTCCCGGGACACATTGCAACACACCCTGTTCCTGTGAAGCAATCCTCAGCTACGACAGTTTTTATTGACACCCAGCTTCTCCAAAAGTTCCTGAACCTCTACTCACAGCTCCTTCCCCTACCCCTCAGCTCACCCCCACAATTCCTATTTTCGTGGTTGAAACGGTGAACTAATTTCTCTCAATGTCACCAGAGCACCAAAACACCGGCAGAGAAAAGCAATAAATCAAAGAGGGAAGACAACCTAGAGAAATATTTGTGCTGGAACACATTTTAAGGACACAGGTGATTCATGCAGAAGAAGAAAGGCACAAGGCAGTGATTAGAAATAAATCTGAAGTGCGAAACACTCAGCCAAAAAGCCTGAATTAAGAACATGCTGAGCGCCAGAGAGAGCTTGGAGACACAGTCTGTGTTATTAAGCTTTCTGCATTAAACAATTAAATGAAGCAATTAGATTTCAGAAAGGAGACAATTATTTCAGGAATGAAACAAAGGCTGGAGGAAATGCAGCTGCCTGTGTGTGGAGAATGGAGAAACCAAAGCACTGCATCTGAAATGTTCACAACAACCAATTTGTGTAAGAGGACTTTCAATTAATGGTCTAGGAAACTTCTTTTAACTCAGTAATGAAAATAATGCAATTTAGAAAAAAAGAAAACACCTCAATATGTGATTATAATTGATACCGTCAAAGATCATAGGCAGTGGCAAGCAAGTGCTGAAAGGGACTGAGAAGTGACACAGAAAAACAATCCTCCGAGACGAGAATTCTCCCGAGATGGCGCTTTTAACTCTCCACATGTTTTGATGTGCTGTTTTCTCAAGGCTGTGAGGAAAGATGAGTCTCAGGAGAACAAAAGGATAAGGTTTGAGTAATTCCTCACAGGCAGATCCTCTTGCAGAGCATCCTAAAGGACTTGATAAAATGGGTAATTAAGTTATTTGTCTTACTCATTCACAGCTTTAAGTGCAGGCTGACACTCCACAGAGCACCCAATTTGTTCTGAGCACGTCCTCTAAAAAGCCTAACCAAGCTTAGACCAAACTAGGAGCCGTGCTTTTAATTAGTTATAAAACAAATATAACATCCCTAGCACAGCACGGCTAGCAGAGGAAAAGGGAAGGAAGCCTACCCACAGGCAGCCTGTCTCCCAAGCACACCTGGGACTCGATTTTAGGCTCCTGAGGGCTGGCAGAGAATCCTTCTTTCCTTACACCTCCCTGAGTGACAGCATTCAAATGCTGCTGCTGCTGCTGGAAAACTGCAGCCTGTTTAGCACTTCTGAGAAACTCAACGACAAAACACTTTGCTTTTTTTCTTTAATGTCCCAAGGAGGGCACTGGTAACACGGTGCCTGTTTAACACCACTCCTTGCTTTCAAAGTGTCCTTAACATCCACCTTCCCCCAGTCAGCGATCTCACTGCAGACAGCAATCCCATCAAACAAGAAAAAAGCCCAGTTCCATTTATCTTGGTTTTTAAGGAATTATTTTTTAATGAAATGTACACAAAATTATACAATATAAAGCTTTAATTCAAGTTATAAAAATATGTATATGAGTTCAAGGTACTTAATTTGAAAACAAAAGATTGCCAGCTGGATCAGAAAACATTCCCTTACAAATTGCACCCTTTTCCCTCCTCCCAATAAAAAGATTTTGTTCCTTTCGTTTCAGTTGATTTTGCTCTCACATAAACAACATTTTAATCTCTCATAAAAAGAGTCTTAATTGGCCCTGAGGTACTGCACAGATTGGTGCAGTCCAGGCCATTGCTTTCATACACAGTAAAAGGATGTACAAAATCTTTAGAGAAACAAGAAGTTCTCATCTTCTGAAGCAGAGTATTTCTTGTAGCTGATGAGTGCTTGGCTACACCTAACAACTGATTCCTAAAATATCCTGGTTGTATGCAGTAGGCAGTACACTCTTCCCATTCCACATAAATCTCCTCTGTGAAGCAGAAGACTTATCAAAAGTGGCTAAGAAAAGCACTTCAGCAGAGAGATTGGACTTGGAGCTGTGGCAGAGCCGTTCAGAGGCAGGAAGGGAAAACTCCTGGAGCAATCCTTTTCTTTAGACACTGCAGAATGGATACTACTGGTGTCTGTGGAACAAAAACCTCCAAAACACCCGAGCTGGTCATTCAGCTGAAGCTCAGCATCTCCTCCTGGGGGCCCGGAACTGACAATTGATACAAGGGAGTAAGAACTTGGAGAACTCTGCCTGCCCACAAGGCAGACAGGCGGCAACTCCTGTATTATGCTTGGATACACTCAGTGATACTTAATATACACAGCTGGAAAGATACTGGGAATCAGCACACAACCCTGGAATGGTTTGGGTGGTGAAGGGACCTTAAAGATCACCCAGTTCCAACCAGGGACACCTTCCACTCGACCAGGCTGCTCCAAGTCCCACCCAGCCCGGCCCTGAGCGCTTCTAGAAATGTGGAGAAGAACCATTTAAGGGAAAAAAACCTCCGACTGAAATGATTTTTCTATCATGTGAACCTATAGAGGTTTCCCTTAACTACAGTTAAGCATCCAAGCCTCACTGTTTGAGCAACAGGCACCAATGAAAACTTGACAATTGTCAGTGTCACGACGTTTGTGCAGAGCAGTGACAGGTTATGTGCCGACACCCGGCCTTCGCAGCAATGGCACCACATAAAAAACAACTTGGAAGGAGCTGCAAGTCCCACAGGTGCAGCAGCAATAAAACCTCTTCCAGTACCTAGCCAGGCACCTGGGAGGATGTTTGCAGAAGCGCACAATCCTACAACTGTTCAAGCAAGAATGATTTCAGAGGATTCTTCCCCCAGAGGCCTCTACAGCCCTGCATGTCCTGGACTGTGCAATTGTGCAATTTCTCCAGCCTTAGGTCAGGCGTGAAGGCCACCGACTGAAGTTTGTTCCAGATTAAAGCTGAGAACTGGATCTGGTGTGGTTCATAAATCCTGTTCCCTCCGTGAGCGGCTCACACCTTCCAGCACACACGAGCAGTCCTGGTGACAGAGGTCATGGAAGGATTCCCAGCAAGGAACCTCAAAACATTCACAGCTTTGAAAGGAGGCTGCTGTAAACATCTGTGAGACACACAGTCTCTTGGATAGGTTCAGGAGAACACTTCCTTCAGGATGCTGAAGGCACTTGGTGCAGACATTTGATTTCATTTGCAAACCCAGGCACATATTTTTGCCAAGAAAGAGCCACCACAATATTTAACGTCCCTCTCTTGCACTGCAGTCTGAGGTTACAGTTGTCTTAATATCCTTTCATGGAGAGAAAATATATTTGACAAATTATTGTCTAAGATATTATCTTATGCTACTCCAAGAGAAAAGCCAGCACCCAGCTGAGAGAAGTTCACTCCTTCTCCCTTTCACACTGCATTTATAATAGGCCAAAAAAAAAAAAAAAAATCCAACCTCCCCATGAAATTTTAAAATCCAGCTGCCTCAGAAGTGTCCCATGGATGTATTTCCAGCGGAGATGTATCTGAAAAGGGCCTGCAGCAAAGCAAATCTTCCCAGGTGGGTGACAGAACAAAAATGTGAGAACTTCTACAAAACGGAGTTCAGGTCTTGTGAAAGGTGAAATATCTTGAAGGAAGCGCCAAACTACAAAGTGTTCCCTGAAAGGAAATCTGTTTCCACGTCAATTTTCATCTGAGCACAAATTAACTTACTAAGGCACGTAAATTAAGGGCACGGTAAGCAAACAGTGATAATTATTTTGGTTCAGAAGAGAAGAAGGCACTTTGACTTTTTTCATGCATATTTTTACATTGATTTCATCTGGTTCCAGTGTTCAGCTTTGAGATCTCCTCTTCAACCCTGTCTGCCACCAAATTCAGGTTGCAGCCCCGCAGGGCTTTTATTAAGTCAGCCACCCTCGCATCCTTCCCCCTCCACCTCTGCCACTCCCGAAGTGCCTGAACAAGCTGTTCATACAAATCAAATCGATGGGCTGCCTCTATCCTGTCCAGCTTCACCTCCGGCATTCCAAGTTCTCGCATCAGCTTCTTCCACTCTCTCCCAAGGCTGTCAGATATGACAGCAATAGCTGCCCTCAGGAGACCTGAAACAGCAGACGCAGACCAAGTTAGCCACGGATTTACTCAGAAATATAAGAAAAAGTTTAGGAGTTGTTGTTTTTTCGGTTTTGTTTCAGCAAAATGCCACTACTCTCGTTGCACTGCACGTACTGAGAGTTCTAAAGAAGCCACAGGATAGACTCGGAATCCCAAAAGATAAAAGAAAAGATAAAAAGAGGGGAAAAAAATTCCACTCCGGAAAGCCGTTTGTGTACACATTTACTGGGATTGCTCGGGAGCGATATATACGACTGATGCAATTGTTTTTAACTACATATATACAATAATCCACCTACGTTTTTCATGCACATCTGGCTGATCATCAGGGGCATGAGGTTCTTCCTCTTCGAACTGTACCAGCCGTGCCACCAAATCGCCCCTATCGATGTGCTGCAGCAGCGTTCTCAGGAATTCCACGCTGTCCCTCGCGATCTCCTGCTGCTCCATCAGGATGCTGAAGAGCTCCCAGCCGCTTTGCACCGCCTCAAGCTTTCGCTTCCTAATTTTGTCGCTGCAGAGGAACTTCATGTCGGAGAGCTCCCTGTCCGACAGGCTCAAGGAGATGGAGTGCAGCAGGCTCAGGAAAGGATCCACGGCGCCGGGGCCCGCGCCCGGCACAGGCCGCGCGGGGGGCACTTCGGCGTCCCGTCCCCAAGCTCCGGAGGGGAAATCCATTCCTGTTGGCGCAGAGCGACTTCCCGGGAGCACGGAGAGACAGCGAGGAGACGCCACCGGAGAGACCGACGAGACCGACCCGACCCGGCCCGGCCCGGCCCCGCCGCGATGGCCGCGACCCGCGCCCGGAACTCACGTGACACCGCGGGTTTCCCGCGCCCCGCCCGCTCCAAGATGGCGGCCGCGGCGCCGCCCGTGAGGAGGGTGGGTTCGTTCCCCGGCCGCCGCCTAACCTGGTGTTGGGGACCCACTGCCCCGACCCCTCCGCGAGGTGAACGGGCTTGTTTGGTGCTGCTGAATGCAGAGCGTGTGTTGGAGCCGAGCTCGGCGCAAACCGTGTCCTGCTGCGGCAGAGCCCCCGGTGCCTCAGCGCCTCAGCCCCGGCCAGGTCACAGAATTACAGAATCGCAGAATCAGTTCAGTTGGAAAAGACCGCGCAGATTATCGAGTCCAATCTATGACCGAACACCACCGTGTCAACCGGACCGTGGCACTGAGAGCCACATCCAGCCTTTCGTTAAGCACCGCCAGGGACGGTGACGCCACCGCCTCTCTGGGGAGCCCGTTCCAATGTCTTATCACCCTTTCTGCCAGGGAATTCTTCCTAATATTCAACCTAAACCTCTCCGGGTGCAGCTTAGACCACGTCCTCTCCTCCTGTCCCTGTTCCCTGCGAGCAGAGCCCGACCCCCCCGGCTGCCCCCTCCTGTCAGGGAGTTGTGCAGAGCCACAAGGTCCCCCCTGAGCCTCCTGTTCTCCAGGCTGAGCCCCTTTCCCAGCTCCCTCAGCCGCTCCTGGGGCTCCAGCCCTTTCCCCAGCTCCGTTCCCTTCTCTGGACGCGCTCCAGCCCCTCAGTGTCCTTGCTGAATGGAGGAGCCCAGAACAGGACATAAGATTCACGGTGTGACCTCACCAGTCTAAGCCTGAAGTTGGAGGAACTGTATCTTTCCTGTTTAATACTGAATCATTGGACTTCCTGCGAACACCTACCCCTGTGAGGGTCAATCTCTCTGTTTTTTTCCCAAAAGCTGAAAAGAAAAGCAGTACAAGGATGAAAGGGTCAGCCTGAGGAAGAGGAGGCTCTAGGGGTACCTTCTTGCCCTCCACAGCTCCCTGAGAGGAGCATGTAGACAGGAGGGGGTTGATCTCTTTTCCCAAGGAAAAGGAGCTGGACAAGAGGAAAATCACCCGGGGAGGTTTAGGTGGGATGTTAGGAGAAATTTCTTCACTGAGGGGGTGGACAGGCATTGGAACAGGCTGCCCAGGGGAAGTGGTGGAGTCACCATCACAGGAGGTGTTTAAAAGGTGTATAGATTGTGGTGCTTTGGCACACGGTGATGGGCTTGGCAGTGCTGGGTTAATAGTTGGTCAATGATCTTAGAGGTCTTTTCCAACCTTAGCTGTTCAATGGTTCTGTGATTCTATAAAGGGCTTTCTCCACCAAGAGCAAGAAAGGCCACAATAGAGCCCTGCTCCCAAAGAGATGCCATTCCCGTGGTTTCCCTGCCTGACAGCTGCCCAGGGAAGCAGCCTCTGCCCTCCCTGTGCAGCCCTGGCTGCCCTCAGAGACCCCCAGCCTTTCCCTGGAAACTCAGGGCATGCAGCCTGGCCTTCGTTCCTCACAAAGATTAATTGTGACACAAAGTACCTCCTGACCTTTAAAAGGGAAGAAATAGGGCAAATGTTAAGTTCCCGTATTTTAGAGGCGACTCTTACACAAGGTGGGAGGTTGTGAACTTTTCTTAAATGGGAAAGATCAAGTTCATCCCATTGTTTCGTAGGTGCCTTTTGACTTTTCTTCTCAGCACATGTAGATAGTTCAGAGATTTCCTTGTTCCTTCTGTAAGCACTGGCACGTTGATTCCCCAAGCTACCCCATTCCTAAGTTGTTTCCAGCACACTTTAATTTATTATTGTTACAACACACTCACAGACCTAGGTTCTCTCATCGTGAAAAGATTTCCATCTGATAAATGGACTTAAACACTATCGTCTTCCTCATCTTTGTCTTCGCTCTCACATTCCAACGTGAACTCCTACCCCCAAAACATTTCTAGAACTCCCACAGTCACGAGCCCTCCTTAGATAAACCCACTAGATATTTTTGTTTATTCCGTAAATGCTGCAAACTGGAGGGAATTAACTTGTTGCAGGGTCTCGTGGTAAAGCAAAGAGCGAGAGGAACCGCTGCTGAGAACCTGAGCTGGGGCGAGATGTGCCTGATTTAAGAGATTTGGTTTCTTTCTGCAGCCCTGAATATACTTTAAACTCTAGGAAAGACATTAACAAAAAGGGTAGCGTAGGAGAAATATATTTGCTGTGTGTGGATTAATTTATTGATGTAAGAAGTAAAAAATCCAGTTAAATAAAATCTTGTGTTAATTTTGTCAAGGAAGGTGGCTCTACAAAACAGCAGGACAGAATCACATGGTGCCTGGTGATGGCAGCCAGCCAAATTCAGAGACAAATCTACATGAGAGAAGTCCAAGTCAGTAAAATTTATACCTCTATTCTCTATACCCTGACATGCAATTGAAAACAACAATCAACTGAGATTTTAATCAGCTCATACAAACCTAGTGGCCAGATTCAGCACTGAGGTGTGAGGAGCGTGAAAGTGATGCTGCACATTTACGTAATTCCAAAGGTGTTTAAATTTGTAGCAAATATGAAACTAAAAGACACGAATCAATACTTAATTAAGACTCTTAACTGCTTTTGAACTCACTCAACACTGATCGAGTAGGGTCTTTTATTCTGTCTGAACCTGACTTGGACACATTCACTGATGAAAATACCCCAGCAACTTGCTGTATTCCAGTGATTTCCTTTGGAAGCAGTTCGTGGAGCTTTGGCAAAGAAAGTATTAGGCGAGCCTAACACATCGTAAGCGCTTCCGCATCGGAATAAAACTTAATAGAAATGATTTATTGGAGCAGCTCAGATTTCAGTGGAAGTTTCCCAGAAATTTAAGTCCTTGCAAAATACTGCAGAGGGAGCTCGAAGCCTGGGAGTGTTTCAGACTCAGCTCTGACTTCACGGTCCCCTCTGGAGGAGCAGGGCGAAGAGAGCATGAAAAGGTGAATTTCAGCAGAGCCCTCAGGGAGGTGTCGGTCACCAGCACATTCAGGCAAAAAGCACCCATTTGGGGACTGCAAAAGTGGCGAAGTGTGGGGCTGTCCTGAACTGGGGGGGGGGCTGAGGTGCGTTTGTGTGGAAACTCGGGAAGATGCTTTGTGATTTCCAGCCAAGGCAGCCGACATTCTGCTGGTCCAGAGAAACTGGAGTATTTAGGAGCTGCCAGGTTTTTAAGTGAAGCAGCTTTGGTAATTTCTTTAATTTACCGTGCAATTTGATAGCAGATAAACCGGGGGGGATTTAAAATCCTCATCCCTGACAGTGCTGAGACACAGGTTGGGCGAACACCTTGGTGCAGGCAGTGCTGAGGAGCTGTTTCTCTTTTGCGGCCCAGTTGATTGTACCCTTCTTTTAACGTACCTGCTCTTGTCTCCCAAGGGAATTAATAGCACCTCCTTTTTTCTTTGCTGTCTTCAAGATAAGAGGAGATTTTACATTAAAAAGCAACCCCCTCCCTACTAGCAGAATTGGGCTGCAAGAGGTTTGTAGTTTGCTTGCTTGCTTTTTCACTCCCATGGTGAATAAATTGATTTCCATAACACTTCTTAATGTATTTATTCAGTGCCTCTCACTGATTTTTTTTTGCAAAACCCTAAAATGCACATTTTCAGCAAAGAGAAGACAGTTTCTTTATTTTTCTTTTGTGAATGAATTGATCTGTACATGTTTCTTTCATCAGCTATCACCTCTCTGTTGCTATAACAGCCAGCGTAGAAAGAAGTGCTCTGGTAAAGAAACTCATTTGTGAAGAGACGAAGGATCTTAGGAGAAAACTGTCCCTGACAAAAAGGGCCTGTAAGAAATGTCAAATTGTTGTGGGTTGAGAGAGAAAATTAGAAGCAGAGTGTGGGAAAAGTAAATAAGTACTGAAAAGAGAGTGAACTCTGGCATGACTAGGTTGTATACAGATAAAAGATCTGGCCAAGTAACAACAACAACAAGCAATAAGTTGTTAACAGATGCTTGAACTTAATATTGAAACAGCAGAAGTGTTGATATAATTCTGTTGATACAGTTCTGTTGTGTTATTGTTGGCAGAAGAAGTTAGTTTAACTTCAGGGGAAGGGTAAATTGTAGACTTTTGTTTATTTTCTCCGGCTAAAAACCTCTGACTTGACTTTTTACCTATTTTTGTAGTGAATTTTCATCATACCATGGAAGTATGAAATCATTCGGACAAACATTTCACATGTCAATAAAGCTGTGTGTGTATATTAGCCCGGCTCATCTCATTCCTCCAAGCCGTGTTTATTACTTAAGCTCTGCGACATCAATTTGGCACTTGGAAAAAACAAGAGAACAGAGAAAACAGAGAGCGAGGGTTGTTTGCAGAGGAATGTCGCTGTGAAATGACAAAAGGTCCCCGAATAACAGTGAATGATCATTAGATCTCTTTCGGGGCCCTTTCTGTTTCTATTCAGTTCAGTTCCTGCTCTGTGACTGGCTGAGGGCGAAGCAAAGCAGGTTAAGATCCAAACTGGAAGTTGCTGTTCATCCAGGGAAATAATCCAGCAGCTTTGATTGCCAGGCTTGGAAGCTAATACTAATTCATTTCTGCAGAGTATATGTAATTTGTTCTTTATTTTCCCGAGCTGCTGTATTGCCAGTTCCTAAACCAAATAAAACCATGAAAAGGTAAATAATTACCACATTAACATTTATTTTCTGTAAATTGAGGTGTGTGGTGGTTTTTCGTCATTCTCCATCTTTGTATTAGAAAATACAGTATTGTGAGCAGCTGTAAAGTAAAGGTTAGGATAACCAAAATAATTATTTTGTGGAAAATTAATCCATTTTGCACCACTTGGAAGTATTTCTTACAAGCATGTAATTAGTCCTGTCCCATAGGACTTCATCCTCTCACCCAAGGAAAGCTTTTTTCCCCTTTCCTTACTGAGGAGCAGCACTCCATTGCCTGCTGCAGAGCACTGCAGTTGAAATAATGGCAACAGGGATTTTTTTTGTGTGTATCTGTGAATCTTCAGCTCTTACCTCTTCTGCACTTACAGACTCTGCTTTGGACCTGGTGAAAAATGTAAATTTTTCCCAACCCTGTCTCTGCATCCAGCCTGCAGAGTGTCGCCTCTTCAGAGGCCAGAAAATATCTAAGTGTCTCTCAGAGGTACTGAAATTTTGCTTTAACTGATGCCTTGAGTGGCTACCTGGAAACAGAGGCTAGACAGGAGTAAGGGAATAAAGGCAGGGATTTATTTGAAAGGCCTCCAAAGGCACACCCTGGGGAGCCAGAGGCTGCATCCAAAATGGACCCCGAGATGGGCGACGAACCACGAGTTCTTAACACTTTTATAGGTTTGGGTCATTTGCATATCAGCATAAATTCACCAATTAAAACTTTAGTTAATGATGTAATTTCTTCAATTTCTCCACCTCTCTAGAGGCCCTAGTTTACACCTTTGGGCCTGGGACAATCTGGGTGTCCTTGAATAGCAATCTCGGAGAGGCTTTGTTGTGTCTGTCTGGCTTAAGAGAGCAGCAGCTAACGGGCTACAAGAAACTGCAGAGTTACACACCAGGCAATACAGGATTTTAAAAACATAAAACTTAAGACCTAAGGCATCAAATAAACAAAAATCAGTGAGCCTGGTCACACTTACTTGATTTTTGAGTTAAACTCAGGTAATGTGAACTCGCTGCTGTGACTGGAGATAACGACAAGCCAAGAGGTGGGGGTTATTTCCTAGAAACAAGTATTGCCTTAGATATCTGTGCTTTTCATTCTTTTCAGGATGTGCCAGTGCAGTATTTTCCATCTGAGTCACTGGCCTGGAGGTTGGAAGGTGCAAGTTTTTTACTCAGTTCCGATTAGAGAGGGAGTGCCTCGTCTGCTCAAACACAGCGCAGTTATTACCCAGTTATTTCCTTTTGAAACATGCATAGTTTTGTGTAGCCGCTAAGTGGTACAGGATGTGACTGGGTGAGTTACTCACAGGGATTTAGGTATAATAAATAAGAAAGCAAATCTGGTTTCATCATCCCTCTCCCTCGATTCTTCGGGGAGGAAGTATTATTTTCTGCTCTCTGATGAAACGCTGTAATTTGAGCTAGTCCACAGTGCTGTGGTCAGAACCAGATACCAGCTAGTCCTAAACCACAATTTAGAATCCATTTTCATACACAAACATGTGGGAAACTTGTTGCATTTGTTCCCAGAGATGAGAAATCTGGGAAGGGAGCGTGACTTCCTGAGAGAAGGCTGGATTGATCTAATACAATATATAGCATTTATATATTTTCCTTACAGTCTGTACGCTTTAGAAGACGTGAGGAAGTTGCACATGCCACAGCTTGGAGCCAAAAAAGCCACAAAGTGAGTTTTCGTTTTTCCCTTCTGTAGGTACAACCAAAATTAAATGACTTGTAAGCATAAGATCGGCCCCAAGCTCACCCTCTCTGATCAGGCAAATACACATTTAACCATATGTTGCTGTTCTTCACCAGTTTTGGAGTGAGGCTTTTGAAAGGGAGCCTGTACCACATCTTTGCCAAGCACCTAAACCTGGCAGTGATTAATTCACTGTCACTTCTTATCCCCTAGAAGCCCCAGAGGTGATTACCAGCTTGGCTCACCAGCTCTAAAAGGCAAGCCTTGTAAAGAGGTGGAGAAACTTTGGGTTCAGAAGTCAAATTCAGAGAGTCAAAAGGGAAGAGGTTCAGTGGAAGTTCAGAACTGCCTCTCAGTTTCACTTCTTTCGCTCTCTGAAGGCAGGATGAAGATGGAGCTGAAGTTCACGTCGATTTGCTGGCAGGAATTTCACCGTTCCTTCCCTGCTCACAACTCCTCTTTTCCACTCTCAGCAGTGCCTGAGGAGAGTAAAATGCCCAAACAATTCCAGGAGTCAGAGCCCACCAGCCTGCAGACACACAGTGCACACACAGCATCTCTCGCAGCAAACCCAGAGCAGTCTGGCCTGCTGAGATTCATTGCTTTCCCACTTGATGGCTAATTACTTGCAATTACCTTCCTTCCTTACCTGGAAATGTATTCCAGAGATTAATACCTTGAGAAATGTGAGCTGCTCCCGTAATTACACACTGCTGCCAGCACAGATGGGAATTCCAGGCTCGTGAGCAACGTTCCTCCCACAGGACCAAAGCCTTCCAGCTTCCATCTCCACACCAGCCCCACAGCACTGCCTGGCTTGGCACGGTTGGGATGGCACGTGGCTGTGGGAACACTGGCAAAGGCTGCCCCGTAACCCACCTACAAGGAGTCCTTGCCTAAGGAATCCATCCTCTTTCCAGAAAAAAACCACTCCTGTGGCTGATCTGTCAGCTACCTGGGGTCTGAGAAGAGCAGGAAAAAAGCCTTTTCTTCCTCCCTTCCCTATTTCGCATCTTTCCCGTAGCTCCACCTCATATTTCAGCTGGAGAAGATAACCACTGTTTTTTCATTTAGCAGTAAAAATAGGGAATAACTTTTTCTTCTCTTCTAAGATTGCTTAACCACGTGCCTCTCGCTCTGAAAAATGGACTTTATTACACTTTTAAGCTTGTTCAGCACAAACACACTGCTAAGTATTTTGTATTTTCATTCTTTTTTCTCATGGTCCTCCGAACAGATCCGTTTCCCATTTTGGCATGAATTTTTTTCCAGAGATGATACTAAGCAAGATGAAAGCTATGACCTCAAAATCTTCAGTCTTCTTGGATTTTCCAAGGCCTTTGCCTCATGGAAACCAGCACAGTGGTGCACCCAACTCTTTACTGCTCTCACAACACATCTGCATCAATTTGTTTTGGCTTTAGCTGACACTGAGGGTTAGAAAAGTAACCTACAATAACTGTCAGGAGTTTTTATTTCATCCAAAGTGAAACCAATCACTCAATAAGTAATGCTTAACCTCACGCAAAGCACGCTGAAGTCAAAGGGAATCAGTGGAAATATTTTCTTTGGCTTCAGGTGGCCTGCGTGGCCTTAAAAATTAAGGATAGAGTTAAAATTCAAAACAAGCCACATTCATAGTTAGTTTTTTCTTCAGAAAGGCCTGTTGGGCTAAAAAAAGAAGGTTAAAAAAAGAACTTTGGTTTTTCTCTGCTATACTAAAAATGGCATGTTGTGTTTGGTCGTGGAATAAATAGTGCTCGAAATGTGCAAAGAATTGAACCAGAGATTGAATGGAATTCATATAAATTTTAAGATGGGGTTTTTTTAGTGGCAAGAGGAAGAGACCTTGTTTACTCTGAAAGTTTCATAGGAAGATACAAATGCACTCAAGTGATGTATGGAACTCTGGAGAGGCCAGACTCATGAGGGATCAAGATGAAAAGTAAATTATTATTGCTTATTGGAAATCACAACAGCCAAAAAGATCATTAATAGCTCAGGACCAGAGAGCGTGGGGGGGTTAAAAATAGAAATGTGTCTGTGCCTTGATGTGAGACTTATTCACCCTTAAGCTATTTAAGACTGCAAAATATTTGTGGGACAGTATCTTGGAGACACAATGACATGGAAATCCAGGAGATTCAGACTCACACGGGCGGCTCTGTGGGGTGGGAACAGCTTCCTCCTCGGATACACCAACATTCCTTTGGATGGCAAAAAGCAAACAGTGATTCAGCAGTGGATCGGAAATGGCCCATGCAGCCACTTCCAGCAGGAATCTTCCCCCCGGTCTGCATTTTCTCTTGGACCAAGCAGACTGGTGTCATGAACTTTCCTCTTTAATATATTAAGACATTGGGTTTGGGACTTTTTCTTTCTTTGATCAAATCAGGGCTGGGAAGTGGTTTTGTACTCGTGGTTTTGGGGCAGAAGCATGCCAAGAACAGGGTGAGTGCGTGTCATGGACATGCTGTCATACCAGCACAGAGTTCAGCTTCGTATTTGCACAAATAAAATATTTGGTTTGCTATCTTTCATCAAGCCTGCTCCCTGTGAGTCACAGCAAGGCATGTCCAGGTATTCTTTGATCACTTCCAGATCCCTGCTTCCCTGTTTTAAGTTTCTTTTTTTCCCCCTTCTATCCCAGTAAATCCTTTCTAGCATAATCCTGCCTCAGATTTGCTATTGGTAAAAGCAAACCTTTTTTTTGGTGTCCCAAACATGAAAAAACTTGCAGGAAAAGCACCACAACCACAGTGCAGGTCTTCTTCTGGAAGGCATTACCTTGTGTCTAATGAGCTCATACGGACTATTTCGTCTTCAAGAACTGGCAATCCCACGCAGTTACCAGCCAGACTGTGATTTACCTGCCTCTGGTGTCCGTGGCCATTCTCTCAGGACACAATTCCCACCTTCTAACTAAATCTCCCGACTTGGAGCATTAATATTTTCCATCAGGGAAAGGAGGGTTGGCGTGAAGCCTCGTGCTTTGCCTTCTCACAGAACAGTCAAATGGGAGAAGGAGAAAAAAAATTGCAATCAGCAAGTGAGGTTCTGAGCCCAGCTCTGCTTGGACAGGTCCCTCAGGGCAGTGAGAATGTCACAGCCACAGTGGAGCCATTCCGCTTCCCTTCGGAGCTGAATCCAGCAAGACGTGGGCAAAAGGCTCCCCGAGTTTCATTCCTTTAGTTTCACCACTTCATTCTTAGTAATTAATACACTTTCCAATTAAATAAGAAACAAAGCAAATAGCATTCTTCTTCATTACGAGCCCGTTTCAAACATCTTAGGAAAAGCTCCTCTGTGTTATATTCTGCTGAGTGCCTAGGATTAAATCAGAAGAAAAGGAAAGCTCCCAGGCTAAGATCCAGCATTTCATATTCAGTGTCTGTAGGTCAAAAGCAGCCAAAAACTCCCTTTGTGCTCTTGGAGATGGATTTCAGGTGGGATTCACTCATCTCCAAGTGGGTCTCTAAAGCAGCTGAAACACCAGATCTACCTGGGACATTTTTAGGAAGTGGTCTGTACACTCAGAGCACAAGAAGGGTTGGGAACAGAACCTGTCCCACAGGAGAAACTCTTGGATATTTAAGTTTATTTCAAATAAGTGTTCAAAGAAAAAGGAAAAAAAAAAAAACAAAATAAAACAGATTTAGTATATATTTGCTTTTCTTTAAAAAATGATTCCATGAAAGAATTTTATAGATATCTAAGTAGTAATACAGATTTTTATATACAAAATTCCATTTCAAACAATTTACTGTACAAAAGAAAGTATAAGCAACTGTTACTATTCCATGATTTCAGCAAATAATGAAAAGTTTGGATAAGTAGGTGTTCAGGATATAGTTCCACCATTTACAGGAATGTCAGTATTAAGTTGGGAATACCTTCAGGTCAGTATTTACAGATTAAAACCCCTTCGAGGACGATCCCTAAGGTTTCTCTTCAGAATAGGTAGTTTGGCTTTCTCCTGGATCTTTTGGGCTACCAAGGAATGAGAGGAAGAACAGGTTTTCGACAAAACGTGTGGACAGAATGCTGCTTGATTTATCCCCACTCCCAGTCCTGTTGCAGTCAGTGGGCCTGATCTGGTAAACATTTATTACCAGGCGTTACATTTCTGTGGGATTAAATCAGGCAGGACCTGGCCCTGCAGCAACACGCTATCGTAAGTTACAAATTTTAAAAATAGTGACATTCCTGCAAGTCAAAATACAACAGAAACAAGAGTTAACAAAATATAAGCCCTTTATTAATAAAAATCTTTGGTTGGATCAATATTTTAAATAAGCTTCAAGAATATTTGGTTAATACCGTTTTCTTTCTTCCACATAATTTCTCTTCTGGTACCTTCTTTGGACAGACTACAGAAAAATATCAAGTTTATCACATACTTTAAAACAAATAAATATATCAAAAGCTATATATGGCATTCTTTTTAGAGTTCTAGCATTAATCTTTAAATTAGTTTGGCAAAGAAAAAAGAAAAGAAAAAAAGAAATAACTAACTCCTCTTGAAAACAGTTCGGTTTTGTAACAAACCATACAGTAGTTAGACTTTAAAGAAATCTTTCCTTTTTATTTTCTTTCTCAATTTTATAATGCAAGTGCCACGGACAAGACAAAGCAATAAAAAGAAATTAGGTTAATTGCACCAATATTATTTGGAAGTGCAGTTTATCGGTCGACAAAGCAAAACTAAAACGTATTATGCTTAAAAAGAGCTGTACTGATGGCATTTAACTAGTCATGGGAAGTAAGGATTTCAGACTTATACTTGAAGGAAAAGCTCCTTGTACAAAAGATAGAGGATTTTAAGACAAAAGAAAAGCCCTGTAACTAACTGAAGGCCTGGTCCTGCAGCCCCAGGGCAGGCAAAGCTTCCACTAAAGATGGTGAGTGGGATGCATTTGGGATTTACCCCTCTGGCACAGCCTCTGGGAAATGGCAGCCAACAGCAGAAAGTCTGTGGGAAACACTGGCTGTGAAACACGGGTGCAAATACTCCCTTCTCCTGCTCCAGAGGGCTACAGGGAAAAGCCTGGCTGGGACAGGGATGTGCTGAAACAATGGGGAAAAGGGAATTTCCTCAGCAACAGCAGTGTCCGAGTGCTTGGCAGGGCAGTGAGAGTCACTGGAGCTCTCCGTGTGCTCATGAACTCGGGGCATTTAACAAAATGCTCCGTGACCACGGACCTGCTGGGAGGATCTCTGGAATTGTGCTGCTGCTGCTGCCAAGAAAGCACTTCCCAGATTCCCTGCGCTGATGTTTCCGGAGGCAGCGGTGCCCCGGGGAGGGTCTGGGGGACACAGCAGGCTGCCACAAGTGCCCCCTGTCACACCTGTGGGACTCCAAAGCTCAGATTCACAGAGCGAAATCTTGGGAAGCAAGTCAGCCTGGTAGGCTTTATGGAATACTAGGGAATACTGATTTTGCATATAATTTACCAAGATACCCCACGGACCTTCAAACCTGGGTTTCCAAAAAATAGTTCAAGTTAGCATTATTATTATTATTATGACTTCAAATTTACCTTTATTTCATTAGCTAATTGGTAGGCTAAGATCAGATTCTGAGAGAATATCTCTAGCAAGGTGTCCTAAGTACCTGCATTTCTTAATGCACGCCAACGTCGATAGTGTTACCTAAGGATGAAATATAAAAACTCCCTGCGTTACTGCTTGTGCAAAAGAAAAAAAAAAACAAAAACAAAACAAACCCCAACATTGTCAGAAATAGAACGTGGTCCTCCATGTTTGCAAGAAGGGCATTTCTCACAAAGATGGGAGCGAAATGGCAGCACATCCATCAACATGCACCGGGGTGTCCGTGACCGGAGTCCTGCCCTTGACGCCATGGCTTTTTGTCTCTGGAATGCCCCGACAGACTCAGCTCC
This sequence comes from Rhagologus leucostigma, assembly GCA_013397725.1. Classification (NCBI taxonomy): domain Eukaryota; kingdom Metazoa; phylum Chordata; class Aves; order Passeriformes; genus Rhagologus; species Rhagologus leucostigma. The sequence goes on from VZTD01002913.1 coordinate 594,838, forward strand.
CTCCTCTTCTAAACGTCCAGAGGATAGGAATGGCAGGAGGACAAGCTCCCACTGCGGCTCCTGGAGAGCCTGGGGCTGTGGTTGTTACAGTTTTCCCCTTTTTTCTTGTCCTTGTCTTTCCAGGTTTCCAGCATCTGCAGCTTCCCTTGCTCTTCCCTCATGAAGACCTCCACCATGAGAACCTTCTCCTTGTGAATCTGCTGGCTAATGTCCTTGGGAATGTCTGGGATAATCCAGTCAACAAATTCACTCATGAACATGACCAAGTTCTGAAAATGAAGTTGTGAGAAAGTGTCAGCGAGCTCAAATGTAAGGGTGGCTGTAAGGAAAGGAAAGGGGCTGGTTTTGGTGCACTTAGGAAGGAAAAACGAAGAGAGGATAATATTTGAGTTGGAATACTGGACCAAATTCCCCTCAACTGCTCTGTGCGTGCTGGAAGTAGAGAAATACATCAGGCATTGACCTCTATGATTTATGAACCAATCCTGACACAGCCACTTAGAAATCCAAAGGAATTTGTCATTGCTAAGTGGCTCATGAGATTTACATCAGGAAGACAGAAGCAAATACAATAGGTAAAATGGCAAAAATTGGTAAAGTACGTTCCAATTAAATGCTTCTGATTGAAAAACCTTGATTCAAGGAAAGGGAGGTCTTTCCCAAAAAGATAATTTTTTTTTTTAATCAAAAAACCCAGTAAAAGTTTCGAAACGAGTTATTCAGATAAGGCAGACTTAAAACATTCGTGTCACAATAAGCAGCATCGCTGTTGTGATTAAATAATGTCTTTTAAGGAGAAATTACAAGATTTTGGCTTCTTATTCAGATGCAAATTGAACTTTAACTGGGAAAATTTTGAGAATCTCTTTTCTTGGCTAGCTCTAAAAATGATTTCGGATTAAATTTATGCTGCTTCAGGGAAATTGTTGATGTCCTATGGGAGAAATTGGTGGGATCTAATTAGTATCAGCCTTGTGCTTTTGCTGCTCTTTAAGGCCATTAAGTTCCTCTGCATCAAACCAGTTCAGGGAATCCCTGGGGATGGATTGTTCCACTGAGGATATACCAGTGCCTGGGTGGGTGGGACAAAGAGGGTGATGAAGACGGGCAAATTTCTTTGGCTTTCCCATGAAACAACTGAGAAAGAAGATATTTCTTTGGCCCAGTAAGTTATTTCCAAGTGCCTGCAGTGTAACCTACCTGGAAAACTATCACAAATGCCAATCTTGCTGCTAGGACAGCCCAGAAATCCTTTGAAATGTCATATTTGTTTTCAGACCAGGGGGGTTCTCTATAATCTTTGTACCTGCAAAACAGGACTCAGTAAATCAGTGATGCCGTCCAGGAATTTTAGCACTTGAAGGAATTATTAACAAACAGTCAAACAATAAATGGAACTGTCTAAAGGAAAGTTCCCTGTATTAACCTCTCAGAAACAAGACACAGCTGAAAGTCTCCCTTAGCCTTCAAGTTTTACTCAAAATTAAAGGTTAATGCATCTTAATACCCTCTGATTACTACAAATAACATCAATTTTGCATAAGACAGAGCAAACTACACAGCTCAGGTGATTTCTTTTATTTTAAGATAGGTAAAAAGACAATGATATTTTTCAAACTAATTTTAAAGACAAAAATACTGATGTCAGATTCATAGAAGGTGTTTAGCACATGATTAGCAAAAGACTGAAGCTAAATTTTGCCACGTGGAGAGAAGAGAATTTTTCTTTAGTTATGGCTTACAGAAGATCTATGTGTTGATAAACAGGACTAAGAAAAATACGTTAAGTTCAAAACCACAGCATCCTGTCAATATTTTGAAAGAATTAGGGCTCTGCATTTTCAAATTATTTTAAAATCCTTGGGATACGGATGGGATGAGAAGAAGACAGAGACTGGGAGTGGAAAGCAAATAAATCTGGCATTTTGCTATTGCACCACGATGCCAACACTTCCATTCTCTGCTGAAACATGTTTGCCAACCTTGCTTAACCTCTGCCCAGAGAGCAGAAGGAGGAAACCAGGAGAAAGTAAAAGCAAGCAAAGCTACTACTAATGCAGTTTGGGTTGGTTTTGTTATCACCTCTGAGCGGATTTTCTGTTTAGAGGTCATTTCATCACATTAACTTGCACTATTCAAATGCATGAAGAATATAATATAAAATAATATGATTCAAAGGTAAGGTTTTTTACTTTGTCAGTTTGTTTGTTTTTTTAGTATGTGTGTATCAAAGTAATCTTCGGTTTTTTTTCTCCCCTGGAATATCTCTTCCCTCCTTGCTCTCCTCTCCCTTTTCCTCCCTCCATCGTCCCCCTTTCAGCTTTGCTGGTCTAAGTGCTTTCCCTGCCAGATTTGGCTTTGGCCCCCAGTTCTAAGAGTTCATAAGCTGAAATAGGTAACCATAATTTTCCTTTAAACATGAAAAGAATAGATAGAAATTGTCACAGGCATGCAAATTTCTCCTGCGTGATGACACTTGAAATAAGTCCCAAGTTCCAGTGCAGGTAAGGATGCTACTGCTCTCATCAGGAATTGGAAACTGGACAAAGAAAGAGGTCATGACATCAGAGTGACATCATTTTCTTCCCTTAAAGCACCATTGTGCTGTTTATCATTATTTGCCTCCGTTCCTGGAAAAGGGAATCCATAATAATAAAAATCTTTGCATGGACAAGCACTGAATTTAACTAATGCTAATCTCCATTTCCCCAAATAAGCAGTAAATCATATTCAGATCTGTGATTACTTGATTATGTCAGCAAGATGCTCAAGGCAATGGATGCATCTGACATAAAAGGCTAGCAAGGTGCTAAAAAAGGTATTGAAAACACAAAGAACCCGGCCCGGGAATGTAAGAATTTGCCACATTCTTAGCCAGCTGCGAAAACACTTCACGTTAGCGATCATTCAAGAGAGTACCTGCATATCTGAACCTCGTAGCCAAGATCCAGGGGGTCGTTGGGAGCTGTTCCTGCTTGGAAATCGCTGACATTAAAAGAGGATAGTGTATGGTTGACGAAGCCATGCATGGTGCCATTCTCACTGTACATGTACAGGTACACGAGGCGTGGAATGAAGTCGGATGTGAATGAGATCACAAATGCCTGAGCCACAAGAGTAGAGAGTGAGCGCAGTACCCAGGCAGAGCTTAAGTTCATCACATCCTCAATCGTGACTCGCCCAAACAACTCGCACAACTCAGGGGAGCCTGAGGGCCCTGAAAGTGGAGCATTCACTGCACCAACAAGGGATTATTCACTGCCCACTCTCCCGAGGCGCAGCGTATTCCCTGGAGCAGTGCCACCCCAGCTGAGGTGTCTGCGTGGGTGACAACCTGAGCCCCCCAAAAATGGAGCAGCTGCACCCCCCCAGCACCAGGGGAGAGCTACCACAGCTCTGCTTCCCCGTGTCCCTGTCACAGCTTCTCCCTGGTGCCTTGCACAAGGTCCAACTGATTGATTTCCAGCTGCTTTTCCGTCCTGCAAACAACCGACGGTGATTTGACTCTTCAAAGTCTCATTGCTTTGCAAAAGCACGTTAATTGCATGTGGTTCTTAACTTCATCAGGATAAAAGGATGAGGAGACTGAGCCCAGTTTTATTTTTACGGTCACAAAAGTTGCATTTCATCCAGTTATTTAAAATTTTCTAAAAAGATCGTGGAGAAAAGGCATGACAGCCAATTGGGCTGAGTTCCTCATGACTTTAGCCTTCCTCATTTATCATCATTATGAAACATTGCCGCTGGCATAAATCTCATGTACATGTGGAACAAACACAGTACAAAATGTTTTACTTATTTTATGGTAAAGAGGAGCAGTACACTGATCAAAGAGGGAAAAGTAACACAGGGTATTGATGAAGAGCGACTACACTGAACAAAAGAGAAAAACACAGAGAAATGATTTCCAAAGGAAAAGAGGAGAAATGGGAAAGACAAACTAAGGCAGCATACCAAACAACCAAAAGAGTGGGTTTGCCATAGTACAGCAGAACCCTGGGGGCAAAACGAAGGGATTGCAAATCTGGATAATGTAAAAAAACCCCAAGGAGTCCATGGACATGTGGCCACAAGCCCTACAGAGCCCCTGCTTTGCTGCATTGCAAAGGTGTTGAATTTCAGCTGGCCTTTGTTTTCATCTTTCCCCAGCTGGGGTGCAAGGAGGATGATCGTTGTGGGTGTCTGTTCATATAGAATAGTACAGAAGTACATGCACTCATACATTAAAGGCTGCTAAACTTTTGTAAGATGTTGATTTAATTTTTTTTCATGATTTTCCGAGCTCTCTGAGTGGGGGCAATGCAGCTCGAGGGCAGATTTTCGAGGGAGGGATTCTGCACTCTGAGGAGCTGAACTGACTCTCACCTTACCCAAAACAGTGCTGAAATTAAGAAATACATCTCATCCTACTGATAGTTTTTCAGAGGAGTAAAAGTAAGCAGCTGTGGTCATATTTGTTTGAAGGGCAAAACTGTTCCACGTAAACATTCTGGAAAAAAGCAGCAGTGACTACTTACTATTTTATATTATTGCTACTGCTATCACAGCTTGAAGATAAACACAGCAACTCATCCTCTGATATTTCCAAAAATTTCTAAATCATATGCTTTCACTTGATTTAAGGGATTTGTGCTGAAATAAAACTAATGGAGCAGAATGGAAAAGCCAGCCTATTGAATTCAAATTTAATTCATGCTGATTTACTTACGTTTATGATGACAGCAAGCTTTCCAATACCTCTGAGGATATTATACCAGATTCCTAAGGAAGGAGACAAACATCTCAATGCTGTTCTAGTCCTTAAAATTAGATAATTTACATCTTCAGTTAACAGAGTTAGGAGCACATAGGATTGTGCTAAGCTAGAATTATATTTTAAATAGGAAAAGAACAAATTATAAAAAATTAATTTAATGGCTTCTAAGCAAAGGGAGCCCAACTGTGATTTGGCACATATTTTTTTGAGGTTTGAAGAATGGGATTGAACTGCAATGAATTGCAATTAACACCTTCTCAGAAACAAATTAAAAAAACCCAATCGAACCCCCACCACAATCAAAAAAATCAACATCACCCTCCCTATCATCTCCACCAGCAACCTGAACCTGCTGCATTAAATCAGGGAGCTACAAAACACCCCCAAAGCAAAGTCATGGCAAAACAGGATGTGTTCTTCAAGTCTAGGATGATCCTAGGGCGCAAGGATGAGCCCAAGAGAAAAAACTCTGCCTGTACAGCAGTAGAATGAACACAGAGCTTAATAACAGATAAATTTCTCTGCTCTTGCTGCCTGGCTCTGTAACAAGAACGATTATTTTATTTCCACTTTTATTTTTACTTTAATCAGCTTTTTAGTCATAAATAGCCAGCATTTGGGAGAAGCAGCTCCCTCATTACAAACACCCGTAGGTGTTGGCCCTGCTGAAAGGGCAGGACTGGGCTCCTGTCCCCACACAGCCACAGAGCCCAGTTCCAGCTCCATCCACTGCAGTTTTCACCCTTCTGACGTTCCTGCTGAGTAGGGACAAAGGGATACATTTACCCACAGACTTCTGAGTCTCCTTTCATTCCCAAGGGTATTTCTGAGGCCAGTCCAGAGTTATTAAATGCAGAAATTTTTGCTTCTGCATGAAAACTGCATTGCCAGGAAGGGCTGTTGATGTCAGAACCGTGCGAGATATTTTGCTATTGCACTGATCATTTTGATTTAAAAAGTGATAATGTTTACTTAATGAAATATTCATCTGAATTTAAAGCTCTGGTCTTCCTATTTTAAACGTAAAGCCTCGATAAAGTATGACAATTCACAGGTAAGCCACAGTCGAATGTTTTGACTTTTCCTATAAATATCCCCCTGTTATTGAAACCAGCTCAGCATAATAACATCCTGCCATCAGTCCAGGAATAAACAAACACAGATACAATAGCAATATCCACTTACCTATATCCTTTGCTCTCACTGCTACCGGTCTCCTCAGCTCAGTAACAAATTTTTTGGCATCCAGACGGATTTCAATGATGTTGTTCAATAAAGCGAACAAAGGTGCCAGCGGGAAGGAGGCAACGAACAAAGTGACAAACCCAAACTGGATAACTGGAAAGAAAAAAACAAAACATTTCAGTGCCTGTTGTAAGTATTTACCAAATGCACCCATCGCCGCGTCAGTGCCAGCCCCCAAATTCTGACAAGGTGACAAGTTCCGGGGGACTCAATCCCATTTTCTGTGTCAGGCACAGTTTGCTTGGTGGCTGCTCCGTTTGGGCATGGAAGGGCCAGTTGCCACCTTGCAAAAGGCAAGGCAAAAGTACCCAGAAGGATGGGGAAGCTCCTAAAACATTTTTTCCGTGGTCATGGCTGGCACGGGAGTCACCTGAAGGAGTGAGATTATGGCAGTGACCGTGTTGGCTCTACCTAAACTTGCCATCTTCCACCTGGCAGGTTTTTGGCCTTCACCAATCCCACTGGAAGCTTTGGAAAGGATATGGCTGATACTGTGCCTCTGCCTGGAATAACTTGCTTCCTATGACCGGGGATCCTATTTGCTTTTTGCATGGATGTCATGCTCATCCTGGTACCGCCAGTGCCCATCTCTCTCCTGTTACTTCCAAATGCTGATCTCAGTAACTGCACTTTTTCTTATTTTTAGGAACTGGCAGCATGGCTCTGTAGTTTGTACCACTGAATTCCCATCTGCTTCAAGTACTCTGAACATCAAGGTCACCAGATATTCTAGTTCTTCTCACTCAACGTAAGATATTACTTGAATAAAAAAAAAAGATTCTGTGTGATCTGTCAAGTACAACCTGGTCTACAGACTTGCATCGCTCTCAGAAGATTTAGTTCAGATATCAGAAAAAAGACTCTGGTGTGGAAATGATGAAATCTGAACCGACTTATTTCCAGTGCAGGGTTCAGCTGATGGTGAAATATGCCTCACAATCTCCAGTAGATGCCACTTAATCATTTGCATTTGAAACTTGACGGTGATGTGTCACATGGCTTGAAAGAAAATATCTAAAATATCATGCTAAACTAAGGGCTTGCGAACAGCAGAGAGCACAATTCAGCCCTCCAGCAGCCAGGGTTGGCCAAAACACGCTCCAGTCCAAGACTGCACACGTTAATAATTCAGTTATCTCATATCCACTGTCTGCTGAACCTACAGTTCAAAAAGCTCAGCTCTCCACCCCAATTAGTCACGATAATTACGGTTTAAAATGCCTTCTTTTCCACCTCACTCACTCATTTCCATGTACTCCGGGGTGAGTCCAGCAAAGGGCTCCAGGTTATAGTCCACTTCGTAACGCTGCTTTTTCTTCATGTGCTCTTCATGGTCTAGAGAACGCCGACGCTTCAATTTCAAGTATCGTATAAACTTCTTCATTTTTCTGAGGGAAATGGAGACAACTTGCTGAGCACTCCATTCTGCTCGCTCAGTGCTCATTTCTCAGTTCTTTTACATTAACAGGCACAGTAATTAAAAAAAAAACCCAAAAAAACGAACAGAAGTTGCTACTTACGGGATGCCAATCTCAAACAAATTGTTCTGGATCAGCTGCTTGCCCAACATGATGATACTGAGCTGGATACACAACTCCATTAGGCAACCTCCTGGGGCACACTGGGGGTGGACAGAGGAGAGGCCAGTCAGAACATCTCCTCCACCCCTGTGGCAGGGGCAGAGGGTGCTCCCATCCATCCAACATGATCCCAGACAGGATAGAAATTCAATTACCTCTTCCATTCGGAAGGAGTGGAAAATGTAGACGTAGTCTCCTGGACGTCCGACAAACCTAGGGCACAATGGTTAGAGTTATAAGTATCAGATGGATTTTATACTTTCAGTATTTGATTCCTAAAGTAATTTATGTCATACTCCATGCCTTTGAGTGGGAACACCTAATGTTTAGTCCTGAAAAGGCCTCCAACAAGCTGAAACCCCGAACAGCCCTTTCATGACTCACCGGCCCTTGAAGAAAGCCACATAGAAAATGGGGGTGTAGGCGTTGACAAACTTCAGCAGGAAAGCCTTGAAAATCAGCCTCTCCTCGAAGTTCTTGTCGGTCTTTGGTACCTCTGGAACCAATGAGACATGAGATGAGATGAGAAACGTTAAGGAATTATCCTACCTGGAAACATTTCAGGATCTTATAAATGTGGGTTTTGGAGAACATCAGCCACCTTTTAAACAAAGGGATACATATGTATAGTGCTATATGTACATATATATATACAGATATATAAAAGCTATGGCTGCACTGAGGTCAGTGGTCAATCTGCTGAGGATCCCACCAGTCAGACATGTTACAGCAGCAATCCCAGTTGCATTCCACACCTGCCTGACCTTCATGACAATCATTTGTAGACGGGCGAAAACTTAACCTGAAAAGATTTCCGGACCTTTCGTTACCGCTAAGTTTTTGGAAATAATTTAAAAAAAAAAATAAAAGTTCTACAGTGGAATTTTAGCCACAGATTTCAATGTCCTTGGCTTTGCTCATGAGCCCCGGTCATCTGGGTGCTCTGATTTAAACCCCTTCCAGCGAGCTGAGGGCTCCAACGCACCGATCTGCGTGAGCCACCTGGCGATGCAGCCGTACACCTCGTCCAGGATGATGATGACCACCAGGTTGATGATGACGGCGGTGGCGGTGACGGTGACGCGGACGCTTGAGCGCCCCGAGGGCGTGGAGCTGATGGCCAGGGCAGCAGCCGTGGAGATCCTGTAGATGATCACTCCGAACACGATGGCGAACGTCAGCCCGACCTGTGAGGAAGAACCGCCCAAAACCTTACCAAAGATTTACCTTTAAACGCTTTGCTTGGGATTTAGAAATAACCTTAAAAATGGGACCTCTGGGCCACACCCCAAGTCCACCCAATTCTGCACTCAGGCTTTGATGAACTGAGGGAAAGGATCCTCTCTTGTTACTTGAAAATCACGTGAAAAAAACTGACACTGTGATGCCACAATCTCAGGCAAAAGGCTTTTTTTTTTTAAGGCACCTAAATGTAAACTCCTTGCTTAGCAGTGTTAAAAAATACTACATATTACTAATAAATAAATTCTAAAATACTGTATATTACTAATTAATATAAATAATAATTGTAATTAATATAAATACTAATATTAAAAGTATTAGTGGGCTTGCTTTCAGCCCCGACAGCAACAGCATGTACACATGGAATTTCCTCTATGTTATACTAAAAAAGCCAGATTTGAAAAAAAGAAGAGTGTTTCAGCTTCACTCTACACACCAGCCTTCAAATCCCTTACTCAGGCTCGCTGTGCTTTCATAATCACAAACTGAAATTAAATCTGATTAAATCAACACATTTCCTGGCACAGTAAAATCCCTCTCAGTTTTTCATTGCTTAAATAGAGGAATGGTTTTAAGACATAATTCTCAAGAGGTTTTGATTCTTCAGCTGAAAATACGAGATTTGTTGCATTTCCGATCTCTGAAAACACAAATATTAAAAAACCCCAACCCTAAACCAAAATCCCTATCCCAAGGAACCAAATTAATTGACTTAGTCTGGTGAATTTTACCTTTGGAAAGGGTCTAAGACTTTTTTTATCTCTCTGCCAATCTGTTCCATGGCTTGAATTATTATTATTTCTGTCAACATTTGTTTTAAATGCTGATGCTTTATCAGCAAATGGAAGAAGGCTGTTCTCATCATTATTTTACCTTTTTCTTGAATTAAGTGCTCTGTTTGCAATTCTCCTCTTAGATGGTGTAGCTCCAAACTTGAATGATTTATTAAAAATCTTTGCAATTATGACTGCAACTGGCAAGGTAATTTCTTTCCAAAAGTTTGATTATAAAAATGATGTCGGTCTCTACTCCCTGACCACTTTCTGAGAGGGCTCTCTGTACTTTTTAAGCTTCATCCCATCAGTGGTGGTGGGAATTTCCATTTCCGTCACCTCATTTTCCCCTACCCTATTCTAGTATTCTTTTTTCTTTATTGGAAAGAGACAGCAAAGTAGAAATTAAAAGCCCTTGAAAATATTTTAGATCGTAAACCAATAAAATGCTTGAATTTTTTCACTGGGAAAAAGCCGTTTGTGAACCACATCCACCTGATAAAGTTTCTATCACTTCTCTTCCATGCAATGACTCAGTAAGAAAAATTTCAGGTTTTGCCAGGTGATGCTTACCATGAAGATGATGCCAACAAAATTGGTTAAATAGGCTGGAAAACGGTCCTTCCACGTCAGCTTCTCTTTATCTGTCTAAAATTTTTTTTGGGGGGGGGAAAAAAAAGGTACATTTAATAAAGAAGGAGAACGTGATTTTACACGTGATGGAAACAGAGAGGGGGAAGAAAAAGCTGGCAAAACCACAACCAGTTAGAAGATGCAGACACAGTGTTTACAGTCACAATTCCTCACAGGCAAATTGTTTACTCCGTATCCAGCTTCAGACTGGTCAAGCGCCTGCGCTGGGAGTATAAATAAATCAGATTTTTCTGTGTACTTTTTGAAGGAAACATGCAAATAGGCTGTCATAAACCATGAAGTAAGGTCTCTCTTGCTGTTAAATATTTTCTTTAGCTTTCCTTAGAAAAATCCCCCTCCTTCCTCTCTCCCTCCACAGTTAGTATTTGCAGCTCTGCTGTTGCACAGCTGGCTCCACCGAAATACAGATTTAAGTATTAAATTAATTCATGCTATGGAGTAGCTCCAAGGTGAATGCTCAGGGAAGATCTGGTTTTGGTGGGTGGTAAGACTTGAAATTCCTTTGATATGAGTGATTTTTAATTTTACCTGGCTATCCCCACGGTATTCAATGGACTACACTGAGAGGAATTATGGAAGCGGGGCTGGAATGAGGTGATCTTTAAGGTCCCTTCCAACCCAAACCACTTCGTGATTTTCTATATAACAAGTCTTACTATTCTCTGAATTCCCTTGATCCAGTCACTCAGCCACTGCCTGAATTTGGCTACAAAATATTCATCTAGAAGAGCGTTGCTCCTCTGGAGTCCTTCACAAACTTGAATGCCCGGAATTGTTTCGAAACACCAGAAAATCAGCAACGAAAGGAATGTCGCAGAAGACAATGCACACGTTGTAATGCACATAAAAATATTGCTCAAATTCTGTTTTTATGACGTGCACGTTGTCTCAGGGAAGTGCAAGCGACTCTTTCAACACATGGCCCATGCTCCACTGCAAAACATAACATCCAGGATGGGAAATCTAAGATTAGCCATGCAGTGCCATTCCCAACTCATAGAACAGTGTCCCAAAAAGTGCTGAGGGAACAAGGGGAGGAAGGGGAAGAAACCCAGAACTGAATGTGAATATTAAACAAAGGTTCAACAGCCAAAAACAAATTGATTTTTGTCTTCCATAATTACTCATAATTTGAGTTTCTTCATAAGTTTGAATAAAAAGAACCAATTTCACCCCAGCCATGACTGTCTTAACTCTTTGTCTCCATTTGTTTGCTGTCTCTTCTGGAAAATATCGGTGCTTCTGATGGCAGTCAAAGGAAACAGAGAAGGGTCGGGCAATATGGCATTACAAAGCACCGCTCAATTAATTCCATTAATTAATTCCATATCCTCTACTGACACAGCACTTTAGCACAAGTGAGTGCTCTGTTAGTTTGCTTAAAGCTTGGTGTTTCAGCTTTAAGTTAATAAAACATAACAGCAACAAAAGACAAACGCTTGCCCCAAATCCTAGGGAACATCAGGCAATCCTGCAAAGGATATTCCCTTTTTAACACAGGATTGTGCTCTGCTTTCTCTTTTACAAGGTATAAAGAATGTCCAAATTTTTTTCCTTTAGTTTTGTTTTTTAATTGGACTTCTCGTGGAAAAGCTATAAGCAATTTTGGTTTAGCTTTAGATATTTTTTCTTTAAGAGGGTTTCCAAGTTGTCTTACAAGTGTTGAATTTGAACTTTAACACACTAGATCCCAATGAAAGATAACCACCAAGTCTTTCAGAAAAAACCTCTTTTTCTCACGTTTCCCAAATTAGTAACATCCAAATTGAACACAGCCCAAAAACTTATAAATAGTCTGGTAAAAAAAAAAATCCTTTCATAATTGCTCAACTTTCATTCTCCAGTATTAGAGGGCCACCATTCATTAATTGTCTGATTAGTCTTCCACATTTAAGACCCAGATTCTGATTATACTCAAAAGTACAGCAAGTTACAGGTTTTTAGCAGAATACAGTAAGGTCTGTATTTAAAATCATTTATCCAGCCTATCATAGGGCAGCAACCCAAATTGTTTCTCTTCTGCAAGGGTCTTAAAAAGGGATTTGGTTTGCTTATGGCCCTGAACCACTTACACACAGCATCCTATAGATTAATGGGAACACACCACCAGCAGCTCTGTAGCATCTTTTAAGAGGGACCCAGTGGTACTCAAGTATAAATTTATTTTAACATCCATCTGTATGTGCTGCCCCTAAAGAGTGTATCATGTAAATGTTGTTTTTCGCAGTTGTATTTTCACAGGGTTGTCACAAAATCCCAATTTAGGGAATGGTTCCACGTTGTGGTGCCACTGGCAACAGACACAAGAGAGGAAATCCTGCCAGCAGGTTTGGTTTTATGCTGGAGTTTTTACTTCTCTCGTGAAAACCGCGGCACACAAATGGCTCAATTCTTGCAGTGAACGGGGAATAACCTCAGGTAGGATGGGCACCAGTGTGCAGGGGAGAAAAGGAGCTTTTCCAGCTCTTTCTGCTGCTGACAGGAAAGGAATTCCAGCTCCAGTGACAGGGCAGGGAAGCTGCTTGTAGGGGTTGCACCATCCCTTGGCAAGAGGCAGGTGCTCCTGGGATGACTGGCAGCCCCTTTCTCACGGCGACGTAAAGAGCAAGTTCAAAGCATAAGTGAGCACTGCCTCGTTCAGTGGGATAAAAGGGAAGCTGTGTTTTTAAAAGGCAGAAGGTTGTTGCCAAAGCTGGAATTCGGTGTGGAAATCGGGGTTTGTACTTTTTGTTAATATTTTTATTTGCAGAGAAAGCCCAGCAAGACAGAGAACTTCTCCTGAGAGGCTTTAGGTACTTTTACTGCACAGAGCAAGATGGTTTGTTACAGTTTTCTCAAACGTGATTTATTACAGTTTATTAGCATTAGAGGAGCACCACTTTGATGAGGCTCAATCAGTTTCCCTGAGCCACACTCCTGAATCTAATTAGTAAAGGCATTTCTAGATTTAATCAGGTCTTGTGCCTGGCACACCCCGAGCATCTCATGTCTGGATGAAAACACCTGGAATTTAAACACAGTGAGCATTGACTATTTTTTACCTATTTCTTATTCTTGGGTCACTGCCTGCTGTAACAACCTTCTTTTTCCTAAGTGAGACAAATTAATATTTTTACCATACCTCTTTATGTTTGTGTTCTTTTCTCAGGGATTTTTCTAAAACTTTCGCTTCGTATTCTGCTCTCGGATGATCCTGTGAAAGAAGTCATATTTCATAAAAAAGCAACATTACTTATTTTCTCTATCGGCTACAGATGAATTCTCTGCAGGTCGATTTCCTGATAATTTCTGAGTTTTCTAACTGAATTCCAACTCACTTGGTATGTCATTCATGTCAACTGATAGTTGACTACAACTTAAAAAAATGTTAAATCCTGTGTCTACAGCAGCAACTGCAGAACGATTTGGACAGCAATGTGCAGTGCTGTTTAAGTTAAATTTAATATATGAGATATGCAGCACAACCTGCAGACAGCATGGCTCATGATGCTTGGATTTTAATTACCTCTGTTTTTGATAAAAGTTAAGTGTCATTAACTAATTTCAGTGATCCTCAGCTCATGAGGGGATTAATTTTCTGCTGTAAGTATGCAAAATACTTGGCTTTGGGATCCCATAAAATTGTCAGTTGGGGTGTTCCCCTAATTCTGTCCTGAACAGCATCCACAGATTCTCGGTCTGCATTGCAGGAGAAGGTGCAGGAGACACTTGCAAGTAAGAGACAGCCAAAAGATTGAGGAAGATTCACGGATTCAGAATTCCCGATAATTACGCATTCATAAAAGAGTCAGAATTCAAAATTATGCATTGGATGGGAAACAGAACGGAGCTGAAAAAAGTCTGAACAAGTGGAGAGGGGAAGGGTGTAAAGGCAAAGCAATCAGTGGGAGTTCTAAAGAAAATCTGATGCTCGAAAAAGGAGAAATGGAGATCAAAAGATGGCATTCATCAGTAGAAATGGAATAAAAAAGGTAGGAGCGATTTGAAAAAAAAAAATGTTTTCCAAACCTTGACTGCCTCCTTCAGGAAACCAGAAAAAAACCACGAAAAACAAGAAAAAAACAAAAAAACACAAATAAACAAAAATTTGATTACTGAACTGTTGCAGGTCATATTGTATTTATATATTAAAAATTACATAAAGCAAACATAGGTACAGTGGATGGTCAGACACTACCAGAGAAAAACCAGTCTACTCATGTTCTATATTAAATAACATTACTGTAAGTATTCTATGAACCAGGCATCCCTAAAAACACCAGAAAATGAGACACTTTGGGCTTTAGCATTTCACTTGAAACCCCAACTGTACAACATGATTCCAGCTTAAGTTTCTCCCAAATCAGAAACAGGAGAATCTTCCATTCTGTGCTAAACCCATGACTGTGTTATTCATCACTGCCCAAAACGCAGAATAAAATACACTGTATTGACAGCTGCTGGTTTGGCTGTGCAGAGCTCTGAACTCAGACATGGGGCAGACTTTGGAAAGATACACTTAATCCTCTCCCCTTTCATGTACGCTAACAAGTTACCAAAAATAAAGGAGCATAGAGTGTCCGGGAAATAAATCCCTATATTCTCTCCCAGTAAGTAGGTATGGACCAGCACAGAGGCTGCTGGCACAAGGGCACCTAAATACGTTACGGAGGAGATAAACATATTAAGGGGAGGTGATTCCAGCAGAAGGGCTCTGGGGGCGAGGGGAGCGATGGCTGCGCCAGGCTCAGCGAGCTGCAGGGTGTCAGACCCAGGCCTGGTCAGGTTTGTGTTTCACGTGAGCAGCGTTTGTTGTGTATCTATTTAGGACATCGAGGGACGTGACCAGGGAGGTCATACTGCTTTTAATAACAGCAGCAGGGCAAGGCTGGGGGCCGGGACTGTGCTCCGCTCCGGGAAGGTGTCTCCTTTATTTTTCGTAAAGCGGCAAAATCGAAACCAAAAAGGTGGGAAAAAAATCTCTCAGCTGACTGAGGATTTTCTCTCCTTCCCTTCTAAAACTTCACTGATTTTGAAGATCTTTTTTCATACGGATTTGGCCCTTTTCTCCTTTATGCTCTTTAGCAGATTTAGCAGAAACCTGGCCAGGGATATTACTTTTTTTTTAGCCACTGCAAAGAACTCCACCACCTCCACACTCTGTCCCTCCCCATGCCTCAAGCCCACATGTCTGGCAATGTTTTCTGAGGTATTTTCCAAGTCAGGGCTTGATCCTGCATCGTTAAAGTTAATAGGAGTTTTTCAGTGCTTTTTTTACAGCGCTGTAACTTTATCAGCTTCGATGCACTCATTTCTGATTTACAGCAGTGTGTGATGAATGAGGCCCTTGGCTCTTGGCACCCTGACTTCAGCCCAGCAGAAGGCGTGAGCTGTATATTCCATGCCTACACTGCTACGTGTGACCCCACTACACACTTCAAAGAGAAAAAAAAATCCCATTTTGTGGCTATACAATTACGTTCCCACGGCAACAGGACTGGACTAGTCATGCCCTTGCTACAAAAACCTCAAAAATAGGGATTTTCCTTCCTTCTAAAGGATGGAACCCTCCCAGGAACATGAGGCAAAGTCTGTAAGGTCAGGGCAACAGCACGGTGGAAGGCAAAGAGTCAGAACTGAAGGGACAAACCTCCTCCTCTTCAAACCCAGTCAGGTCCCACCTGTAGTTGAGGCGCATCTGTTTTCTCTTCCAGTGCTCCATAAAGGTGGCAGCTGAAACAACAGTTTAACATATAGCACATATTACCACATAACTTTGTTTCTGTTTTCTTTTACTCAGCAGTCACGTCTGGCTGGGAAACACTGATGTGCCAGGAGCCAAATGTTTTATAAGAGTAAGCTAAAAAAAAAGGGCATTTGTTACATCCACAGCTTCACGTAGGAAGATGCCTGCAATTTTTAAGGGCTCTAATAAAGCCAGGCAGCCAAATTTATTTAAATGTTTGTATGTGTGACTCGTGATATTATTGGTCTTCAACTGCGTATCGTTTCATCTGTGAGTCCAAAAAACCTGAGTCTTACCTGTACAAAATAGAAATGATTTCACTTGTACTGATGGTAGAGTTATTCCCTCAAAGATATCAAGATAAAGCATTTTTATATCATTATAATTACGTCCATCTAGTGGTCACAGTAGTGTGGTTGGCTCTAATCATTACACCCAAACCCAAACACTCTTGTGAAAGCTGCATGTGGGCAGGCTGTGAAAGGGGAAGCCTTTAAGGGTTTTAATCATTGAAAACCCAGCCATTTTCTTTTTGATGGAGAAGGCTCAGAGAAAAAAAACCTCGTTAAAGCAATTCTTGAGTCCCAATGAATGATCCCAGTCTATATCAGTCTATCTGCCCCTGAGACCAAGCGAGTTCTCAGAGGACATATTTAGATGCTGGGAATACACCAGTGTTGTATAATAAATAAGTGATTATGAAAGAGGCAAGTCTACCAAGAAATGGTGTTCCCAGGGGAGCTTCCCACAGTGAGTATTAACAGATGTGCTCAGAAACGTTCATATCCAGAAAAAACAGAGGCAGGGAGAGGGTAACAAAGTTGAACAGAGAGGAAAGGACACCCTCTTGACTGGAGCCAGGCTGGGGCCATGACATTCATTCGCCTTCCAAGCCAAACTCTCACGTGGAAAAGCTACAGCTGAGCCCCTTCACAAGCCACAAGCTTCCTGTGAATCGGGATGGCCAGAGCTGTGTCTTGAGAGGGTCCCTGTCACGGATCTGGAACTGCCTCCCCTCTCCTTGCTGCCGGCAGTCCTCACGCTGCGTGGGGGCCGCAGCTTCCATTTACAGCCAGAAACATGGAAAATGAAAGAGATGCTGCTGGAAATCCCCCCGTGGCACTGATTTACAGCAGGGCAAAGGGAGAGGACAGTGTCTGGAGTGCTGGGTTGTGTTGGGAGTCCTGGGGGAAGGTGCCAGGGAGCTGCACCCCTGCTCTGCCACGAGCACCTGCACTTTCCTATTTCAACTGCACATGAATTCAACAACACGAATTCAAAACTATGCGGAGAAAGTTCTGTTTTCCAGTTGAAAAAGACCTCTTTGAAACAACATTCGTTTTATATGGTATTGTACCACAACAAAACCTTACATTGACTCCAAAGAGCTTGAAGAGTTTCACAACCCACTTCAAAACCCTCCCAGATTTCGTGCAGGGCCCAGAACCTGGCTTCTGCCAATCTGCCTTACTTTGCACAAGAGTGTAAAAAGATGGATGAAGAGACCCACAGTTGCTTGCTGTTATTTTCTGGACAACAGGACAAGATGCCAAGGTCCATGTGGGGCTCACAATAATGGAAAATGAGGGAGACTAAAGCTGACGTTTGACTTTCCTTGTGGTACTTGAGAATAAGCTCTCAGTGCTGCATCTAAAACCATGTTATCCCAAACACAGGCCTTGGCCAAAAATGAAAATTAAATTATGTTGAATTGTACTTAAATCAGTTCAGATGAATGGTAACGTACAAACAGTTCCCTGTGTACTGGGAGACCTAAAAGCTCAGGGTGTATTACTGGGATGAAATATAATCCAGAACAGGTTATGTTAACTCACAATGAGGTGTACACGGTTGTGCTGCTCTCAGTGCTGCTGGGAATATGCGGCCATCAAAGCTCCTCTCCCCCCAGAGCCCACTCCTTGTGCAAGGAGGTTCCCCATCCCTCCCCAGCAGGGAGGGGAGAAGCCCTCCGTAACCATTCCTGAGGACATCCTCACAAAGGTTTCATGAGAGGGTTCGTATTTTGACCCAAGTTCTAGAGACGTGCCCAGAAAGGGCTCAAAGCACGAGGGCAGCATCAGGATGAGGAAAAATCCCTCTCCACCACCGTTCCCTCTTCCCAGTCTCCTTGCATGATGTCTGCCTGCTGATAAACCTAATTGCATCTCGGAGCACGCTCAGGAATCAATGTTGGTTTGTCCTGAAGACGCTAAAGGCCATTACACTTCCCCCCGGCGCCCTCCCCTCAACCCCAGAGTACATTAATACATTTCTTCTGTAATGTTCTAAAGTGGAAGCTGGCTCTGCAAAGAGATTTTTTTTTTTTTTTTGGCAAGCTGTGCAATCCCGTTAATGAAATTTTGACATACCACGCAGCAGTTTTATGACAGATGCTTAACAATTTCATTTGCTATTCAGCTTGAGCAACGTTTTGAATTTTAGCCTCCAGTCCAGATTATAAATTTGGGTGTGACAGTTTCATGGGAAAGGAAAAAAAAATAAAGGAAGAAGAAGAAGAAGAAAAAAGAGAAGTTCTTTGTATCATTAACTGCCTGTGTATAAATACACTGCTTTATCTCCTCTGTTTCTTCCTGTAGTACTTTAAATAATTAAAAGCTTAACATCAAGGCATAGATCTTCTTACCCCAGAGAGCCATGAAGACTGAGAAGAAGACAGTTGCAGGGTTATCAAACAGATGACTGGCACGGGCAGTGGCACAAGCAGAGCTCATCTTCCAGTAACTGCACGTTTTGTCACACAGGGGACACATGGTGATGTTGTTCCTCTGGTCACACATCTCCATACTGCAACAAAGCCACAAGAGGAGGGAAAAGCACAGTCAGGATGGCTCCAAACTTGATTTTTTCTCCTCTGGACAGCAGCTGTTTCTGTAGGACCATGGGATCCGATCCTACACCACCGCAGGGGCTGAAATCCTCATGTGAGGCTGTCTCCCTCCCTCCCTCCTTCCCCAGCTCTACTCCCATGCCAGGGAACAAGAGGGAACATTAAGAAAGGCATAACGCTTTATGCTTTCTACTCTAAGACCTTACAGAATAAAATAAAACAAAAATAAAACAAACCACTCTTGTTTTGAAATACGAACTACAGTGATAGATAAGGTACAAGGGAAGTGCTGAACATCAAGAGACTGGAGTTCAACCAATTTATCTCCTCTGTGCTCCATCTGTGAAATAGCAACAGCGAACCTCCCTTTGACTTCCTTCAACTGTTGGAAGCACTACAAAGAAATCTTATTGAACAACAGAAAAAATTGAATCTATATTTTGGTATCCATTATCTGCTTTGTTATTCAGGGCTGGTGCTTGTCGTACAAACCCTGCAATTTGCATCTCCAGCTGATGATGCATGCGGGGCATATAATGCAAAATCAGAGGGCTTTAAAAACGTTTTAATACAAAACTTGCTAAAAGATCAAAAGTAGGAGGACATCCAGATTTTGTTGATGTGATCACAGTAGCTTATTTGAGGGATGTATATTCTTGATGCATCTCTCTGTCACACAATGCCCTCCTCAGCACTCAGTGCTGGGAAGCACCAAACCCCCTCAGTAGCAGAATTTCGCTGGTTTGTTTTAACATAATGATCTGAGTTAGGAAAAAAACCCAACCACCTGAGCCACCGGCCAAGAATTATTTTTAGGACATCTATGCAAACTCCCCAAGTAATATTAACAATGAATGCTAATGAGATAGAAATGGGCTGTTCTGTGCCCTTGGGAGAGCTCCGTGGCTTACTGGAAGCTGAGATCAGTGGGCCCTGTGGAGGTGGATTAATTTTAAGACAGCTTCCAAAAGATAAAGCGTGAGGACGGAGAGTTTTAGGAGCACACACAGACAGACCTCGGGAACAGGGGTTGGGGTGTCGGGATGTGGGTGGCACAGGGCAAGACCCAGGAACAAGAAACCACAATTTCAGCTGTGCTTGGCCTAGATATTACTGACAAAACATTTCTAAAGCAAGGCAACTTTGAGCTTGAAGCGCCCTCCAACAGTAGAATCTATTTATCCATCCATTTTACCTGGGTATGTTCTCATCCACAGTTGCACAGCCATACAGGAAAACGATAATCCCTACAATTGAAGCTGGAATGAGCATTTGTGTATAAACTCCCAGCCAGGCAAAATATAGCCCGATCTTCTCTCCAAAGTATTTTCTGAAATACATTTAGAAAAAAAGAAAGAGAAATGAGGGAGAGAGAAATGTTTCCTACTTCTTAAAATATAACGTGGCTAAAATTATGAATCACATCTGGATTAGGCATGGAGAAAGTAAGATCTGATGACCTGTGGGAATTTTTTTCTTCTCAGAGGACTCTCTTTCTCATGATGCTTGGAGCCCATCCAGAGATACAGGCACCCTGAAAACAAGTTTGTCCCACTGGTCATTTTTTCTCCCCACTGTGTTTCTGCTGCACAAATTGGTATCTTTGGACCTTCTGTGAGTGAATCCTCTTAAAAACGCACCTCGTTTTCTTCAGAGAGCCTCAGGTCTTACCACGAGCAAACAAAATTAATTAAAAATGTCCCCCAAAGCTTTCACACTGTATGGGATATATCAGCACATTTCAACTCACAGAAAACTCCTTTTCTCCCCGTGAATTTCCCATTCTCTGGAGTCCCCTGGGGTTGGCACTGAGGGCAGCATCCCCCCAGGGGCACGGGCATGAGCATCCCTGCAGAGCTTCAGCTCTGCCCCGTGGAAACTCGACCCCAAGGGCTGAACTCTCACCTCACCAGGTCGATGGGCTGGTATTTATAAAACACTCCGTAGCTCGCCCACTCCTCACACAGGAGCTGGAAAACAGAAAAGCAAGAGAAAGGTGAGAGCTAAAGCACCAGCGGGTTCTCCTCCGGCCGCTGCAGGGCCCACAGCTCCCGTCTCACCACGCCGGGGTTTCAGCCCAAATCATGCCAACGCACGCAGCCTGCATTAAGTATTAAAAATAAATGTGATGGTTTGGCATGCTCCAACAGAGTGATGAATTCCAGCACATTAAAAGGCTCTTCAGCAGCTGGACTGATGGATACCTACAGCAGAGACAGGGAGAGCAGTGCTGGTTTCGTGATCCGTAGGCCCAACCACCCTCTGGGGGAAGAACCTTTTCCCATCCAACCTCAACCTCCCCTGACACAACTTCAGGCCATTCTCCGACACAAAATGTATAATCCAGCATCCAGCAAGAGGTGCTGGGCTGAGGTGCCTCAAAGGCTGCATTTAAGATTTTTTTCAGCTTTAAACCACAAGAAGCCAATGATTTCCACTCTTCCTTTTTGTCAGGATATGGGCCAAGGAAAACAACGATCCCCGTTACTGGTTTGCAAAATTGAATCCCTCACAAAAATAGGTTCCTCTGAGACCTTCAACTTATCCTTTATTTTGTAAACTATGTAAATACTGCTTCTCAAACCTGACTTTTTTCCCTCATTCAATTCAGCCAACAGAGCGAACAAGAAATCAAACTCAATGGGGAACCAAGACCGAAACCAGTATCAGTACAGGCAGGGCAACAAGTTAATCTTGTTCCTAGACCAAACAGGATGTTATTCCCTAAACTCCAGGCTATTTTATCATGGGAAACGTGACAGATGCCAAACTCCTACGTGTCTCCAGTGAAATGCAGCAAAGAAAGGAAGGGCAGACCAGAGCCTGGCCACTGCCCATGCCCGTTCCTCCTGCTCACACTTGATCACAGAGAAGTCCCACAGCAAACAATGTTCCTAGGGCAATTCTGGAATTCTCCTGCCAAACCATTAATAGAGAATTTCCCAGCTGTACTTATACAAATGGCTTGACTCATAAAAAAAAACCAAAACAAGACAAGCAACTTCTCAGCTTTTACAGAAATATGACGTCAAAAATATAAGTGGGCTGTGGGTTTTCCCCTCTGCAAGCCGAAGCCATTAATCATTATTAATTTCCTTACAACAGTAAGAGCAGGAACTGAAACTTAACAGCGGGCCTTTATTACACAGCAACATTCTCGCAAATTTTATTTTTATTCCGCTTTAAGTTTCTTTCAACCACATTTTCCAAAAGTTTAAGGCCAATTGCCTGTGTCTGGGAAGCGATGATTTGGGACACCTCAACATCCACGTGCAGCACTAGCTAAGCCCCTTCCTTTTATATATATATTTTTTAAATTTCATTTTTAAAACTAAGTTTATGATGGAAATTAGATTCCTTTTCTGTGATCTAAGCTGGCCAGGCATATCAAGAAAACACTAAGCTGAGGACATTTTGCATCAGTGCCATGTTTTAGTTTTGTGCAACTCGAAACCAGATTTGTGCCTAAAGTACAAATGAATTATCTCATTTATCCTGACATTTATCAGCCTGATATTCAAAGCACAGCTTCAAAGACATGATTAGAGGAGATCAGCACACTAGACCTAAATATTTACTTCATTTCTAGGCCTCAAACCTTTAATTTTCTTGTTAAAAAAGGCACAGGCCTAGCCTAGCACTGGATAAGATTAAAGAAAGCTTCAAGAAACCAGAAGAGACATGCCAAAACACACCAAAAGATTACTTGATGGAACTAAAAGTCAAAAGCCAAGGTAAACACTTCCAAACACCCAATGAACTCGTGAAATTAGTGAATTTGTGAGGTTTGAAATGTTAGTAATGAAGAAGATAATCCGGACTCTTTCAGAAAACATGGACTTTCATCCTATTTTTAGTTGAGCAAAGTGTTGCTTAATAATGAGAAGACAGATGTGTGGTATTTTTAACACAAATCAATAGAAGGAGGGAAATAACATCCACTGCCTTTAGATGAGCCATTTGCACCTGAAGGACCAGCAGACTGTCAATTTTGGGAACCTATTTTTATACACAAAGCAAGATCTTTAAATCTGTTTTTCCTACGACCTGAGTGTCCAGAGCACCTCTCTGGAGAACAAAAAACCGTGAAACAAACAGCAAAGGCAAAGTTTCAGGT
Source organism: Rhagologus leucostigma (assembly GCA_013397725.1). Taxonomy (NCBI): domain Eukaryota; kingdom Metazoa; phylum Chordata; class Aves; order Passeriformes; genus Rhagologus; species Rhagologus leucostigma. The sequence goes on from VZTD01002913.1 coordinate 617,778, forward strand.
TCGAAAGCCCAGCATATACAACAGCCAAATCTCTCAGCTCCTCCTGAGAGAACTGGTTGTCACCTCTCCACTTCAGTTTTTGTCCGGCGCACAGACAAAAGCCACCCTTCTTTGGGGAAGCATGATGGGGAGGATGCAGCAACTGAGATTTGAATTTAAGAAATCAGCATTTCCACAAAGGCTGAAAAATTTGGTTTTTTTCTCATACTTCCTTAGTGTAAAGTAGTACTTCCTACTTCCTTAGGAAAAGAACTTCCTTAGGATAATTCCTTGTTTTATAAGTTGTATTGTTCTTTGTTTTAATAACTTGTTTTACCACAATGAACACGTCTTTCGCTATACAGACAATAAAACCACAATTTAAAGCATTAACTTCAGCAAAAAGTGATGCAATGCCTCAGCGTGTGCATCCACAGGGCAGCTTCTGGCTGCAGAGCACATGTTAAACACTGCTAAGAACCTCTTATTCCTGATATATATTCAATATTTATCTTTCCCCATCACTTTTATGCTTATGTTTTCAACTGCTGCTCCCTCCCACTCCTCCAGCTCTGATCCTGAAGCAGGATTTATGCCCAATACAGATACCAGAATATGACTGAGCATATTCTCATCAGAGCTGGCCTGAAATGACATCATGTGAACTTCAGGAGGAGTTATATGTCAATATTCTTGCTGATGTGGCATGAAATGTATCATTACTGAGCTGGGTACTCTGTACATATCCACAGACATTCCACATTTGGGCAAATTTAAGTGCTGGAGAGCACTTTTTTTCTTAAACTGCTTGGAATTTGGTGCCTTTTTGCAGCATTTTCTGTGGGATCTTGGCAAAAACATCCAGATTCCAACAGGTGACTCTTCGGGCTGGGAGTCTTGTGAATATGTTAACCCCCCCTGTGCATCAACTTACTTTTCTGTCATTGGGCTCCACGTTCTCACCTTCATAGTCACCCTTTAAAAAGAGAGAAAATCTGCGTCATCCAGCGGGTTGTGCCAAGAACTGCTCTGCATCCTGCATACCCACGTCTCCCGCTCACTTAATGCATCAAAACCAGAAAAAGCAATCTGTAAAATAATGCTGTATTTTAGGAGCCCATTTGTCACGGCACACTTTGTCTTCTGTCGTCGGGCACATTAGGAAAGAGCAATAGTGTCTGTCACGGGGGGAAAGGGAATGAATAAGTGATAAAGGTGGCCTAAAAATGTCAAGGGAAAGGATGCGGTATTGCCATGGTATTTGGGGTTCAGCTCAGTTTGCTGGAAAGAGAAGAAACCAGCTGAGAGAGCTGCTCCCTCTCCAGACTCTCCAAACACTCAGGGCTGATTAGATTTGAGGTTTTAATTTGCAGCTATTTTTTTGATATGATAAAGGAGTAAACAAAGACAATAAATAACTTCTATACAAGACTATCAATAGCTGTCTAAAGATGTGAGGCAGGGACATGACGAGAAGCTTATTTAACCTTTCTTCCTCGATTTCTACATGGCATTGCTGTAGTTTGAGAGCCCTGACATGCATGACAAACATCAGGCAGACAAAGAGGCTGCTCTGCTCTTGGGTGCTCCAAGATAAAGTTCTCACAGTCCCACGTAAAACCAGTGTGAGTGTGGGGAGCAGAAAACCAGGAAGACACACTTCACCCTCACATCCCAGGCCGGAAAACCGGCACTGGGTTCGACAGCCCTTGGGCACTCACACAGGCAGTATACCAGGAGGGAGCAGCATGACTGCCACGTCCCCCCGACATCTGCCAAGCTTGTCTGGAAGGCTAAAGAGCAGGTGTTTGTCAGTTCTAGTTGTACCCTGAGCCTCTAAATCAGAAGGACACCGGCACCCGGCTGCGTGCACCTCTGACAGGCCGGGGGTCCCGGCTCGGCTGTGAGTGCCACCAGAATTCCTGAGCTCTCACTGACCCTCTCGATGAGCACCACAGCTGAATACACTCTTGACCTCTCACTGAGCTGCTCAGAAGCAGATTCCATCAGCAGGAAGGTCCGTAGTCACATCCAGCCCCACGGAATATGTGACTTCAGATCCTTGATTATGGTTTTTCCTGGTTGCACGGACACACAGCTACCGACACCTCCGCAGGGAGATGTGGCCAAGGGAACCAGCTCCTTGGTGCCCTGGGAATGAGTGTGGTTCCTGGCACTGGTGCCAGGGATCTTGGGGGCAGAAGGTCGGGAAACAACGGAAGAATTTCATCTGCTAAAACACTGAAACAACTCTTCTAATGTTCAAATTTGCGATCATCAGACAGAGAACCGAGGTGGGGAATTCCTTAAAAGAGGGCAGAGGGATGGAATCAACCTGCAGAAGTTACTGCAGTCCTGACACAAGTGAGAAGAAAGTCAGTCATGTTTGGGATGATGCCACCAACACGTCACACGTGAGGGGTTTCTTGGTGACAGACAGCAGACGTGTAAAATACATGGCGAGATCACTTACGTCATGCAGAGGATACGCAGCGCTGTAAACTCCATTGGCAAGCAGGCTGGTGATCCCTTGAAAAATAAAGACGTAATAGTTATTTATAATTTCAAGGTTAGACAGCCTCACTTCATCATCCTTCCTGGAGATTTCCCTCAAAATAACAGCCATTTGATCAGATAATGATTTTGCTGCCATCTCATTCCTTTCCACGTAGTTTCATTTTTAATCATATAGGTTATTATACATGACTCATTTTGTGAAATGGAGAACTGCAGAGAGCAAGAGGAAGTCATATATATTTGAGAATCAAGAATTAAAAGCCAATGACTTGAAATTAGTCATTAAAATAAATCACATTTTCTGAAAAGTCAGTTTGATTTAAGGGCAAGCCTGAAGATTTGAAAGTGCAGCAGAAGGCTGGGTCACAAAGAGAATACGGCTGGAATTGACGGCATAGGGGCAACATACATCCACACGCATCACCCACGCAAAGTTTTGAATTCAGGTTTCAGATTGATCAGAGAAATTGTAGGGAAAGCCTTTGCGAAGACCTTGGCGTAATACTTACCATATTTACCACATTTTCGTCTTTTATTTAAAAGGGCAGTTTCCTTCTTTCTTCCCTCTCCTTTCCCTGTTTACACAGCCGTTTATTAGTGACATGCATGAGGCTGAAAGCAATTAGTGCTTCATCTATTAAATGTCTGTGGCACAAGGGACTGGGAGGAGTCCTGCCTTTCTCAGGGGTGGTGTCGCTCCTTAACCGGGGGCCAGAGGGAGGAGCTGGTGTGGAAGTTTGGAGGAGCACTGCACCATTCCCAAAGGTGGCTGGACCTGGACCTTTGGAGGGCTGTAGCTCATTAATTCCCTAATGTTCTTTCCTCCAGCAGCTGCTGGCTTTAATAGAGCTACTTCCAATTCTGTTCACCACATCTGGAGGTGTCGTGTCGCCCATGAACACACATTTGGGGATGGAACGAACCAGTTTTGGGTGCTGAGTCAGAGCTAAGTCAGGCACTTGTCTTTGTGCAGGGCAGTGGTGATTAATGCCAACTGAAAAAAAAAAATATATATAAATCTGGCCACTGGCATTGGGGAAGATTTGAAAGGACTTAAAAAAAGAAAAGAAAAATGAGGTGTACTGTGTGCTCCATGCTGCCCGTCAGTTCGTGGCTAAGAAAAGAGTGTGGGGCTGGATTTGAAGGAACAGCGACTATGAACCAGGAACCAGCTCACTGTAGAGTCATTTTTGATTGCTCTTGAAACAAGGATTGTTCAAGTTCATTAACATTTTCGAGATACTAATCACCTGCTGCAGGAGCAGCTCCAGGAGTGCTCAGTATCTTGCGGTGTCATTAATTTTCAAAGCCCTATTTAAGATTATACAGGTCTATGAATTGTCTGCAAATGTTTCCACACTCCTGGCAGAAACAACTGGTGAGCAGATAAATTATTTTTCTAGGGCTGTGAGAAGAGCTACATAGTCCCCTCCTACAGATCTGGATTTAACAGGGAAGACAGATTCATGTTTTCACAAATTTTCCTAATAAATAACAAAGGCTGCAGTGTTCCCCTGGGCAGCTGCCTTTTTCCTGCTGGGCAGCAGTGCTGCAGCATTATCTGTGTTTGTTTAAATCTGTTTGCCACCTCTGCTGGGTTGTAAGCCAACATTCCAGCCCTGGAACACAAAGGAGCTGATTGAGTTATGCTGGGCATACCCGCGGCTGATGGCATTTTTATCGGCAATATTGTGTGGCCTTGCCAGTCTCAGGTAGAAGAAACATCCAGGAATCCCATCCTGTCCATTAGTGTCTTCCCTACTTAACTTATTCCTACTGTGTTTCCCATTTTCTGGGGGAAAAAAAAAAATTCAACTGAGAAACCAAGTCCAAGGCAGGAATTCAAACTGAGCTGTGTGACCTTCCCTTTTCAAGAGTCCAAAGACGTAATTTCCAGTGAAAATGATCCAGCACCAGACTCGAAAAGGGTCTTGAAAGTCACACAATAATTTGAATTTCCCATGCTACAGAGAACAGCACTTCTGTTAATACTGGCTGGACACCAAATTTTAGTGTGTATAAGGAGTCAACAATTGTGCATTGTGTGTTGTTACATCGACACAAAAGTCAAAGCATGGAAATAATTTGTGGCGTAATTGTTCTTCTATTATTTGATGTCTTTCTAAGCAGCTGATGGGTCAATATTGAACAGAACTACCTGTAATTCAAGTTCCCATTGTTTTATTTAACTGCTTGTAGGCAAATAAACGCTGTAACAGATTTCATCAGTCGCCAAACATTTTCTTCCATGTTCATGCACTCTTTTAACTTTGTTTGGGAATTCACCTTTCCACCTTATTTGTTTGGATTTACCATTAACTATTTGTTAACTTTGGTCCCACAGTCAAGTGTATATCTGTATGTCATGAGGTGTATAAAATAAATAAAGTACAAAACGGCTGAGCAGGATCAGCTGCCAACAAATCCTTAAGGTGGCCTGATTTGCAGTTCATCTTTCTCATGAGTTTAATTCTTACAGCGCAAACCCTAAGGCTGAAATCCTACAGCTCTTGGTCCTGGCAGTACAAAGTTCACATCCCCTGACTGGCAGCACCCGTTCTGAGGGCTGCGGTGCCCGGTCCCAGTGCGAGCCTTGGCCCCTGGCTGTTCCAGGGGGTTCATCTCAGTTCTGCTTAGGATGGGCATCAATCAAGACCATTTCACTCCAGTCACTGGAAAACCATCCCACCATAAAATGTGGGGTTCCTGCTTGAGAGGAATGGGCCACGCCACAGACTTTCACTGCAGTTACTGGAATTCATGGTAATACCCTCATGCATTTCAGGGAGGGTAGGACACAGAGCACATCTCATCTGCTAGTTTATGTCACCATCCAGCCCTGCTGCAAAAGGCCTAAGTCACATCTGCAGGGGCTACATGCTCACTTACCATTTAATTTAGAGTCGAATCCATAAATTCACATTTGAAAAATGTCAAATAGCTACACAAATGAAATTGAATTTCCAAATAAAACAATTACATCCACATACATCAAATCAGAGAGCATGGGGAACACCTAAACTCCACAGCCATTTACAACACGCAGTTATTTTCAATACCTGAAAAAGATATTGATCTTAAAGCTAAATAAAGTTCCTTACCCATGCTATACTTTGCTTTGGTACACGTCGTTCTTTTCAATATTTCATAAACCTGCAGAAGCAAAAGCCAAGAAAGGAAAGGGTTACTTCAGACACTGCCAGTGAAAAGCACGATCTTTTCGTGCACAGCTCAAATATTGGCCAAACCAAGATGTCGATGAAGTCATCATTCTTTAATAAAAGCCGTGGTATTCAGGAGAGCAGGGCTCGGAGCTCTCCGTGCTCTGCTTTCTGTACAGGGGAGAAAAGCTTAACTAAATAGTCAGCTACCGAGACAATTGATGGGGGCAAACAAGGTTACATCTACCCCCCGGCGTAACAGAAATGCTATTTCTGCTCATGCTAGCCATTGATCAAAGCTCAGGGGTGTTCTTCCACCCAGAGCAGCTCTTCCCTCGCCTCCGAGGGTGCAGGCTGGCTCCGTCCCAAGGACCCGAGCAGAGCTCCGGGCTCACAGCGTGTACACAGCACGCAGCCGTTTATCAAACTGGACTAACACAGGCTGACCTTAACATCTCTGAGCCTGCCTGACCTCGGTGGCAAAACAGATGTATTTATTTTGGGATTTATTGCATTTATTGCATTTATTGTCAAGTAACCTTTGCACAGCTCAGCAGGCTGCCCACGAGGTTCAGCTTTCGGCCGCTGCCGTGCAGCGATGCTCTGGGGCAAGGCAAGCAGGCAGCACAGGGAAACCTGGAGCAAAGGCACCTCCTGCCCACTGCCCGGCCTGTCCGGGGAGCTGGGGACTGTTTCCCAGCTCCCTAATGCGCGTGCTGACTTGACTCTTGCCCAGTTCACTGGAGGAAGCAAGTGAGGGCATCCGGGGCAAGTCCCACAGCTCATCTGTCTGTCGTCTTGTAACCCCGGTGAGTTAAAGGGCTGTCACAGAGAGATTTCCAGTTATATAATATTTTTTTTTTTTATTTTCTTTTTTAATAACTAAAAGGTCTTTGGCTTAGTTTCTATTCATCAAAGACTCATGGGTAGTGAGTAGATTCCTGTTCATTTTGCAGTAGGCGGAAGGGTCAATATTTGCACTGCGGTTCAAAAATACACATGAGAAAGGCAGGGGAGAACTTTAAGAAAGAAGAATACAAACAGCAATGCACACAGAATAAAATGATGTTGGGAAACGTTCAATATGTTCTTCATTACTGGGTGATTTACAGGGATTTCACACAAAGCAGCACAGCACCAGCATTATTGTTATATGCCCAGTGTTCCTTCAGTCGTTTAAAAAACTCCTGTCCCTCCTTTTCCCCTCAGCCTCTGCTCTGAGCTCCTGTTTCAGTCCATTTTTCAACCAGTCTTGCTCACCCTCTTGTCCCATGGAGCCATTTTGTCTTGCTGCCTTGCTCAGCCTGCCATGAAATTTAACTCTTCATTTGTTAAGTTCCTTGTACTTACAAGGTTTTTTTACCATACATCTGGACATATAAAAGAAAGACTACAAAAAAACCCCCGGGCTTTTTTTTTTGTTTCCCAATCTCAAGTTAAATGTTTTATTTGCAAATAAACCGAATCAATGTTTGCCTTTTCCTTCCCCATTTCTGTGCTCCTGCATCTGCCTCCCCTGGTCCAGCCCACCTCGCCCCCATAACCTGTGCTCACATCAAACCCCTGCACTTCAAGCTGGGGGGGAGCTACTCTGTGGAATACACTGGAATTCGAGAGCAGGAAAGGGAAGTCGGATATCTTACACCTCTTATCACCACAGCAATGAAAGGCAGCTATGACTGGGATATAAGCTCTTTTGGAAACCACTTGGCGTCCCAAAAGGCTGATGTTGAATATCAGATAAAAGCATGCTGGTAGTCACATTCCAAGGCACCAGTTAGGAGCAGTGGAACGGGGCAAAGAGCCCCCGTTATCCTTTGAAATGTGTTGCAGCCAGGGCTGCTTGGCACGGCCCCTTCCAGCTGCCCTGGATGTCACACGAGCTGGCCTTTCAATTCCTCCTTTGGCGGCTATAAACGAGGCTACACCTTCTTCCCCAACTCTTATTTTATGTTCTGTAAGTCAGATAAAAGCCATCAACCTCAACACTTTCAATACCGTTACAGAGAATTTCCCCCTCAAACTCTAAATAATATTCCCTGTAAATACCTGGCTGTTTTGTCGGAATTTGTCTTGGGATATTTCCCAGCATTTTGCAAAAAGAAAAATGTATAGTTACAAAAAGTTAAACGAGTCATGGGTGCAGGCAGCTGGTGGGCAGAACCAGTGGTAAAATCTAAATATTCCCAGCTGGTGATATCTCTCCTGAGAAAATTAACTGTGAACTAGAAAGAAGATGCAAATTATTTTCCAAAAGGCAGCAACCTGTTAGCATCAAACACTACTCAGCACTAAACCTGGAAGTGCTTTCTTTATCATTTCAGTACCTGATGGCACAGGAGATCCTTGGCATTTGGTTAAGAAAGATAAACTTGAACAAGCATTGTACTAAAGCTGTTAACACCACGACTGAGGCAATATCCACCATAAATTATTTACAGGCAGAACTTACTATAGTGCTTCTTGTTTTACTGTCGAAGAAGGAATCTTTGTCAGACAAATCAAATCTGTTAAAAGATTAGAAGGAAGCCCATTAGGTCAGAAAAAAAAAAAAAAGTCAGTAATTTCCTGTTCTTGTTGACCCCTTCAATATTTTCATTTCTCCTGGGGATCTCTCAGAGCTCACATTAAAGAACAGCTTGTAGAAACCCTGTTAAAAAGCAAGCCCAACCTAACTCCCACAGTTTAAAGAGGCTGCTTATACATTTCACTGGTCTTGTATCTTTATAGGTTTTTCAGCACAAAAGAGAATGTTGATGCCCATCTGAGTTGAATCCCTGACCACTGCTGGCCTTGAATTTCCCCTCATAATCTTTAATTTTCCCTGCGAGGCCGCCGTTTCCTCCCTTATTCAGCAGAGACACAGGTGGTCTCACTGCGAAAGCCACCTGCAAACAGCGTGAGGCCCATCCACATCTACACTCAGGAGCATCTTTTGGAGCTTCTCTGAGCCTCCAGGAACACCCCACACTCAGCAAACACACAAATACATTTCCTACAAGCCCAAGGACAGGCCAAGATGTCACTGACTGGCCCGACCCCACCAGTGCTCTGCATCTCTGGATGAAGCACTAAAATGCCTGTGTGTGCAGGGAAGAGATCCTGCCCTAGGACTGTTGTTTGTTCCAGCTGGCACATCCATAAACAAGGCCTCCAAAGTGGCTCCTCTGGGATGCTGGCCAGGGAAGAGCAGCAGCAGAGCAATCCAGGGCAGGAGAAGCTTTGGCTGGGCTCTGCCTCATGATTTTTTCCCGACACCCACGTTTACAGCTGTTCTTGCTGATCTGGGATCGATGGCAAAGCCACCTCTGACTTCACAGCACTTCAAAGGCGAGGCCTGGTTGGCACTACCTGTGCCAGCTGCCCTCACCAGATAAATTAAATTACTCTGAAATTTATCAACCCACATCTCTGGCTACAAGCTTTACCAGGCATTTTATTTAATGTGGAGAAGAGACTATTATAAACCACATTATAAATCCCCTTTTGGCAGCCTAACAGGTGAAGTGCACAGTTATACAGATGTGCATTACGTGCCACAACGGCAGCTAAAACACACAGAGATTTCTCTGCAAAGACTCATTCCTCAACAGCGAGCCAAAAAAATCTCCCCCAAAAAGTACATTAATTGCAAAATGGAAATATTCTTGGCAGTAATGCCTACCAAAGTGTTGGTGTTCCTGTTCCCTTTCACCCTCTGGTGCCTGAGCTGCTGTCAGAGAGGCTGGAACCTGTGGACATGAATATTTAGGGAAATTCACTTACAAGTGCTGCTTCTCTCTGGAGAAGGGGTAGGAGAGGCGCTTCACCGTCTGAGGTTTGTGTTCTGCTACTTTGGGCTGGATGGGCTCCGTTATTTTTTGAATTACAGAATTAATCTTTTTCAGGAGACCGTGGGTCTGGTTGATCTGATACATCTGAGGGGGCAAAGAGAAAAAAAAAAAACCAGTAAAACTTTACTGCTTTTTGGTTATCCACAGGTCAGAGCGAATAAACCAGCAATTAGATAAATATATCACAATAAACTATTGAGGAGTGGGGTTTACATTCTTGAAATCATCCAGAAAGACAGGGATGTGAAAGTCAAACCAAGGGTTAGGGAACCACAGGATCGCAACAGACTTCTTCATCTAATTGTGCTTCTGATTAAAATCCCTGGTAAGTGAGGCAATAATGGGGATTAATATGAAATCCAAACCAAAAGTGTGGTTTTAGTGTTGTAATAAATGATGCTGGGCTTGGAGACTGTCTCTTGCTCCATTATGGACTTCCCTGTGCAGTCTGGGACCCGCACTTAGTCTGTGTTTAAATATTAATCCATCTCTGAGCTGTGCTCACTGAGCAGGTAGCTATCTATCCATCCATCTATCACGGGTGATTTAGAATTGATGAAAATACACTGTCATTCCTTTAATGATATTTCAAATATTCTGAAAGGTAATTTATTTCGTGGTAGAGTGGCCCCAGCCTCTGCAAACGTGACTGACTGTGTATAGGAATAGTCACGAAACCCAGAGAGACAAATTCTTATCCTTGTGTTCATTTTTAGCAGTCTTCAGGTGAGAAAGAAGTGTCCAAAACGCAGACACTTCATCACCAATTGCAACCTTTTCTTTTAAAACACACTGAGGACGAAATCACTCTCATCATGTACAGACAGTGGTAGAAGCCAGAACTTCTTTATTTCCATTCTTCCTTCCACTTTTTCTCTCTGCTGCCCCAAGCAAGTACGTTTGTGACTTTCATTTTTGGTGCACTTTAGTTAATTGTTTTTAAAGGGCTCGTGGAAAGAGAAGTCTGCATTTGTCAGGTGCTCTGAGAGGAACAAATGTTTAAACTATGCCTTCACAAGGAAAACAAGAAAACCAGGACTCACCTTTTTTGTGGGCATCTTGAGCTTAAGGAATTCTGCCTCTCGACACAATACATTCCACGGTGCATGTATTTTTACAAATCCAATCCCATGGATTTTAGTCTTAAAAAAANCGTGTTTATATTAAAAAAAAAAAAAAAAAAAAAAAAAAAAAAAAGCAGGGGAAAATGTTACTGATGAGAGGAAATTAAATATATTACCCCTTGTGATTCACACGTATTTAAGGAACAAACAGTCCATTAGGGCCAACATGATAAATCTCATTTGTTTGAGAGAGTTGGTTTCTAACAACAGGACAATCACTGAACACCTCACTGTGCTGAGCTGCTGTAGAACGTGACTCAAAAAACACTATTGTCTCCCAGAGCAATTACCACAAGGTTAAACAGATAAAAACTCTTTGGGAAATAAAAGCTAATGACTGTGGACACAAATACAGGCTGAGCCAGTTAAATCTGAAGCAGAGGCATCCAGCCAAAATGGTGTGATTTGGTGAGTGTGTTGTAATTGCTGGGGCTGACAGAGCCCCGGCTGCCTCCTGAGAGCTGCTCATACCTCAGAGGAGCAGCCTCAGAATCAAATGTGAGCATCTCCATTAAAGCATTGCAGTTAGGAAAACTGGGAGGAAGAACTCCACAAAACAAAGGAAAAGGAGGGTAGACGTTAATGGCAATGTTAGTGGTTTGCCTGCAGCCCAATAATTCTCTGAGATGTGTTCTACAGGGCCGGACATGGATGTTTGCTCCTGGCACTCCCACATACACCCATGTTTGCTCCCCCTGGAGCAATCATTCCCAAGGCACTGGACAAAAGATACCCGACCAGGAGGCACTCAGCAAACAGAAGAGAAATGAGCTTTTAACGGATCTTTCTAATCTTGCTGCTGCACCTACTCATTATTATAATAACTAGCTTTCACACAGCTATATATTTTCACTGACTTTCTGGAAACTGATTACTTAGAGGACCATGGAATGGTTTGGGTTGGAAGGGAGCTTAGGTATCAGCCAGTTCCAACACTCCTGCCATGGACAGGCCAGGCTGCCCCAAGCCCTGTCCAACCTGGCCTTGTTCTAATCAATTATTTGTGGACGTGGAGCCGCTGACCGCAACTCTTTGTGAGTGACCATCCAGCCATTTCATTGAAGAGAGCTTAAGTGATTTATTAAACACCCTCTGTTTAAGAAACCTTTGCTCTTTTGGAGTCAGTGAGGTCTCCAATGCAGCTCTGTGGCTTTTCAGGCCCAAATGACTGCAGATCTTTCCCCCTGCATGGACGTGCTGGATGTGGAAGCTGATGTAAATCCCCGAGTCTTGCTTTCATCTCTAAACTTTCATCTCATGTGGTTTGGTGTCTTGCACTGAAAGGACAGGGTTCCCTCTCTTTTACAGTGTCCTGGCTTGACCCCTGAGCCCTTCTGGTCATCTGAAACCATATTACATGTCATAGGTGGAACCTCCCATCTGGCAAAGGATTTAAGTATCCATGACTTGGCACAGGCCAACTCCCAGTTTGCTACAGGAACCTGCAAGTAGGACAGAAAGCAAGTCTGATTTTCACTGGGAGACAGAGCAGGGGAAGGTTTTGGGGTTTTCTTGCACTGTACCATGTTAAATGTATATATGACATATACATAATATGCAAAAGATGTAAATGTCTGTGATTTGTGAGTAATAGGTGACAGATTTATTTTTTAGCAGTCTGTTCCCGGGTCGAAATGTTTACCTCAACTTTTAGATCCTGTAAATAAAACCAGCATAAATGTTTACCCTCTCTCTCAGGAGTCTGAGGCCCATTGGTTGGGTCAGATAATTGTAGCAGCTTTTTTTGAAATTAATACTGCTGTGTCTATTTCTACTAATCACACACTGGCAGCACTTCACATACATCATTTTTTACACAGGCTAATGGGCTTTTAATAGAATATCCTGTTTTCAGGGTGCAGGTGGAAGAGGTTACAAGCTGTACTGTTCACGTCTGAGAATGGAAAGAGCAAACTGTAACACAGACCCACGTGCTCCAGCAGGAGCGTGGACCAGAGCCTCCCGAACAAATTTAATTTTCCTCAAGCCTATATTGAGGAGTAAAGATGACACTGCCTGTATCAGAATTTCTTTTTTTCCTCAGAACTGGAATCACCAGGGGATCCAAATCACTGCACACTGTAAACCCACCAAACTGGGATTAGTGTTCAGAGCAATTTAAGCCTCACTTGCAGACAGCACAACACAGCTGTGTTGCAATGGTGGACGTGCCACAAATCCTGGCCAAGAAAAGCCAGGAACTTCACCTCACTGGGGCATTTACAACACCACGGCACACTCCTGTGCAGCCAACTAAATCAGTGGGTGAGGATGGCACTGACTGCCAGAACTGCAATCGAATCCTGCAAGAGCTGAGCTCGTGCAACCTTGATCAGAGCCAGCTTCACAGGGATGGCTCAGCATCCCCCAGGACCCAGCCACCAGCCACCCGCTCTATCTTTAACCCTTTTAAGCGGATCCTTACATCTTCATCACGTTCCAGCTCCAGCCCAGCCTCCACGAGGTTCCCTTCATACTCCTCCCTGCGGAACCTCTTGTCGTCTTCGTGGTAATCCACGTGAGGCTCGCTCTCCCCCATCTCCAGCTGCACCCCCTTCCCTGGAAGGGGCTGGTCGTGCTTGGTGCTTCGGACACTGGCATCATTCTGCTGAGCCCTCCTGGCCAGAGTCTTCCCGGCTGAGGACTTCTTGTAGTGGTAAACCAGGATGTAGTCCACCTTCCTCTTGCCATCTCTGAAGTAGAGCCCGTACTTGCAGTCAGCGTCCGGATTTTTGGATAGGGAATTTAATAACTGGAAGCGGGGAATGGGGGCGTGGAGAGAAGGAGAGAGAAGAATAATGAATGCTCTCCCCAGCACAAGCATCAGACAGACCATCCTCTCCTCTCAAGGCTCCTTTTGCCTGGAGCACATGATGCCCTCTCTCCAGACAGCCAGCAGATGGGAGGAGTCCCCCCCATGCTAGTCACTCCAAAAATTTTTGCAAGTTAACACCTTTAATTTTACTGATAGCCAGCTGGGATTTTATTGGCCAGGAATAAATAGATTAAATGACTGGGATTTAATCTAATCACCAGCACACTGGTTCATAAGTCAGCTACTTGGTGGGTTTGGTTTTCTCCTTCGGGGGTTAATCGCCACTAAGATCATCTGTCCTTTTCCACCCATGACATCTGCAATGCTGCAATTCTGACAAATAGATTAATATCGTGTGGAAACATTTCTCACTTCTCTTATCTATCATTGCAAGTCCGTATCATCTGAGAAAGAGATCATCTTAGATACAGACTGAGGGGAGCCAGCTGGTCCTGTGGCGCGGCCAAAAACGCGGATGGAAAGTAGCCAGGGAAGTGGGGTCACTGCTTATTGAGTTCACCACTTCTTTTTCCCACTTATAAAACCTATGTCACTATGCAATCTCATGGTGGCAATGGCTTTATTCCCAGCCTGAGTTAATGCTGGGTAAGTGTTGCAAGATACATGAAAGGGAAGACTTAAAACACAATTTCATTTCCAAGCATTTATCTGAAAGCTGCACAGGGCAACTGTAGAAACAAACAAACAATCAAAAAGATACTAACAATTAATTTATTTCTACTTTTATAACACTTCTCATGCATAATCCACAATTCTACCCCTGGAGATCCACATACTATTCCCCAAAAAAAACAAACAAACACCCGAAAATTCACTAGTAACTGGCCTTTGTTTTTACAAAAAATACTTGTGACAGGAGTGGCTTTTCAGCGACCAGGGAGCTTTTCTGGCTTTTAAGTTTATAGGAGAATGTCCATCCTCCATGGAGGGAAAAGGACTCGTGCTCCAAAAGAGAGCAATTGGCCATCAGTTGCAAAATGCTAAAATTTATTTGAGATGTGCTCACCTGCTTATTTCATACATGAAACAGTGAACGTAAGTTATTTTAGATAGCCTTTGCCATCTGCTTCTCTCTCCTTTAGGACCTCATCCCCCCTTCCCATTTAACCTAAACCCTTTAAACCAAGTTAATAAATATATAACAAAATAATACAGCATTCGGTGCCACCTTGGAGTTCACTCTTTGTCCTCTTGCCTCTATTCCCTGTTCCATGAAAACAGGGAAGGTTATTTAGCCATGCCAAACTCTTCAGGGCACAGGCTGTTCATGTTTGTGCCCTATCTGGATAATCTCATTTAGTTCTTAAGCATAACTTCGATATAAAAGACCATTAATAACTATTACTTTCCAATTGCTTTGTGATTAATGGCAGGCACCTGTGAATTCAGAGCAGCTCTTTTAAAGGAAGGTGATAGTCTGCTTGTGGCAGGCAACTCACTTATGCAAATTTCTACAGAAACAAAATATTAACAAATGGAAACTAACTGGATTGTGCTTAATTTTTCTTCAAGATGTGTTGATCTTACTAATTAATTAAACACCAGTTTCTGAAAAGCTGGGCTGAACCACCACTGTGGCTACTAAAGCCTCAACAAATTCATTAATATGTGAGAACAGCTATACCCCACTGCAAACAGGAAGCAGCCAAAGAACTGGGTTCTGTTTTAAAGAAATTAATGGTCAGATTATTTTAAGGATGGGGTGTAAATGCTGAAAGGTACTCATGGGCCACATGTTCTCTTGCAGTGCTGCTGTGCTTAAATGGAGTTGCATTGACATAGACCATGTCCCTTCAGCTGTGAATGACACAGAGAAAAGACACTGCAGTTTCACCACAGCAGGAGGATTTTTACACCCTGACAGAATCGTTCCTCCATGCTCCATCCTAATTTTAAGCACAAGCACAATAAATCACATGTTGCTTTTTCTGGTACCTCCCTTCCCCAGTGAATCTGTTGTACAGCCCACTCCACCTTAGTAAACTTCTTTTTATGTTTAAATTACATAACCAAGTCGTAATCACGCCGTGTACTCATATTACTAACTTCCCTTAAAATCTGTGTTAACTAATGACACTGGAAACCTAACCTCTATTGTGTGCTGGAGAAGATCAGTTTAATGTTACCTATGTTAACAGCGGCTTTTGCATGAAATTTGAGGCATTCTCTTCTGTTCTTCTCTGCACTGGCAGGAAGATGTAAAGGCTGGCACAGCCTTATTGCCAGATTCCTCACTCTGAGAAGAGTCAGCCCCTTTTTATGCTACCGGTTGAACCAAGTTCCCTTTCTCACACATCCAAGAACAACCCCCCACCACACCAGCATGGACTGTGCCTGGCGGCAATCCCTCCCAGCACCTTGGAAAAACGGAGGGAGACGATTTCAGAGCATCCTGGGAGTGGAAAGGATGAGAAATAAGCTGAGGGGTGAGGTGCAGCGTGCCTGTTCTGACCCAGCAGGCCCTGATTACTCACTGTGCTCTCGTGCTGGTCATAGCCGATGTCCTCGATCGCTCGGATGTTGATGATGTGGATGCCCTTCTCCTCAGCAGGTAGACAGGAGTATTTCTTGTTCACCCTCATTCCTGTCTCCTCCGGAGCCTCGCTGAGATCTTCTGGCAGAAAATCCACCCCATGAAACTCGCTGTCTGCGTCTGAGAGCAAAGGCAACAATTTTATCAAGACACTTTAATCCCAACACTCGCTCCTCCCAGAGCCACCCAAAAGCTGAAATGTATCCTGTTCCTGCCTCCTCCTGCCAATGAGCCCTCGGGCAGGGCTCCCACCCCTTTCCCCTGCCTCCCTTCTCAGCTTTCCTCAGCCCTCTTCAGCCCTACCTGGGTCTCCTCCTCCTCCAGAGGAAGAGTGCTCAGCTAACATTTATCCTGGTGTCTCAGGATGTTTTTACTCTGTGGGCTCATGGAATGATTGTATTTCTTGGCAAGAGAAGGAAAAAAGCGGGGGGAAAGAGGAAAACTGCTGGTGAGGATGGTGCCATGGTGCCTTCCCCTTTTCAGGAGGCATTTTCTCCTTTAACTTGTTCATGCTGAAGAACTAAGTCAAGGGTTTCCCCTCAAGTACCCACATCCTGCATCTGATTTACTGAACCGTTCTCATTTAAATAGTCTTGAATATCTGGGGGTTTCTTCCTCTCAACCTGCTTCTGATGAAGACATCAGAACTGTTTCCATTTACTGTTTAAGTATAGAGATAGGCTGAAGGATTTAATATAAAAGTTTCACTACAAACTGAGCAACCAGACAAGTGACAGAATGCAAACCGGTGTTTGCATATGGGCACTTATGCAAGCAACAGGAGGCAAAGTGTTCCAAGATTTTATTAGTTTTGACTCGGAAATAAAATACTGCAGCACTGTACCCTTTTTTTTTAAACCACATAGGAGTGGGGCTTGCTTGTCTAAAAAGTGAAGATAAAGCAAGAATTGTAGAGTTTATGGATACTAAATTAGCTTTCCCAAACAATAAAAAACCATGAAACCAAATTACCCTGTCTGGGTCTGGTCGAACTTCAGGGATAATGTCGAGGGAAGAGACAAGGAAAATCCCACTCCCCAGAAAATATGCAGATGATGTGAAACTGAGGAGCAGGATTGATAAGCTGGAGGGCAAGGCTGCCACTTCAAAGGCTCTTGACAAGCTGGAAAAATGGAAACTCCAAAAAATCTCCCGCTTATGCAGCCCGAAGAAGGGAAGGCAAATGATGGGGGTTCCCTTCCTGCCTTCAACTACCGAGTAGGTACAGACACAGCAGGGCTGGATTCTTCCCACATGTGCATGAGAAAAGGGTGAGGGGCTACAGACACAAGCTGCAACAAGGGAAATTATGACCAAACATTAAAAAAAAAAAAATCTCAATTCTCTAACAACAAGAGCAATCACGCGATGGGGGAGGAACCAGTGAAGCTACAAATCTCCATCCATTCCCTGGAGAAGGTCAGAGCTTCACCACACCTGGCCTCAAGCAACCTGACCCCATTTGAATGTTGGGAGGGCACTGCAAGAACCTTCTGATCAGGCTTTTTGTGGGGACAAGGTAGGAGCCAGCACGGACAAGAACCCGCAGCAGGCAGAGGAGGAAGATGCAGCCGAAGCCTTGGCACATCTCCTGAGCTTATCAGAGAAAGGTAAACATTATTGTTATGAAAGCCATGCTTCTGCGGAATTGTGCAGTTGTGCTTCTCTGGAACTTGCCAACGTCACGAGTTTGCGGATCTTCGTTTCGGTCCTGGGCAATCTGCTGCCCCAAGCTGCTTTCACAGGAACTCCAGTGCTCCTTAACATCATCACCTTACCGTGAAACCCGGGCAGCCACGACCCTTTACACACTCATGTGCACAGCCTGTAACACCCACACCTCTGCAGATCTGGGCTGCTCTTCTTGGCTGTCCTTTAAAACTCTCCAGTAATTCTCCCGGAACAGACACCGCTCGTGAGATCTCGGGGCAGCATCACCGAACTCAGCGAGCCACTAGAACAGCAGTCTGTAACGGTTAAAGAAGCTTTTTTGGGGGGTAATACAGAGATGCAGCCAAAAATCTGCTGGCTCATGTGAGCAGCTGGCATGCTTGTAACAATTCCCTACACATGTAAGGTCTCTTTTTCCCAACACGCACAGGCACATACGGACAGGCTCCCTGAACAATGGGAATTAAAACAAGTGTGGTCAGCTGCAGAATCCTGCGTACCCAAGCCTTTATTCTGTGGCTGCAAAATACTCATAAAATAATACAACTTCTGGAACTTCGTAAGCATAACAACCTGCATTTTTATTTGGAAGGATGCCTGAAACTACTTTGCAGAAACAAAGTAGTGGATTAAGCGCTGTAAAAGTCCTCTCTTTTTCCCCCTCTTTTTCACATGCGTACTAAGTAAAACCCAGTTACTTCAGCATGTTGCAGAGGGTATTGGAAGAGAAGCACCTTTTACTGACTGTGAATCTGAATAATGGACCTGCGAACTGAAGAAAAGCGCTAGTTTAGGAACCACCACTGGCATGGAATAGGCTCAGAGGAGAAAATCACAAGCTTCATTGAGCCCAAACGACCTCCCTGTGCTCTGGAGCTGCACTCCCAAGCCGTGTTTGTTAAGTCCCAGTACGGAGCAAGGAGACCTGCTCAGATGATTCAGCACCATTGTGCAAGCCCAAACAATCCCCCCCGACACAAGCAGACATTTACATTTCTGTTTACACATCAGTAGCCTGGCAATAGTGGAAAGAACAAATGCTTCAGGTAGGCAGTGAATCACACAGTTTTGGTTTATTATGACTACTGGAAAATATGTGAATTGTGAGAGCTTTCTTGATATAATCTTAATTACAGCAAGTTTGATTTCTGCACTTAAGGATGATGGCAGGATTTAATACTAAGTAAGGCCATCCAAACCACTTTGGTAATTACAAACATCCAGGGATTACAACCAGTTCACTTGTGCTGATTTGGCAGAGGTCAACGCCTTCTGCTGCAGAACACAAACCCCCTTTTTACACGGAGTAGAGCATTTCAAAGACTTCAAACCATGAATATTTTATGTTAATCACATTAAACAAGGACAATAATTTAATCTCAAAATAAATTCACGTTCAGAATTATTTATGGTAAGATAGTAGAGGTACGGTGAGGAGCGCAAAGAACATTAATGTCCTTATTCAGCTAGACTGACATCCTAATCTCTTTGCTGGGAGCTGAAAGAGGAGGGCATTGTGAAAACTGCTGGCCTTGCTGCCTTCTAATGCTGACCAACCCACTCTCTTCTATTTATTAAGCAGATACAACAAAGACTTGAGGAAGCACTCAATGTATTTCAACACGGCCATAAAACCAGTCTGCCCTTTCTCCTCTGCATCCACAGCTGATATTGTTCAAAACCCCATGGATTTTGAGTCAGCAGAAGTCCCTGATATTCCTGGGACACAGAGTCAAGCCCATGCTTGAGTGTCTCACTCTGAACAATATGGGAAACAAGACTGAACTAATAAAAAAATCCCTCCAACTCGAAACCACTTCCTCCTCTGTTCAAATTTCAGTTGCAGCTGTTAAAAGTCCCAACCTCATCTTGCAAAAATTAGCACTAATTAATTAATGACAGCTTTTCCACCACTGAAATTTGGCACGCTGTGCTGTAACCTTTCCTCACTCAGACAATGCTTCTTCATTGGATGTTGAAGACCAGGTGAACCAGAACCAAAATCTTGCTGTAGAAACCAATGTATTTTTTCCATGACTCAATCAGCCATTAACATCATGGTCATAATCATGCACAGCCACTGAATATTCCCCAGCAAAAAGTATTTTTATCATTAAAATTAATTCTAAAATTGCATTCACACAATGCAACACTTAAAGAAACGCCCTGCACTAGTTATAAAACGAGCATCATCAAATCAGCATGAGTATATCTAAACAAATGAACACCTATTTCCCTGCTCAGCCTGATACCAATAATGTCACTGAAACTGCCTTCCCTTGTTTTCTTTTTCTTTTCTCTTGTTTCCTCTTGTTTTCTTTTTCAGGGAGTATGTTTAAGAAAGCGGGAGAACAAAAAAAAGTCACAAAGACCTCTGAGTTAGCTGTCCCAGCCGTTCCCAGAAGGGAAGCAGCAGGAGAGTTACAAGACCATGTGATTCAAGGCTTTTAGATGTCCACGTCCCTATCTTTTTGCTTTATATAAACGATGACAGAATTCAGAATGAAAAATTAAGAATCATGCCGGTAACGAGGAAGCATATTAAGAAAGTCATGCGCACACATATTTATATATATGCTAAAAGAAACACACGCAACCTATGAGTAAAGGTTGATTATTTGTTTATGATATGCTCTTTCTGCAGAAAAAAACGTTAGCGTGTGCAATATGTCGGATAACTTTTGGATTTAGGTTCTTTTCTTGAAGAAAATGTTGGATAAGATACTGAGATAAAACGCCTTTAGCGGGGTTTTGCTTGCTGCATATTGCCCCCTAGCAGCAGGATCCTCCTTCAGCACGTTCTCACCCAGTCCTCTACCTCCCGCATCTCCCAAATTCCAAGTTAGAGGTTAATCCTAAGAAGAAAAAATGGTAATTCTCACAAGTGGCTCACCTATCGCTTCCCCTTTTTCTTCACCCACCTCCTGATATACTCCAAGGCTGTCAGATTTGGAGGCCAAACCCCCTGGACAAACAAGGCAAGGCAAGTGCCGGGCAGGCTCAGAGTGCCACCCCAGCAGCAGGTCTCGTTCCCGACCAGCAGGTCGTTCCTGCTGGCCCGAGGAGCCGTGCCCGGGAATGCCAGCGAGGATGCTGGAATGCCAGCGAGGATACCCGCTGCTGGCAAGGAGGGCAGTTCTTTTTTTGGGATGCTGACACCTGTTTACGAGGCACTGGCCCCGGACCAACAGCCGGGACAGGAGCTGCCGTGCTCTCCAAGGAACACCCGCACACGTCCTGAACTCTTGTTCTGCCCAAAGTCCTGACACCAGATGCTGATTAGAGCCACGTCTGGGACCATCTGATGTAAATTTTCCCTCGCCTCTCCAGCTGTGAGCAGCCAGATGTTGCCTGGAGCTGCGCTGCTTGTGGAGAGGCAGCAGGTTTCACTCGTACCACCGACTGGCCTGGCAGGAGAAGGGCTGCTGGAAAAGGCAGCCCACCTCCCCTGGGGCAAATTTAACACCTCTGGGAGTGTTGATACCTCCTGTCCATCCTTTCGGGGATGCAGGGATGTTGCTACCTCCTGTCCCTCCATCTGACTCCCTGCCTCTTTCATCTTCTCCAACACCACGCTAAGTAGGACACTTTGGAACTCGCCCATCTCCTTTGCTTTTCCATTTATTCTGAAACTTGTAGCCTAGGTCTGTGCTGGTTATTACCTTAATGAATCAAACATGATGTTACGACCCAATCCATTAAAAAAAACAAAAGCTCAAACAGTGAAAATAAGTCTTGGATTCTGTGGATTGTTTCCCTTGCAGACAATAAATACTTTCAAAGCAGGACAACCTTGATGTGCCTGGTGCTGACAACTCACACGGAATGGCAGAGCCCCTTCAGACACTCTGTGTCCGGTGCTTGGGAGTCACACGGGTGGAAAAACTTCAGCTCCTGGCAGGATTATGTGGATGATCAGCTGGCTTAGCTCTGTTCCTCACTACTGAGAATGGTGGGGCTCTGCAGTGGGGCTGCGGCTTTCCTGGAAGGCCGTCCACAGCTTTAAAGTTATTGATCTATTATTATCATCAACATACTCAAAGCAGGTTAGAAGGACACACAGCTACGATATAATTTTTTATTTCTGCCTGTCTATTTTTGTTTTTAAAGATTAATCTACCCTGTTTGCAGGATGCAGCCCTGAGATTGAACACATCAGATCTGACACAAGCCGTGTAAAATGCAAAAACAAAGAGCAAAACCACCTAAAACCTGTAAAGATAAGGAACATTTTGATTGAAATGGCATTTTCAACAGCATGTAAAGGACCAGAAAATACAAATTCTACCATAACACTGCTGCCTGTTTATTTAGACCCCGTCAAATCTCACATTTTATAAAAGCACATAAAGCCTCTCCCCATCCCAAGACAAATTTCACTTTTTTCTCCACAACTACCAACAACCATTTAATGCTCTGTTAAGGAAATCTGTTTTCAGACATATTTCTAATACACCTAAATTAAACACTCTTCTTCTGCCTGACACCAGAAAAATATTATTTGTTTCTGTTGCTATTGCACGAAAATCAGCACTAAAACTCTGCTCAAGGCTGTGGTGAAAACAAAACTAGACGTGAGAGAGCCACTGAATCCATGCTTCATGAATCCTGTTAATTATGTTTTGAAGGTTTGTGCTCATTATTTTTGTTTTTTTTTGGTTTTCAGGTTCATTATTTTTGTTTGTGTGTTCCCAGGGAAGGCAGTTTTTATCAACAGAAGCAGTAAGATGAAGGAAAGAAATACCAAAAAAGAGATTATGGTGAGAGAATTGGTATTTATTGGGACAGCAGATACCTAAACTCTCACCAGAGCCTAGATATAAAAGATACCTAGATACATTTAAAAGATGACGTATGTTTTCCTTTACCAGGCTGTAACAAAGGGCTCTTTATACCAAACACGTGAAAATGAGGATCCAAAAATTACCAGTTCCACTGTAAAATCTCAGTCATGGACTGCAGCCTGGGGCTGAGGCCATGGCACACGAGCTGACTGGCAGAGCTGCTCTTTACCCCTGAGGTTTCCCATTTAAAGTCCTAATCTTGAGACATTTGCGCGCGTGTTTACATTTCCGTGCAAAGCCACGAGGGCATTTGGGCTGCATAAACCCAGCCATGGATGCCTTGGAAGGCTTTGCTCACCTGATAACGAGGGTTTGGGCCACAGCACCGCATTCAGGAGATGCTTTTCTACGTTTGAGCTGAGAGAGGCAGCCACAGGTGCTGGGTTTTGCCGGGCAGAGCTCCACCCTATTTATATATGTTTTCTAGGTGTGCCCAGGCAGGTGGAGCTGATGTGGTGGGGAGATGGCGGTGGGGGATATCCAGCCGAGGTCCCAGCTCTGTGCTCCTTGAGGAAATCCAACCAAACCCTGCCCTGAGTAAAAGCTTGGCTCTCCCGAGTTTGCTCCATAGCCCTGCAGTTCTAACTCGGAACAACTCTGATATTTGACAGTGAAGGGGCAAGTCCCACTGACAGTTGGAAGAATCTCTCTCCCTGAGCAAGGGAATGCCAATCAGTGAGTGGGAAAAGCTCTATTAACTCGTGTCTCTCCATGGGAATGCCCTTCCCTGCATTCCCCAGCCCTAAGGAACCAAGCTGAGGCACACCAGAGGCTGAAGCCCTCAGAAGTGTCGGTGCAACCAGGCACTCTGCTCGTTGTTTTTTAGAAAGAGCTGAGTTCTGGGAGGGTGCCACGTCCCAGCCAGCCAGCTCTCCCCGTGCCAGGGGACGCATGCTGCAGGAACACAAGATATTCCTGCTGAGGATTCCCAGAGGTCCCATCCTGAGTGGCAGAATTCTTGGAGCAGAAAGCTGATCCATCAGCAGAGACGGCTTCCCTCAGGGGCCAGCAAGAGGAAGGACTGGGCCAGTGCCTTGGTAAGGCTTCTTGAAACCCCCCA
Source organism: Rhagologus leucostigma (assembly GCA_013397725.1). Lineage (NCBI taxonomy): Eukaryota > Metazoa > Chordata > Aves > Passeriformes > Rhagologus > Rhagologus leucostigma. The sequence continues at coordinate 641,336 of VZTD01002913.1, forward strand.
GATGAAAGGCACACTTGGAATAGCTGAGGACAGACATTCTTTGCAGTTTGGCCCTCGGCAGGGAAGCTGAGAACGACAGCAGGGCTGAGCCCAGGCTCACCAAATCTCCTCCTTAAGGAGCTTTTGACAATATTTATTATCTAATATATCTTCATATCAAAGGAGCAGTCAAGATCCAGTCTAAGTGTAAACAGCTGCCCTGTAGTTTTGTAACAGGGGACGGGCTTACTAATAAACCCGGATTATGCAAAGGTACACTGGTCAATCCACATTTCCTGCCCAAAAACAAAGGAGAGGAAATTGCCATGAGATTGCTGTCACCTGTACAATGGAAAGAAGCAGAGCGTGGAGGGCTCTGTGGTTGCTGCAGGTGCTCAAAGGCAGCCGGGCCAAAACCTCTATCCAAATATCTAAGTTTCATTCCTAACTGGTTCCTGTTTGTTCTGCAGCAGCACTTTTCCAAAAGGAGCTCAGGATCCGTCCCAAAGGCATGGACCTTAGAGAGGCAGATTTCTGCCTCAGCATGCAGGTGCTTAACACTGCTTCCCCCGAAAACCAACAACAAACCCAAGGAGTTCGTATCACAAGAACCTAAGACAGACCTATTTTGACACATCCTTGTGCTCAACTCGTGTATAAACAAGGACATCTTGGCAAACTCAAAGAGATGCCCTACAGAACAAAAAAAATAAAAGACTTTTTTTTTAATTACGATGATCATGTAAAACACTAATGAAAACAGAAATAATAAAGGGCAGCTCTAGTCCAGTATTTTATTTCAAGAAGTGTGAGATAGGATTCTCTCATTTTGCTGTCTTTCTGTTCATTATTCTTTGAGAAATCATCCCCAGAAAGAGCATCACCAGACAATCACAAGCATCACCACAGGCATCATTCTTCCCACGACAAACCCGCAACACTCTCTCTTTAGTGCTAGAAATGAATCTTTCTCCACTGAGGAAACACCTCTGAGCACCACAAATGTATGGCCCGAACAAGCAAAACTAGAAATTATAGATTTTCAAACAGCACATCTTTTCTGTAGCCAAATCTGCTTTAAATTCCCAAAATGCAGCTGTTCCACCACGAAAGAGCCCAAAATTCATCACAGGCACGTGGTCAGTGATGGGCTTACCCAGAGATATTCTGGGTAAGAAAGGAAACAGCAGCTCCTGCCAAGAGCAAGCATCTGACATCAATGCAGAGAGAAAGAGAGAAAACACTATTTGTTTTCATATTTCCTGAGAAAGACATTGAGGATGTAACCTTGTTATTTATACAGGGTCAAGGTTCCATCCTAGAATTTAGGAAAGGAATTTATTTTCCCCTAAAGTGTGATTAAGTTTATAAGCCTGAGACAAGTTTTGATTGTGGGGTTTTTCTGTTTTGGTTAGCAGAATAATATTTCACTTTCTGTCTTCTCTTTTTTTTGAAAAAGGAAAATGTGCTGTTCATTTATTTGGTAAATGTTTATCCATTCTGTGTTAAAAACCCCTAAACAATAGAATGAAATGGAATTAAACTTTAATATATTGCTTATCTTCAAGCACTGAAACACTTAGAAAAACAATACTCTGCATGAAAAAAAACCCCCCGTGTTTTACCAAAATGTTTAGAAAAGTAATTTTTTTGGATACACTAAAGGACAGTATCTGTTACTCCATAAACTTTTTCAAAATACGTTGTAAATGGCTATTTGCAAACTTGATTGCTTTTTAATAGCACATACTCTGTGCTGGTGGGATTGTTAAACCAGTTTACAAAACACATTTTTGTCAGCTAGGTTTCTAGTCTCATGAACAGTCTCCACAATTTTAATTTGGGTTGTTTTTTTTATATTCAGGCTCTTCGGAAATTATCTCGAAGTGGTTGCTTTTAAACCTGCAATAAATATATTGCTGATGGAGAGAAAGGAAAGTTCCGACTGCAGTAATGGTGTCAATATTGGTATTTTTAAGGAAGAGAGGGCAACTAGCTAAATAAAAACCAAACTATTGCGATTCTGAGTGATTTCAATTCTGAGATGTTAGCAACATCCTTGGGCCATTTGCTTTATTAACCTTTTGGATACCTGGGGCCTGTAGCAGCTGCTGGTTTTTATGATGATATTGCACAATGCATGTTTTGTGTTTGAGGGACAGATGATATGTAAAATATTTGAACCGGTTGCAGAGGGTGAAAAAAACAAGTGTGACGGTGTAAATTTTTGTTTTCACACTGCCAGACTCCAGCCCAATTCAGGATCAAGGCACCTTTCCACAAGGGTAAGGATGGACAGAGGGGTGGGCACCTCACCACGGCATCCCCCTGAGCCAACGCACACTTGTGATGCTTCTGTATCTGCTTGTTTTCTTTACCCGATTTTGACACCATTTTTTGTTTAGGTGAAACCAACCCTTCTTTCCTGAAAACTCTGATCTCTTAACTATATTCCTTCAGGAAGTATTTGTAACTCAGATCAACAGTTTGAATTCTTTATGCCTTTTCTCCCTGCAGGCTGGTCCTTGCCTGTCCTTGGGACCAAAGACAGGCAGGACAGGGAATGCCACCACAGCACAGCTCCAGGCAGTCCAACAAGAGCCTTCAGGGAAAGTTCAGAGCACAAAACCAAGTCTTCTCTATTAACATCCCACAGTGGCACAGCACAAAACTCTGTTTTGTGGAAGGCTAGATGCTCCAATGATACCGAAAACCGGAGCAAGTGTAAATGTAGGTATGACCTGACTCCTCCCGAAGCTTTTGGAGTGCCAGTTCTCGCAGCAGAAAATACCTACAGACCCACGTTGTCACTCTTGAACGTGATGTTCCAGTGGAAAAAAACCCCATCATCACACCTACTCCAGCCCATGGAACAATTCCCACAGCGCCCATCGGGATCTCCCCAGGCTAGAAAACATCGAGTGCTTGCTCTGCTAATCTTTACACTTGCTAATCAGCCATCAGGCTCTTAGCAAGGACTCAGCCTCAGACCTTTTAAACAAGATTTAAGAAGCCAGGCAGCAAAAATCAGCCATTTGCAGAAAAATCTTTGTCTGAAATGCTACTTTGCATGGTAAAACGACTTGCTGGGTTGACAGAAAGGGACACTTCTTGCTGATCGTGAGTCTTTTGAGCACTTGTATCCTGTTTGGCTTCTGTCCTTTATGCCTATTTATTTGGGAAATTGATGGTGCGATTCCCAGAGGTTCGGATGCTGTATCACTCACCCACGTCAATAAACAATCTGGAGCACCGTTTAAATATGGAAACACTTTGCAGCAGCACAACCAAAGGCACTGGTTGTGCTGCTGCTGGGCCTGAGGGGAAAAAAGAGCAGGGGAAAAAAGGGATCTTTTGGTGAAGACAGCCACTTATCTTTCATTAATCCACCAACACCACTGGGGCACGCAGCTAGAAGATTTACAGATTGCAAAAGACTGATGCACTTGGACAGATAAAAACTCCCACCTGCAATGACCTGCGAGAACTCTGCCCTTCTGAGTGAAGCCTCGTTGCCTCAGCGCCAGGAGCCAAAGCAGCCACGCTGGTGGCAGCCCCACGGGTCACAGTCCTCATGGGGCAATGGCTGGCAGCTCCAGCTGGGATGCCAGGATCCTGTGCTCCTGAAATACATCAATATCCCCGCCACTGACACGGGGCCCACTCTGCTCTCGAGCTGGACACTCTTCAGGTTTGGGTAAGGATATAATTGGTTGCACCATTTGCTGACAGTGCTGCCCTCTCCTTGATGTGCGGATGCCAAAACCGAGTCTGTTTCTGCTCACGTCCCAGCGTCTCGGTTTTGGGAGACACCTTCTGCTGAGAACCTCCAGTCAGCACTGGTGGCAGAGGAGCTCCCAGAGCAGGGCTGCAGAAAACAGTGTCAGACCAACTGGAAGCCAACACCTTAAGGTCAAACTGCACGCCTGTCCACCCTGTGCCCAAACACAGCACGACTCCTCCATTTCAAGGAACACCCACAAAAATACCTTTCTCCTGACTGTAGATCCTGAACGAGCCTGTCAGAGCTCCCAGCACGGAGTAACGTGTTCTGCTCAAACACAGGCTGCTCCTAAGCTTCTCCAGAGCTGTCACCTGCCAGCTCTGCCTGGCATTGCAGGTGCCTCAGGATCCCTTCTTTCTGTGTCAGTACAACTGTCCCTCTGCGAGAAACAGCTCAGAAAAATGAAAATTATAATTTAGGGAATGTCCAGTGAAGACGAACAAGCAACAGCAGCTTTTTCTCTGGGATATTGCCTGCAGCACTCATCACCCGCTGTGACAGACATGGGAACTCAAATTTAAACAGATGCAAAATGACAGAGGGGGTTGTGGCAGTGATGGAGGGAGGAGCTTGTCTTTCTAGAACACGAAAAAAGAACTAAAAATCTACTCCCTCATTACCCACTTTCCCCATCCTACACTGGATGGTCAAGAAGCCAAAGGGCACTGAAGAACAAATAAAGTGCTCAAGTGATTAATTAACATTTAAAACACTCAAAGGCAGTCATTAGAGACGAGGCTCCAAAGCAGAGGTTCATGCCAGGGCAATGGAGGCCCAAAAAAAAAAATTTAAATAAATAAATATATAAATAAAGTAAAACAAAACTATTTTTGTAATGGTACTTGAGCAATTTATGAATGGGATTCTGTGATGTGGTTGCCCGAAATAGCAAAGATTTGGACATGGTGACCCCAGGAGTTCCTGAGAGCAGCTGGCACAGAGGCCACTCGTGCACAGAGGGTTTCCCACTGCTCCCTCTCCTCTCCTGTCAGGACGGGCTTTTCCCTCTGACTTACAAACAAAATTCAGCATCAACATAAGGCACCTCACACTAGGACAAGGACGGTAAATATTGCCCCACAAAAAACAGCTCTACCCAGAAACCCAAAGGGAACTTTGCAAACCCCACTGGCCAAATCCTCTCTTCCACTACTTTCTTCCAAGACATATTTCCCCAGATTTCTTTTCATTTTTGTTGCTTCAGGCTGTATGCTACACATTTTTCCTGTGAAAACATGCTTGAAACAGGATGAAGTACTCCAGGTCAGGCTTTTCCAGCCCTGAGCAGCATTACTGCAAGTTCCCTACACAGAGATACTGTGGATTTATGTTTAGTTTATGAGTCCTAGACCCTTCTCTGAGGAGCTGCCATTTAACTGGCTAATTATCCCTGCCCAGATGGAGGATCTCGCGCTTGTCTGGTTCTCATCTCCAGTCCTGGGAGCACATCCTTTTCCAGGAAGATAAGCAACAACAAGCCTGCTTTAACAATGCAAGATTTAAGGCTGCTGGTACCAGATCCAAACCTCCACGGGCACGGGCACAAAAAGCTGAAGGGGGAGCACACCCAACTTCACTGGTTCAAGTTTCAGGAAATTTTTGGTGGGGCAATCTGTCATCAGCAGGCTTTATTTTAGATCTATTATCAACTGTCCTGCCACGTCCAGCCTGAAGTTGGCATAGAGGAACAGAGCTGCCATTAACCCCTCTGGGTGCTCTTCTGGAGGAATTTGATGGAAATACCAACCATACATGACCATACTCAAAGAAAAGGAAGCCAGTGCTTTTGAGTGGCCCGATACTACACAGATCCAATGCCTAAAATTGTAGAATCGGGGCAAAAGGTTGGTTTTTACACAGTAAAACTTAGGAGGAGGAAAACTGGAGGAGATTCTTCTCTGTAAACATAAGAGCACATCTGACGTGGAGATCAAAAGGAGAACTTGCACTAATTATACCGAAAAACAATCAGTGCTCCAGAACAGATAATAATGAGAAATGAACACTGAAGGAGACTTTGATGTACTTCTTAGATAACTGTGGTACTTTAAAACTGGATGTCGTTCAAACATTTAAAACATGTCAGTCTGAGATCTACATTTCAGATTGAGAACGTGTTGATGCACAAGGAGATTTTAAAATAAACACACGGTGGAGCAGAACACAAACACGGATTAAAATTTAGAAAAAAACCCAACCCCCTGCTCTTCAGTTAAATCTCCCCTGGTTAAAAGGCTTTAAAACCACTTCTCCTTCACACAAGCTAAGCCCAAATGCCAGATTTTACTGAAATCATTGTTGATAATTCGGTTCACAGCCTGGACTGGCTGAGGTGCCTGTTGGCTCAGTGCAATTTGAGTCACGGGCACAGCCCAGATCACGCTGCCAGCTCCTGCTCCCACCAGTAAGCACAGCACCAAGGGCAAAACGTGTCAGTCCTGATGGAGGAGAACACAAACCTGTGGATATTTCAGCAGGCCATTTGTCTTGCTGACGCTAATGAAGATTTCTCAGGATGGGTAGGTCTGGTCCATTACTGACTAAACTGTGGGACCAAGCTGAAAAGGTGTTCCCAAAAGCGTCAGTGTTCCAGCAGTGACAGGATGAGGAGCAACACCAAGCAAAAGGACAGAAATTTGGAGACTTTCAAGCTTCTCTGAACATACCTTCTTATACTCCTGTTTAGCAGTAAAATACTTTCCTATAACACCCTTCACCAGAAAGTCACCCAAAACAAAACAAGGAACTGAAGAGACAGCTAAAGACACAACTAAAAAGACAGCTAAAGTTTTTCTAAGACTGCAGCCGAATGAAATATGTGAAGACCAAAGCCACCACAGGGAGGGAAAGAACCGTTCCAACAGCATCACCAATCCCTCCATTTACACAAGAAATGATGTCCATGTGATACACTTCATTTTCACTCTCTGCAGCCAAGCCACGGAAAGTGGATTTTCTCAGTATCACAGCGTGACCTTCGATGGGCATCAAAAAACATAAGATAATCTTGAAAATACCATGAAAATTCAGAAACGCTATTAACAACAAAAAGTGTTTTCCCATTTACATCTCCTGTGTTCCTAAGTTCAAAATTCCTATGAGAGCCCCATCTGGGGGCATGGAGAGCACAGCTGGAACAGGTCCGTGAGCTCCACAGAAAAATTAACAAAACGATAAATTTTTAGAACACCCTCTATATATAAACTACAAGACAGCAAGTGCTGCCAGGATTACCCTTCAGGAACAATATGTGCCAGCACCTATCAGACTGTTTATGAAATTGGCCATTAAATTTAAACACTTTGGAGGATGGAGAAGAGCCTGTGGCTCGCCCATCACCCAAGTGGTTTTAATTATGTTGCTGAAGGGGGGCTCAGAGACTGTGTGACAGCTCCAGGGACGAGCACAGCACGTGGGAACAGCCTTGGACGAGGCTGTTCGTGTGCCCTGAGTTATACCCGTGCTCCAGGAACTGCAGCTTTTCAAATTTAAGCAAATTAACCCAGCCAACCTTAAGGACATCTGACCCGAGGGCACGGAGTGGGGCATCAACGGGGAGACGCTCTCAGTTGCAAGCATGCACGGGCTTGCTGCCACCAGAATGTCCTGACACATGTCCATCATGTTATTTTCAAAGCAGCTGCTGCCCACTGGCGCGGTTGGAGTGTTTAATTACGTGGAATAAGCACTGGGAGCCCAGTGCTGCTCCAGCTCCCGCGCCGGGCCACCAGCAGGGCCACCACGCCGGGCACCTCTCGCCCCAGGTGACACGACACAGAGCACGGCTGTCACCTGCAGGGTGGCTCCTTTCTGGTGCCCACACCATCTATTTCGCTCTGGAGTCCATCCATCCCCTGGCCTTGGAGATGTTTTAGTGCTTCTGGAGCCAACCAAACACACGGCACACGAAATCTGAACGTGCACCACCACAAACATTGGTTTAACGTGTCCTTTCCTTAAGAGGCAAAGGAAACAGCTCTCATTTTATTTTCAGGGTGCAACAGCAGCTGGCACCAAGGAAAACAGAGGTGGAAATATTTTTCTAAAGCCCTTTCCAAAAACATTTGCCATCTGCATGCTGGATGACGGATCGTGTCCACACACTGTGTGATTCTGGGAGCAGATTTCAGGGATTTCTCATTTCTGCAGCAGTTGGGAGTCAAATATTTTCCATCCCCTATTTCTTGCAATCAATTACCTACCTACTGGTTACAGAAATAGTAGAAATCCTACAGTTCATAGCTCTTAAGGTCCAAATTCATTATTTGAACGCGTAAATCTGCTGAGACAACATGCACCTTCTCCTCTATCCTAAAAAAGGGTTCCTGGAGCCCAGGCAGCAAACTCCCAGGCAGCAAGCCCTGTTCACATGGAAATGTTAGAGAAAGAAACAATATCAGAGTGCCCCCTATGTTTATAATTATAGCTTTAATAACATTCCACCTCCTTTCTGATTTTTCTTCCAGGTTCCATTTTTGGCCTGTTCTCAGTGACGGCCTCTGACAGGCATTTCCAAACTACAACACATACTTTGGTGAACTATCAGTTTCACTGACTCCACGCTGATTTTTACTTGATGGTAGCGTTTATTTTTCCTGGTGGGGCTACAAGTTATTCCCTCGTGAAGAATAAAGCACTTAAAGGGTAAGTGCTCTCAGAAAAGGTTTAGCAGGTTTTAGACATCCGGGTGCACACCCATCTGCTCACTTTTATCTGGACTTTTTTGATGGGAGTAAAGTTTTACATGGATAGAGGAAGGAACGACAGGATTGAAGTTTTAAGGCTGTAGAGTAAATTAGGGTGGGATGAAATAGCACTACCAAGTCCAAGGAATGGTGAAGGCTGCACATAGCAGACTCAACCAATAAATGATTGATCAAGTGTTTAAGCAAGAGAACGCTGAGGATGGGGCAAGATCTCCTAATGAGCTAAAGCTTGTATTGCTGTAAGGTCCCTGCTCCTAAAACCACACACAATGGAAAGCAAAGCACTTTGTTGATGCAAGGGCTCAGAAATGCTGTAGTTATGACCCTCACGGGCCAAATTCATCATTTTACTGGATAAATTCAGTGAGGCAAGATGGGTCTTTTCCTCTTTTTTTTTAACAGAGTTCCTTGATCCTAGCTCACACTGCTGTACACCACCACTAAAATACAGAAAATGCAAAGTGAAACCCTTGTTCACACAAATTTTGACAAACCCTCACTACAAGACACCAACTGGAGCAGAGCATGCTGGATTCAGAACGGACTTCGACTCGCGTTTTACAAAAACAGCCTCTCAAACCCCACTTTGGAACACAGAAGTTATGAACATGAAAGCAAACTCTTCAGGGGTAGGTTATCTTCGCTCTGTTTGGGCTCAGACTCCTTGCCCCCTCCTCAGGCATGCCTGGAGGCAGCCTGGAGATCCAGCCTGCAGGAGCGCGCCGGCTTCCCACGGCGAATTTCTGTGCCCTCCAAACTGGGTGAGTAAATATTCCCTAAATAAAAATTATCTATCGATCGTGCCACAGATGTAAAACAAATCAGGCTGTGTAAGACGAGAAGCTGGAAAAGAGAGGTCACCCAGATTTACCCTCTTTCAACAGCTTTAAAAAAAGATCCTTTTCCCCCAAGGTGCAGCCTCTCTGGACTGCCCTGATGCTCCCACACGGGTCCCAAGAGGACTCTTACATTCCTGGGCACAGCACGTGGCAGAGGGATGGGAGAGGGGGGCACATCTCCTACATCCAAGGAACTGACGCTCCAACAGCATCCAGCTGCTCTCTGCATCCATTGCTTCCTTCCGAAACACAACCAGCTGCTTACCCCATATCCCCAAACTTAACAAATAGCTGGGGCACAAGTGGTTTTTTTATGAAAAAGGGGAAATATCAAAAAAAAAGAGAGAAAGAAAGAAAGGGAGAAAGGGAGAAAGGGAGAGAAAAAGAAAGAGAAAGAAGGAGAGAGAGGGAGAGGGAGAGAGGGACAGAGGGAGAGAAAGAGAGAGAGAAAGAGGGAGAGAAAGGGAGAGAAAGAGGGAGAGAAAAGGAGAAAGAGGGGGAGAAAGAAGGGGAGAAAGAGAGAGAAAGAGAGAGAAAGAGAGAGAAAGAGAGAGAAAGAGAGAGAAAGAGAGAGAGGGAGAGAGACGGAGAGAAACGGAGAGAAACGGAGAGAAAGAAAACAGACACAAAATTAAACAATCCACCTTAAAATAAACTCTGCGGTATTATCTGTCTCTTGTCAAAAAGTTATTAGGGAATAAAAGTGACAGACTGTCTACTAAGATACATCCCATGACCAAGTGACACACCTAAAACTTGTCAAAGACTTCCCTCTGTTGATGTGTCTGCTTATCCTTAGTGCCCACACATGTTACATTACTGTATATTCTTGGAGGGTGGAAGGTCTTGATTTACTTGTTGCAGGGAAAGAACACTTCTTTCCCCCACCTGATTTCACCCTTCTGATGTGACAGGTCTTTGTCTGTTCTTCACATAAACCAGAAAAGTCCTCGACTAAAACCAGACTCCGTGTAATTATTTTCCCTTAAAAATAAAGTCAATAAAACTGGCAAATGTGAACAAAACTGGAACTGATCTATCAAAGAACTGTAAACAGATTTTCCTCCAGTGCACATTCCTCACATTGAGGAATTACCACTGGTCAGTATTAAAACCAGACAAAAGATGTGGTGCTTCAGTGAAAGAGGGGCTGAAACAACTCATGTGGACAAGTTACAGGAATGGATAAACGAGCTGGTGCCTCAGCCCAGACAGCAATTAGCTCTTGGGAACTCGGTGTCTGGTGCCCGGCCTTCGCTGAACGTTGCACGTAGGGCCTCTGCAGAACACGTCACATCAGAACTGAAGCACCAGGCTTGGCCAGCTCCGTTTGAAAACCGGGCTTCGACCACAGCTTTGATGTGGTTGTGCACTGGGTACGTTCCCATGAAGTTTTGATTCTCGTTAAAACTGCGGGAGGGCGGAGCGAGGACACCAGGAGGGCTCAGGAGAAAAGTGCTGCCGTGGGGGCAGTGTGGAAAGGGTTTCCTCTGCAGTGTGACCAAAAACATTCAGAGAGATTTAAAAACTGTTTGCAGATGAATATCTGTACTTTTTTTCTGAGAAGAAACTTCAAATGAAAGTTAAACTGAGCAAATAAAGCAAGCTACAGCTATTGAAATAGAAAGTGTATGGATCACGGGAAGGAGAAAAGAGCAGGAGAAATGCTTCACACTGGAAGGTGCACCCAGGAGGGCAAGCACACAAGAGTTTGAGTCTGAGCAAGAGCAAACTGTGTGTCAGGAACCAGTCTGCACCTCATCAGCTGGACAGATGGAGAGAGAGATCTTACCTTTTAACGCTGCTAAGACCAGATTCAGCACAAAAATTCATTTTGTTTCTTCATTATCTCTTGTCGAGGAGCAATTGAAACTCTGTTTTCCACACTGAGTATCTACTTTTATTTCCATTTGTCTCAATGCAGCCTGAGTGATGTGAAGGTAGCCCAACAACAGCAAAATGTTTCTTTCCCAGTGCTGTGAGGAACCCATAGCCCAGGGCATCGGAATTCCCTGCCTTCCTGGACTGCTCCTCAGAGCATCCCAACACCAACACAGCATTGCTTCACGGGATTCTGTCACCCAGCGGTATTGAGTCAACCAGAAAAGAAAAGTGCCTTCAGACATGAAGTGAAGAAATATCTCCAGCCTTCCCAAAAGGAAGTGCAGGGGGCAGTTCAAAGCTGAGCCCTAAGAAAACCCCTGGTCGCAGAGGGTTTTGCCTTTTAATATGGTTTAGATTAAAATCCTGTCCGCCTCCTCAACTTTGATGGAAGTCTTGTTGTCCGTGTCAACTGAAAGCAATGAACTGAAACAAAGAACTTGACACGTGTACACGTCTCCAGTGTACAAACAACTGGCTGTTTCCATAGAAAAATCAGAGAACAAACTTAAATAACTCTAAAAAAATGAATTCCTGATTTTGTAATAAAGGCCACATGGTCCACTCAAGTGAGCGCAGAACTGGAGAGGCAAAACTGATTGGTTTTACCCAAACACCGCTACCGATTTCATCTCTCACTTCATCTCTTCTTCATCCCAGGACACATCCCTGTGGAAACTGCAGGACTCACCTCTTACTCAGCAGAGCATTGGCAGAATTAATTATTGAGCATTTAATCAAATCAAATGGTGAATGAACATACTCCGAAGTACGAGTTCATGGAAAACACAAAGCAAACCCAACATCATCGACTGCATTTTTGTGGTTGAATGCAAATCTCTTATCTGTGCTCACTGGAACCATTCTGGTCTGGGCTGCACACAAACTAATTTTGTACACCAGAGTCAAACACAGTTCAACAAAGCAGAAAATCAACAGATACGCCGTTTGGAAGTTGGATATTACGAATACCTCTTGGGAGATTTTAACACCATCAGACTCCAGGTTCTGCCCTGATTTGGGAATAAACTGATATTCTGAACCCCATCTTACAAATCCCACAAACCCAAACCCAACCTTGCCTCCACTGGGCACCACTATCAGCAAAAAGTCACTGATCAGTAATGCTGGTGCTGTAAGTTCATGCAAGGAATAGTACTGGCAAAGGCTTTGGATGTGAGCTGAAAACCCATTTAGTTAAGAATATTTTATTGTGGAAAAGGACGTGGAAACAGAAAATAAGTTAAAATGATAAAGAGACCTGAATAGAAAACTCGTGGTTATAAATGGAACAGTCGCTGTGAGCAGACAGTTCTGTACATCCACATCTGTTCCAGTTCAAAGCAGTTCATGTGAACCAGGGGAAGAAACTATTTTTTCCTTCAGTGCTGCAAACCTATCTGCAGTCTGGCCAGGGCACAGAGTAGGAAGAGGGAGAAACCACCATCACTGGCTCAGTCCAAGTTTCAACGAGATGGAGCAGCCACCAACCTCTCTTCTTGCCTTTCCCCATTTTCCCTCCCATATTAAAACACATTTAGAAGAGGAGCAGCAACATTTGCAAACACTTGTGGCAGTTAAAGCTGTTTGTTTTTACAAAAACCAAGCTTAACAAAAGCTCTGTTTTTGTTCCTCTGCTCACAGATAGTTTCTGTTTCACAACTGTCCCTTCTGGGGCCAATTTGATGATAACGTGGGAAAAACAGGCAGAACAGTCAAACAGGGAAATAAATATATTAAAAAAATGGGGCTGCTCCAGGACTCATTCAGGTTCCAGAGGAGCTCAGATTTTCTGTGGATAGCTGAAACATATTGTCTACCCAGTTCGTTCTTTGTTTCTGTAATAACTTCTTTTCTCCTTCTTTCGAATCTTAAAAATGAATTTAAAAAAAGAAGTAACAAAGAAAGCAGTGGCAAGAAAAATGTGGTGCAAAGAAACAGAAAGAGCACACAAAAAAGGGTGAAAGCTGGAATTAGCTCCCTGTTTTGGTCTGACAGCAATACCATACTCCAGAGGAAAGACACTCCCCTGTAATAATCTGGTCATGAAAAATATTTATTTTCCTACTTACATTATTAAATGACTACACGCATACAACACGTGGGATTTAAAAGCTTTTTCTTTTTTAACATCAAGTTGCTCACACTGAGGTTGAAATACGTTTACAGGGTCCCTGAGTTTATTTGCCACAGGAAAGACACGAAACTTCCCGCAAACAACTCCGCTCCTGACGGAAAACACGCTCAAGTCAGTCAATACCGAGTAATTGCTGGACTGAAATCAATCACAAGCTCCCAGGAACTGCTTCAACTGGGTTGAAAGATTTAGTGCTGTGACTGGTGAGGCACTGAAATCCTCAACCACCATTAGACATCGCTTCCAAACTGGATGGCAAAGCCTCCAGTGGAGTGATGCCTTGAGTGGCTACCTAGAAACAGAGGCTAAACAGGAGTAAGGGAATAAAGGCAGGGATTTATTTGAAAGGCCTCCAAAGGCACACCCTGGGGAGCCAGAGGCTGCATCCAAAATGGACCCTGAGATGGGCGACGAGCCACGAGTTCTTCACACCTTTATAGGTTTGGTTCATTTACATATCAGCATAAACTCGCCAGTTAAAACTTTAGCTATTGATGTAATTTCTTCAATTTCTCCACCTCTCTAGCAGCCCTAGTTTACACCTTTTGTGCCTGGGACAATCTGAGTGTCCTTGAATAGCAATCTCGGAGAGGCTTTGTTGTGTCTGTCTGGTATAGGAGAGCAGCTAACGAGCTACAATCTTCAGAGTTACACACTAGGCAATAGAGAATTTGAAAAACATTAAAGTTAAAACCCAAGGCATCAGGAGCAGAGCTCATGAGAAGCTCCCCGAAAGGCAGAGATCTCCCACTCCAACTAAATAATCCTTAAAACCCCTTACATGGATGGGTGAATGAAGGGGCAGGGCTGTGCTGTGAGATGCTGCTCGTGTCAGGTGGAGAAAACGCTGAGGAGGGTGGGGAAGCTGCTGCAGATTCCCCGTGGACACAGAGGCATGGAAGCTGTCGGGACACACGGGAGGGTCTCCTGCTCAGCTGCCCGCTGGCCACCAAAACCAGGGCTATTTGTACACTTAAGTGCTTCTCTGGATGAGGGCCAGAGGGCACAGGGAATTGCAGGACACAGCCCCCAGGAGCTATTCTGAGAAAATGTACTGAAGAGAGAGAAAAAGGAAAGCTTTCATTAATTTATATTATCAAGACAACAAAGGTCTTGTTTTGGAAACAATAATCTGGTTCTTTTGACTGAGAGCTTCTTAGCAAGATGCTACAAAGAGAAGCTTTAAAAATCAAATTAATTCATCTGCCATTTAGAAACTATTAGCTTTAAAAGGCTTAGATTTGATTTCTATGCCTCTGGTATGTAACGATGTTTAAAATCTAAACCAAAACATGCTTCTGCTCTTCCTCTGATAATTAGTAGATGGTGTCTGGTTTTCATTATCCAGCTATTGATTTATATTGTTAGATGGGCTTAAATGGTTAAGATTAATCAAAAATCCTTTATCACAACACACAAGAGACAAGTCATTACGGCACTGTAAGAAGGGTACCGGTGAGCACAATTTCTCTTGCAGCCAATGACTCGTCGTTATTCTCAGTGTGTTTGAGAGAGAAGATTCATTCTCAAATGAAAACGATCAGCTGCAAATTTAAAAAATAAGTTATTTAATTTTTACGGTGCGATGGCGCTCATCAGTCCCCTACAAAGTAAGCAGCAGAGTGAATAAGCACGGCTCGATAGTTCCAACTCCTGTTCTGAAGTAAGGAGCACCTAGAACAATTTTACCCTGTGGAATCTGGGGCAGACACAGAGCACTCTGCTTCTTCCACCCTCACCTACACAATGCACAGGGTCTTACCCTGGACAAGTGTTCTCTTCTCTCAGCTGAATCCATTGCAAGTGAACTGAAATGACAGCTCTTGTTTTCTGTTGCCTGTCAAACCTGTAAATCCAACATATTCACTCTTGTCATATGCCAGAAGTTCTGCAACTTGAATGCAGTGCAAATGGAGTGATGGGTTCTCACGATGTCTCCCTAAAATTTGTGAAGTCCTCTAAGATCTGTGGATACAGAAATAGCTTCTAAAGCACGTATGAAAGGGCTGGGGTATGATTTTGGTGTTCAGCCTTTGCCTCTCAGCCTGGGAGTCAAAGGAGGATCTCCTGCATATCCTTGAGTACAATTGTTCAGAAACAGGACCTGTTCCTGTTCCAAGAGCCCAAACATCATCTCACACCCCAGGGCACAGGAAGTCAAATATTTCTCCAAAATGACTGAATTTGAAATCCGTGGCACAGGAAGAGCTGTCTCTGTTAGCTGAAGTGTGTCCTGGCAGCGTACCTCAGGCTGCTCTCTCATGCCTTTAGCTGGTCTCAGCTTTCTGGCAAATGGATTATCGACAGCAATGAAGATGTAAAGATGAAATTACATTTCAAATCGCTGTCCCTGTCGATCTCAATGCTATACCCTACAAGACAAATTGAAGGAGCCCGCAAACACAACCCTACCAGTTCAGTGCTAATACCCACATCCCCTGAAACCTTGAAATCAAAGTTCGGGATTACTCAA
This sequence comes from Rhagologus leucostigma, assembly GCA_013397725.1. Classification (NCBI taxonomy): domain Eukaryota; kingdom Metazoa; phylum Chordata; class Aves; order Passeriformes; genus Rhagologus; species Rhagologus leucostigma. The sequence goes on from VZTD01002913.1 coordinate 657,135, forward strand.
TTCACATCCTCTCTATAATCAGTCATGGTGAGAAAAAAAAAAAAAAAGGAGTATGTGGACACTCGCTCTTCATTATTCTGTTTGACACTATGATAGGTACTCCCAAGATATATCCTGGCAAAGAAAATGGTGCTCAGCATGTTTTAGCTTAGATTACTTGCCATTTTTAAGGAATGAACAGAATTACAGCATCTTCTGCTACCACTGTACAAAACCAGCCTTAAATTTCAGCAGGCAATCACCCAAAGGAGACCTCTGCCGAAAATTCCTGATAACAGTCATTTATTTTCAGACCTGTTTGATTCAAATCGATGGTTGGTTTGGGGCAGCAGCATGATGAACTGACTGTATGCCCTAGGAGACTAAATTTGTGAACGTACGTTCCTTGAGCTGACCAAAAGAAAGTAAGTGTTGCTTTGGATGTCGGTCTGACAAACCGTAGGGATAGTGAGAGAGGAATAATTAGCTGTAATCTCACTTTTATTACTTTAGTGATAAACTAACCTTGAGAATTCCACTTCTAATGATTTTTTTTTAGCTCTTTGCACAGAGCTGCGAGGCCTTACCACGTTGGAGGCAGATGCAGCAAGCAGCTTTCCCCTCCGTGCTGCCTATGTCATGTGTGAGACCCCTGAGGCACAACCCCAAAGCCAGCCCTTTCCCTCACTGACCCCGGAGCTGCAACTCCTACACCTGGCGAAAATCCTGGAAAAAGCCTGGCTCCACATCCTTTACTTTGTGACTCAGGCTCATTTCTGTTTATACTCTTGTGAGCTGAAGAATGATGATGACTAGTAGCTATATAGATAAATAAAGTATATTAAGTCACAGGAAGTAAAAAGGGAAAACCATTAATTTATTTTTAGAAACCTGTTCTTGCCATTCATCAGGAGAAGAACATTCAAAAGTTTGCAGCGAGATATGAGCATCTGGATGGGGTTTGCTGACCACATACCAACATCCAGACTACACACAGAGAAGCGTTTGCCTTCTTTAGACCAGTCCCAGACTCCGTGCCAGGAAGGCAGGATACGGGCAGTAAGGGAGCGCTTTCCACTAGCGGGAAAGGCTGCTTTCACCACACGGCCTGCAGCTGCGTGGTCTCACCCTTCCAGCAGTCCTACAGATGCGCCGTGGCACCAGCTGGTACATCCCGAACTGCTGTGCACACGCCTTCCGTCAGCAGCGCCCACACCAGCCTAAACACAAGGAAAAACGTCCCAAGGTCTGGACTGCCTTCTCCAGACCAACAGACCAAGGTCCTGCACCTCGGCTGGGGCAAGCCCAAGGTACAGGCTGGGCAGAGAGTGGATTGAGAGCAGCCCTGAGGAGGAGGACTCGGGCTTGCTGGCTGATGAGAAGCTCAACATGAGCTGTCAAGGTGTGCTGGCAGCCGAAGAAGCCAAACGTGTCCCGGGGTGCCACAAAACCAGCGTGGCGAGCAGGGTGAGGGAGGGGATTCTGCCCCTCTACTCTGGAGCACTGCGTCCAGCTCTGGGGCCGCAGCATGGAAAGGATGTGGACGTGCTGGAGCTAGTCCAGAGGAGGCCATGGAGATGCTCCAAGGGCTCGAGCCATCTATGGAGCCAGGCTGGGAGAGCTGGGGGTGTCCACCCTGGAGAAGAGAAGGATTTGGGGAGACCTTAGAGCCCCTTCCACTGCCTAAAGGGGCTCCAGGAGAGCTGGAGAGGCAGGACGAGGGGGAATGGCTTCAAACAGGGAGGGCAGGTTCAAATGGGATATTGGGAAGGAATTCTTCCCTGTTAAGGTGGGAAGGCCCTGGCACAGGGTGTCCAGAGAAGCTGCGGCTGCCCCATCCCTGGAAGTGTCCAAGGCCAGGCTGGACAGGGCTTGGAGCAAGCTGGGATAGTGGAAGATGTCCCTGCTCACGGCAGGGGGTGAAACAAGATGGTCTTCAAGGCCCTTTCCACCCTGGGATTCTGTGACCATGCCGATGCTAATCAAAACCAAAGAGGTGATTAAATCTGGAGCTGGATGCTCAACCCCCAAACATGCAGCAGTGAACTCAGTACACCCACACACCCCTTGCTCCCCCTCCTCTTGCTGGTTTGCCAAAACAGCACCAATCCAACAGTGGAAAACCCCTCCAGGCCGACAGCGCCGCGCCGCACTCGTGATGAATTTAAAGGGATTTGCATAAAAGCTTCCATCTCTCGCAGCCCGCAGAAGATGTTTTTTTTCTGGGCAGTCATACCACAAGCATAAAGTCACGCCATATTTTGAATCTTTGCCTTCCAAAATCCGGGAAGAATTGCAAGGCACACTCATTGACATGTCTTGTGGTGCGTGGGCAGCCAAGATGCCATAGTACAAATGGTCAGACATAAATACACAAGAGGTTTTTCTCCTGACTGTTAATGCTGCTCTGGACAAGTGTCTGTCACCATCCTCACCTCAAAGTAGTAAAAACCCTAAAACTTTGAATGGTGCTTGGTCCTGAAACTTCCACCTTGGCTCTTGTTCCACTTCTTAAGGAAAATTATAAAACTCTCACAGTATCATGTTGAAAATCAGAGTTTTAAAATGTATTCAGAGTTCATTACTTTTACCGCCATAATGTCACCGAAGTCACTATCTGCTCACTTTTCCTATTCAATTTTTAACAATGTGTCCTGAATCTGCTCTGAAAATGTAATTTAGTTGCTAGACTTTTCCCTTTTTTTGCTAATTGAATGCTGTGAAATGTATTTCTCTCTCCCTGGACACATTTTCTCTTAGTAAAGCTTCCTTATCAACACACGGATCCCTACCGCACGTTGCAAGCTTGTTCTGCAAGCAGGATATCAGCTGACGTCAATGAAGATGTACAAGGGGCACCAAATATTTTGCAATGTGTTTAGAAAACAGAGATTTTTCTCGTTTTACTATGTACTCACCGGGATACAAACAGAGGGAGAGGTAAACCAGCAGGACGGGGAGCCAGGAATACATAGCTCGGATTGCTATGTATCACTGATGCCATGATAGAAGTTCAATAGCTTATAGGATATGAAAAGAGCAGTTAATGCCTGCAAACCACTTAGGCTTTTTTCATGACAGATTTCGGGTTTTAAAACTTCCTCAGAGCACTTAGAGTTGTGTGGAAAAAGTCATAGGTGTTTTGTGTCAGTTTAAAAGAAGAAAAGGTTCTGCCTCGCAGAGCTGCAGCCTGAAAGGCCATCTCAGTAATTGTATACATTATTAATATACCACTGATAGGAATAAGAATGTACATCCAGGTCCTTGCACAGACAGAGGGCTGCCAAGAATAAATCAGATATGTAGATAAGGTAAGCAGGCAAAGATATTAAAGAGGAATGGCACTGGGTCTGGTGCTACTGCTATCTTCCCATCGGTTCAAATCTGGAAATAGTTTCCGTAATGGCTGGAAGGACAGACTGCCAGCAGAAGGTTCAAAAAATGTGAACTGTGGGAGTCTGAAGAAGACAGCAAGCACTGGCATGTGGGCCAGCCACAGAGGAGAGGCAGGGACAAGCCACTGGAAAGAGCAAAGGAGGCTGGAACACAGAACACACGGAGCAGCACAAAGGCGCGGAACAAAGGCGAGGCGAGGACGGAGCGAGGACACGGGTCAGCTGCTGCAGAGAAAGGCTAAAGGATGCAGGGAGGTTAGGGGGCAGGGAGAAGGGCTGGCCCTCCCACCAGGATGTAGTACTACTTTCAGAAACAGAGGGATGAGGGGCACAAATCAAAGGCTAAACCAAATAAATAAGAGTCTCTTTCCCTGGAGGGCATGTGGGCTCGCCTAGGACGCAGCAGCCGTGGTGACTAATGCAGGCCAGCACGAGGAGCTCTGCTTCTTGTGCATTCCAAGCCTCCTGAGCCAGGCAGACATTGTGGTTGTTGCTAAAAGGCCCACATTTACCATAAATTACCTCGCAGGAACAACGGAGACACCGCTATCTCCGTGCTCTTCAAAGCCCCAGAACAAAGTCGCGCAGTGTCAGTGGCATTGCTCAGATCTAGCAGCTGGCACAAGATGACTTAGCACCACTGAAAATAACCCCGTGACAGGGCCCCAGCAAAGCTGCCAACCCCTGAAAATCTGTCGTTTGTAAAACCCCCTCCCCTTGGGATTTGTACCTATGACAGAACCGCAAGTCTTGTCCTAATCTCCATTTTGGCTGCAAACATGGGTGAGGTGGGAAACAGGAATGACCCCACGCCAGCTGAACACCTTCTGCAGTCTCTGAAATCACGCAGAGCTCTTTCATCCCACTGCTGCTAACTTGGCTTGTGTAAAAAAACACGAGGCTGTGAGCAGAAGGGCTTTCTCAGAATCCCTGAAAACACTCACAAGAAATAAGGAGAGTGGTGACTTCCGTTCCCGGAGCTCACCGGAGCGGTGGTGCGCCTACACCGTGACCCAACAGCTCCATATGAAATGCGTGTTTTGATAGCGTAGATACTTCAAATTCCCCATCATCTTGCCGGAGGACACTGCCAAGGCCTTGGGACGGGCTTTCTTCTGGAGCCTGCTCCGAGCCTTTGGCTTTCCCAGATCTCATCCCTGTGCTGACTGCCCTCTGTGGCAAATGAGGATATAGCAGAGGGATCAGCCTTCCGAGGGCACACGGCAAAGATTTGCGAGCACCTGGACAACAGGGAGCAGGATGCTGAGCTCTGTGTGGAGGCTGACGGGATCTCTTTCCCCAGGAGCCGCAGATCTTGCTGTACAGGGTGATACAAGCACCTCTTTAGCACTATGACCTCAGTGGGAGCAGCTCCTTCCTGCTGGAGAGGTTTCTGGTCAGGAGCGTATCCCAGGGGATCTCGCTCAGGACCCAGCTGTGTAAGATGCCAAACGTGCCCCAGTTAGTGCCAAGCGTCCCCAGTAAAACAGGAGGCAGGGCCAAACTTGGCATTCATCAGCCTTTCACACAGTAAAGTCCTCAAGCTCTTCATGCCTGTCACAGCCCTTTCCTTTCTTCCTCTCCCCAAAGTGATCCTAATCAAAAGTCAGCCTTATTTTCCGACCACAGCGCGTCCCCAAGCACTTCCTTTTCTCAAAACCGCCAGAACCCAAAGGGTGCAATTCGAGTCCAAAGGGACATTTTTCCCTTCCCGATGCCAACAAACACTGCTACTTCCCAGGGCTGCTCTGCTGGCCTGCCTCCTGTTTTGGCACGTTGCTTTCCCCCCGTATTTCATGTCACGCACCCGTGCAACCTCAGCATGTGGCTCCAGAGCCCCACAGCATCTTCCCAGCACACCCACCACACCTGACTCCACAATGGCCCGTTTCCCACCGCCTCGACGCCCCGTCAGAGCTCCCGGTGGCTGCCAAGCTGCCCTGCTTGCTGTCAGCCTGGGGCAGGACGAGAAGCGCTTCCCGTGGCACATGCCTGCAGTCCGGCACACAGGCAGAGCCGCTGCCCCGGCCGCGTGCACGCTCACCCCCAGGAATTAATAAGTTATTACGACAAATTAAAATATTAAGTCAGTGATGTGCATGACTGCAAGTTACAGAGCTGGAAAAGAAGTCCTAATTAAATCAATACAGTTATTAGTCCCTTGTCATCTCTGATTAATTATTAGCTTAATATGCTCCATCACTTTCACTGTTAATGGAAAAGAGCTGCAGTGCTACCAGGGGAGGCTGGGCAGTACACACCAGAAACCCACGGAGACGTGCTGGAACTCCCAGCTCTGGATGGAACAAGGTCTTCCTGAGCAGAGGGGAAGGAACATCTCATTTTTGGGGGTGCTGGTGTGACAGCACTGAAGTCTGTTTTCAAAGGGCACAGACGTTCGCTCAGGGCATTTGTGCCTGCTGAAAGGTGAAGGGGTAAAGGCTTGACCCCTAAAGCTGGGCTTAGTCCCGGGCACTTGTCCCGGTGCCTCCAAGCTTTTCTCTGCAGTGACAGGATATCACCACGGTCCTTTCAGAAGCCAACACGCCCCTCCCTTGCCCCAGAGCCCACCCACAGAGTTCTGACCCTCACTCCATCCTCACCAGACGCGCTCAGGGCACAGAGAAGGAGTGGGCACATAATAAGCTGGCAGGCATCAGGCCTGGCTCCTCGGGGCACAGATGTAGCTCAGGACACCTGTCCTTTCATGCCACCGACAGGGCCAAAAATAATGTGCTGAGGTCACTCTTTTCCTTGGTAGTGATAAGTGAAACAGTACTTTGGATGTAGGCAACAGATAGTATTCACCCAGAGCTCAGGGGAGCACAGTTTCCCTTCTGCTTCGCTGTCTTCCATCATCCTCTCACTGCCCCCAACTTTTTCCTAACTCCTTGTAACGAGCAGGTTTTCCCTTGCTGTCTGTAGCAGGACTTTTTTGAGTGTAAAAACGTCAAGGATAGGTCTCTCCAGCAATTTGTGCCACAAATGCTGCTATGTCATTAGATGGGAGTTTTGTCTTACAAACAGCTTTTACAAACAAGCTCTTTTGGACAGGTTATCAACAGAAATATAAACACACGCTGCTGAGAACAAAACTGCTCCTTGAACTCATCAATGAAGCTGTTCATGCTGCTAAGGGGTGATTCAGTAAATTAAATAATGTCACTGTAAAAGACCCTGCTTCTCGAAGATAAAAAGCCACTCAAACGATTTCTCAGGACTCTCACCACCCTATCGCTGCGATTACCTCGTGATAAATTGCCACCTGCCCCGTGAGTAATGGTAGTTCCCAGTGCCGTTTTATCATTTAGTCCTCTTACTGATATCTCTGTTAATGTACTGCCACAACACTTCAGCTTCCCATGCTCTCTCTCCTTGCCTTCCACTGCAGTTGTGCAAAGTTTGAGCTCCTTATTTCCAGAAAGAAGTTGAGGTGGGACAACAAGTGTCGTGCAGAAACCCTGTCCCCTGCTCCTTAGATACACAGCCCACCTGTTCTGTGCCAGACATTAAAGAAAAAGTTTAAATTCTGAGCGCTCTGACCAGCCTAGGTTCGATGAGTAAACAGCATTTCTTCTAGAAATGGGCTGAACTCCAGTGGAATATTTGACCATTTAATGAGCAGGCTCTAGGATAACGGTTTTCATGGGAATCCAAAAAGAGGGAGTAAAGAAAAGGGCTCCCCGCGCTATTCTTAGCTGCAAACAGCTAGATTTGGAATTTTGATTGTAAAGCATGGAATTTATAAATGGTGCCATGCTAAATTTACTTCATTTGTATACAATTCAGCCGGATAATCAGAAGTGTTCCAGTATGTTCCTGGTTAGCATCTCGGTTCTGGTTTTATTGTCTCCAAAGGGGTAGAAAAAATGCGTTCAGTAAACAGTACTTGCAAAATTTGTGCCCCAATGCGTGCGCACGAAGGTTTCCTATGCACAGATTTTATATAAACGCACATGTGGGTGCACATGCACGCACACAGACACCGAGCCGTGATTTATTTCCAGAGGGAAGCCAAGGAAATTCCCACCCCCTACCATTTAAACGATCTGCTCTTTGGCTCCAAACATTCTGCAACTTCTCAGCCAAGGAATGTATTGTCCCCTTCCAACATATATAATTTATTTTGCTGCACACATTAGTTAATGATACCGAGATACATGATTTAGTCAGTTCTGTGAAAACATTGCTGACAACCTCAGACCGATCCATTTCACTTAGTAAGTTTTTTTTTTTTAGCTCGTCTTCCGCAGCACGGTGTGAATTAACAGCAATCATCAACTCAAGGATTCGTCACATATACTTTGCACTCCGGCAATTTTTCATAATTAGATTGGCTTCCCGCCGTTAGATGAGCTTTTAATTACGATATTAATATAGGTTAAAAGGACTTTACACTGTTTTACGCTTCAGGGGGGCGGGGGGGGAGGCGGAAAGCGGGAGATGGGAGACCAGCTATTTCATTTCGCCGGTACTCTGCGGCGATTATTTCTGGATTTTTAAAAATAGTCGATGAAACGCTAATAATAAATCCCTTATCGGGGCACCCGGGGCGGGCAGCCGCCCGCCGAGCCCGTCCCCGGCCGGGC